>CM069141.1:31882923-32291321 GCA_035221665.1 Okamejei kenojei
TCACTGCAGAACTCAGACAGCTCCGATGGTCTAAAGAGGAGGCCTACAGGAGCGGGGATGCAGACCTCTACAGGCAGGTCAACTACAAGCTGAGAAGAGGAATCAAAGCTGCCAAGGAAAGGTACTCTGAGAAGTTGAGGAGCAAGTTCACAGCTGGTGACTCTTCTTCAGTTTGGAAGGGCTTGCAAGAAATTATCAGCTATAAGAGGAAAGCCCCCCGCTCTATGGACAATCGTCAGCTGACCAACGACCTGAATGGGTTTTACTGCAGGTTTGAAAATCAGAAATGTAACCCTGGTACCCCCTCCCCCCCTCCCCCCCTCCCCAACCAACACAGCCAGACAGACCCCAGTCTACAAATAATGGACCCTGCACCCTCTCCTTCCCATTCATCACTTCACACCCACTTAAGGCAAGACTCCAGTATGAAAAGACTGGACCATTTCCCACCCCAACCAACACTTCACACCCACTCACAGCCTGACCTCAGTCTGCAAAGACTGGGCCTTTGTACACCCACCCCTCTCCAATCACCACTTCACACCCAATCACCCACACCCTCTGTGCTGCACAACATAACTTATCCAATATCAACAATAAAAACAGAGGAGGTGGAGAGGCTTTTCAGAGGACAAAAGAGCCAGAAATCACCAGGACCTGACAATGTTTCTCCCTCTACTCTTAAGCTCTGTGCCAAACAGCTGGCACCGGTCTATACAGACATTTTTAACCAGTCCCTGCAAACATGTACTGTCCCTGCCTGTTTCAAAGTCTCCACTATTGTCCCTGTACCCAAGAAGGCAAGGATTACTTGTCTTAATGACTACAGGCCTGTCACACTGATCTCTGTAGTCATGAAGACACTCGGAAGGCTTGTGCTGGCCAAGCTGAAAAATATCACAAACTCCCTACATGACCCTCTGTAGTTTGCATATCGGGCCAATAGATCTGTGGATGATGCAGTCAACTGGGCCTGCATTTCATCCTACAGCACCTAGACTGCCAGGGGACCTATGCGAGGATCCTGTTTGTTGATTTTAGCTCTGCATTCAACACCATTGTGCAAGAGCTACTACACTCCAAACTTTCCGAGTTGACTGTGCCTGAACCCCTCTGTCAGTGGATCACCAACTTCCTGACAGACAAGAAGCATCATGGTAGGCTGGAAACGCACATCTCGGACCCGCAAACGCTCAACATAGGAGCACCGCAAGGCTGCGTACTCTCCCCGCGCCTCCACTCTCTCTACACCAACAACTGCACCTCCACAGACACCTCTGTCAAACTTCTCAAGTTTGTGGACGACACAACCCTGATTGGACTGATCCAGGATGGGGAGGAATCTGCCTACAGACAGGAAGTGTCACAGCTGGCGTCCTGGTGCCATCACAACAACCTAGAGCTCAATGCTCTTAAGACAGTGGAATTTATTGCAGACTTTAGGTGAGCTCCCCCTCCCCTCACCCCACTCACCATCAACAACACCACAGTCACATCTGTGGAGTCTTTTAAGTTTCTGGGAACCATCATCTCCAAGGACCTTAAGTGGGGGGCTACCATCGACTCCACAGTCAAAAAGACACAACAGAGGATATACTTCCTGCAGCAGCTGAGGAAACACAATCTGCCACAGGCAATCATGGTCCAATTCTACACGGCCATCGTAGAGTCTGTTCTCACCTTCTCCATCATGGTCTGGTTTGGCTCAGCCACCTGGAGGCTGCAACGAATCGTCTGATCAGCAGAGAAGGTTATTGGCTGCAACCTTCCCTCCATTGATGAACTGTACACTGCAAGGGCCAGGAAGCGAGCGGGCAAGATCATCTCTGACCCCTCACACCCTGGCCACAAATTCTTTGAATCACTTCCCTCTGGAAGGTGACTCCGGATTGTCAAAACTGCCACAGCCAGACATAAAAACAGTTTTAATCCATGAGTAGTTGCTCTACTCAACAACCAAAAATCTGTAGCCTCCCTTTGATCTGGTATTGATCTGGTATTTTGTTGGTTCACATGCTTCATCAATGGTGTTTTATCATTAATGTTTTATTTTTATTAATGTTTAGTGTTTTCTGAGTCATTCGTAACTGTAACTGTATGTCATGTTGTTACTTGTGGGTGGAGCACCAAGGCAATTTCCTTGTATGTGAATATTTGGCCAATAAACCAACTTACTTACTTACTTAGTTCGGTCCCTCTAGGTTCGTGGACCTATAAATGATAGCCCCATTTTGGATCAGTGTCGATCTTCTGGAAAGGCGCTTGGGACTGCGTGACCTTTTGGGCAGTGTCTGCTTGGACGAGGCTGAAGGGCTTGGCCAGCAGAGACAAGGCTCGGACCCGTGGTGGTTTAGGTATCGTATAGGGGAATTTGTGTTCATTCTAAAAATAAAGTTGGTCCAGTGCTTGAGTCAGTGTTTTTACTGAACTAGACTAGGGGGGGTAAGTTTTAGGAGCGTATTTACATTGGGGGCTCATCCGGGATCTCAACGGACCCCCCAAAACAAGTTTGCGATTAAGGGTGTTGAGCTGTTCCAGATTGCATCTGAAGAAATCGATGCCACGGTGCAGTTTTCGCATCGGTTTTCCCAACTTTGCTAGACCGATCATTCGCGGACTTAGGAAAGGGTCCCAACGAGATCGTAGAAAAGAGTCTAGCAAGCAGTGGGGGCATTCGTGCCTTTGGGGTTAGAGGCCCACTTCTAGGGTTGGTTCAAGTCCCGCTCCTTCTGGTTAAAGGCCCGTAAAACTTAACATTAGTCAGTAGCTGCAGCTGCTGCTAAGAAAACTATTCCATTTTTAAAAAAAATCTAATAATTAGAGGTTCGAAGCCTTGCCCAGACTGGGTATCCAATTGACTGGATATTTAAAGATGAACTGGGTGTAACAGTGCTAAGAGGCAAAGTACTGCTGGGAATTGGAAGCACGCTCCAAAAATCGGCATCGACTGCCAGCGTGAAGAGATTACGCGCTGACACCCGGTGCCAAGCAGGTGGAAAGGAAAAAGCCTTTTTGATGGGATGAGCCTATGTGGGTTCAAGTCCCAGCCCGTGTGAGAGTATCTAGATCTCTGAAAGGACGGGGGAGGAGTCTCGTAAAGGCATCGGGCACTCAGTGATTAGAGTATAGATTGGTAGAAAATTAATAAATTCGAAAATTCCATATCCGAGCAAATTGTGAATTCAAATTTGCGTACGTCGAATCTACGCACCAAAAAAATAATTAGTCAGGGAAGAAACGAGTTGAAATTCTTTGATTCAAATTTACTAATATTCAGAATCTCACATTGAGGTGTTGGACAATTTAAAGTGTGCACATTTCCTTTCAGATTAATCTGTGTATGATAATAACACTTCGGAGTTGTGTATAAAGTGTATTAAAGATTGCCGCTAAAGTATTGTGTTTACTGTATATTGCCTTTGATTTAAATTTCGAATATTAGACAAGTTGTTGTAATAATAGTTTAAATCGGCTGTATAAAAATATCGTTTGATTGGGACTTTTGTTATAATCGGAGTCCGACTCGTGATTGTTCGGCCAGGGGTTCATGTCCTTCTGTTCGCTGTGTTGGGGGAGGGATTGTTCCTTTGACCGAGCACATCACGAGGAGGGATTAAAATATACTGTGATTTGCTTTTGGAACTGTACAGTTAACGAATGCGATATTATTCAAATGATTGTGGTTTATATAGGAGTGTGGTTGTGCATGATAATAATAAGTGGTGTCATTTCTTGACTGTGTACAGTTTTGCTTGCGTGTTTGGAGCTCATTTGCATGTGTTTGGATTGAAGTTGCTCTGGATATAGGAAACGGGCTGCGGGAATGTGTTTGATTGTTCCCTGGAGCACCTTAATCTTTGGATGATTGAGGATTGCTAAAATTATAGAGTTGATATTGTGTGGATTTGTGGGAGGCAGTAGCAGAATTTGAATAGTAGATAGGAAAGATTGTTTGTGCGATTGTATTGAAAGAGGAGCGAGACTGCTGGAGCTTCGGAGCTGTTGGCCATTGTTTGGGGGCGAGCTTGGTAGACACGGAGATTGAAAGAGAGGGGTGATTTGTTAAGAAGGTGTGAGTGGCTTAGTTGCTTCCATTGTTCAAAAGAATGGGGAATCACGTGGAGCGAGATATGACTGCTGATACTGAAAGTCCATAACAATTAATATGCAGCGAATTTTCACAGAGAGCCGAACAATGTAGAAACCTTTCCGGGGTAATAAATAAAGAATTAGGGAGTGAATTATGGCCTGAGGGTGGCGTTGTTACATTGAAGGGATTGAAGTACATTGAGCAAATTATCTGGCAATGCAGCGATAGTGAAAAGGCAAGGGAATTAATTGGATTGTGGAAAAACTATTATGAGGAACGGAAAGCGAGTAGTGACGCTAAAAGAATGGCAAGTTGGAAGGAAGCAACTCTGAAGCGGGGGATAGAATTGGAGGATACCGAAGCATACCGACCTCCAGGCATCTTGAGAGAGGAGCATGGATGTATTAGAGATAAGGGGAGAAGGAAATCTTCCAAAGGGAAACAGGGTAAATCTCAAGCTTGAGGACCCGACGGTTGGCGTTAGTTTTGAGGGAGACGACTATGAGTATTTAGAAGATTGGGAAAGTTAGAAGTAGAGATCCAAGACCACCACCTTATTCCTCTTGCGATCCCCACACTTCAGATGAGCATTGTGTTGCTTGCGAACGAAATTGACAATCACATTCTGTAGCACAGGATTCCTTAAACCCGACTCCTCCATTAATAATAGATAGTCCAAGAGTTCACGGTACCAGAAGCCAAACGAAAAATAAAACTCAAGTAGTTAAGGACAAAGAAGGTAGAGGAAGGGTACAGAAACCAGGGTATTCTTGCGAGCTTAAACCTAGACAAGTTGAACGAGTAGCGAGAGAAGAAAATGAGTCATTTGGAAGGTACTGTGAACCCCCTAGTGAGGGGGAAGATACATCTGGCAGTGAGACAACTATTGAAGAAACCGAGATAGATCTTGATATGGCAGAAAGAACAAAAACAAAACAAACAACCCATAGACAGTTCCCTGTTAGGGAAATGCCTAATCCTTCTTTTGATCCGGCCAATGCAGTGAGTGCAAATAATCCCCGTACAATGAGAGTCTATACCCCATGGAAGCCCAACGAGATGATGGCCATTTTAAGTCAAATACCCGATCGCAGAAAATCACCTGCATTGTGGATCACCTAAGAACTACGATGTGCATATATCACGCAGACTCCCGAGATTTATGGGCAGTAATCCAACAAATAATTACCCCAAGTGAACACACCAGGTTCCTAACAATTCTAGGACAATCGTCGCATGAAGCTCTTGCGAATATAATAGCGGTCAATAGTGCAAGAGGCTATTTTAACGGCCCTTGCAAACACTCTTCAAAAGCCGATTGATTTAGCCAGAATCCTAGATATAAGACCAAAAAAAGGAGTGGGAGGAATAAAGAGCTGGAAGCCTTCTTTAAACCATATGAAGGACAGGATTGTGAGGTGGAAGTGTTGGCACTAGTTGAAGGAAAAGAGGGAGTTGCCGATTATACTAAAATACCAGCACAACTATTGGAAAGAACTGCAGGAGTAGCTCCTCACTTTACCCAAAAGGTGAACTACCCGGCAAGAGCCAAAGACCTAGGAATGATGGTAAGAAAGGCGATCACAATGGCAGACCCGAATAATTACCAAAAGCAAAATTTGTCTAATCAATATGTTGTTGAATTTTATCAGGCCCCAAGGACAGTTGTTACCCGCTTACGTCACCATCTGTGGAATGAGGTATGCGAGTATGTGGACCCTCAAGTGCGTGCGGAGGACATAGCTCAGGTGGGATGCGTAAACATCAATCCCATCCAAGTAGCTCTCCAGAAAGGAGTAAGACTTCCTTCAATACAACAATAGCCACTAAAATTACAGGCCATCAAAAGCATTGACAAATTGATTCAGGGGTTGCGGGAACAAGGAATACAGGTGAAGTGCCAATCGATTTGTAACACCCCTATTCTTGCCGTTCCAAAACTGGAAAAGGAGGGCCAATATAGATTTGTGCAAGATCTGAGAGAATTCAATTCTGTTGTGGAACCGCTCCATGCCCTAGTGCCAAACCCTGCCCATATTCTAGCCCAAATACCAGCTGAAGCAAAAATCTTTTTGATAGTCGATTTGCAACATGCATTCTTTTCTCTGGCTCTTCACAAAGACAGCCAATATTTGTTTGCTTTCACATATAGGGGCCAACAATACACCTCGACCAGATTGCCTCAAGGGTTTATCAATTTGCCTACTTTATTTTCCAGGTGTCTATAATACCAATTGACTACTTTAAAATTCAAAATTAATTCAACATTAGTGCAGTATATTGATGATTTATTAGTGGCCAGCAAAAACAAATCCAGTAATCGGAAAGATACTGCACAACTACTAAACCATCCAGCTGATTTAGGATATGTAGTCTCCCAGTCAAAAGTACTGATGGCCCAGGAGAAAGTAAAATTGTTAGGGATTATACTTTCGGCAACCGAAAGGAGTATCGTGAAAAGCAGACTTCAACCCAAATGCGAATTCCCAATTTCAAAAAAAAGCCAAACAAATGAGGCAATGGCTTGGCATGGTCAATTATTGTAGACCTTGGATCCCTAACATAGCTCTGGAAACCAAGGAGCTAACACCCTATACCAGCACAGAGAGCAAATTTAAATTAACAAAGAAAGCACAAGAGGCCTTTGAAAACTTAAATAGATCACTGATGCAAGCCCCGGCATTGGGAAGACCATTATACGACTGACCTTTTCAGCTCTATTGCACCATTTTATCTGAATGTGCTTCAGTTCTGACTCAAAAACATGGGGATAGACATAGACCAGTTGCTTATTACTCCGCTAAATTGGATCCGGTAGCCAGGGGACATCTGCACTCAAATTTTAACTGCAATATATAATACTTTACAATCAGCTGCTAATTTGACCCTCCAGCAGGAGATTGTAGTATACAGCTCACATTTGGTATTTGCATTGTTGGGGCAGCTTCAAACCCAGCACTTAACAGTGGCCCAACAAAATAATTATGAGATCTATCTTTTGAACAACCCAAGACTGCAATTCAGGCATTGTACATTCATTCACCCAGCCTCTTTCTTGTTTCACCCCCAGAAGAGCAATCAGAAGTGGGACATCTATATAATTAAAAGTCTCATCTTGACCACTTCCTGTCTGCGCTGTATATTGATTTTAGAATTTGGCAATTTGGTGGCCTGCATTCTGCTTGAAATGCTGTGAAATTGAATGTGGTGGCCTGCACTCTGCCTGAAATGCAGTGAAATTAAATGTGGTAACCTGCACTGCCTCAAATGCTGTAAAATTGAATGTGGTGGCCTGCACTGCTTGAAATGCTGTGAAATTGAATGTAGTGGCCTGCACTCTGCTTGAAATGGAATTTCAAGGAATAGCCATGAGTGATCTGCCAGCTAACCAGCCCTGAGTGACTGAGCTGCCAACCCACCAGCCCTGGGTGACTGGGCTGCCAGCCCACCAGCCCAGAGTGACTGAGCTGCCAGCCCACCAGCCCAGGGTGACTGAGCTGCCAGCCTACCAGGCCTGAGTGACTGAGCTGCTAGCCCACCAGGCCAGAGAGACTGAGCTGCCAGCCCAAGAATTCATTCGACTCAAAATGTCCATCTAGCCCTCTGGAAACCAGTCACTTCAGCTCATAACACCAATACCAGCACTCCAGAAAGGCCCCCCCCCCCCCCCCCCCCCCCCCACTGGCCACTAATATTGGAATTTGTGGAGAGATGAAATATTGCATTGGGGGACCAGCCCTCCCGTGTGGACATGGGACCCAACGGGTCCCACTTAGTCTTGTGACTGTCTATTTGTCATAGAGGAGGAATCATCTGTAAGAGAGGACTTGAGGGATGCACCCATATTGGACTCTGACATTACATTATATGTGGACGGGAGCGCATCTATTGGACCATGGGGTGAGAGATTGTCTGGGTGTGCAATTGTTAATCAGAAAGCGGAAATTGTGGAAACAGCTGCCTTTGAGTCACCTTATTCAGCACAGCAAGCTGAATTATTTGTTTTATTTCGGGCTTGTATTTTTGTGGAATTTTTAAAACTAAATATTTACACTGATTCTCAGTATGCATTTGTAGTGGTGCATGATTTTGAACAATTATGGAAAAATAGGGGATTTCTAACTTCCGCAGGAACCCAAATCTCAAATAACCAATTGGTGACAGATTTATTGAAGGCCTTAATGCTACCCAGAAAAACGTCTGTTATAAAATGTAGCGCCCACACTAAAGGAAGGACTCCAGTGGATATTGGGAATCCTAATGCCAACTTAGTAGCTAAGAAATTATCATGGGAACTAAGATAGTGGTACCCAAAATGATGAAGCAGATGAAAAGTATAACTAACAAGTTAACCATATAACAATTACAGCACGGAGACAGGCCCTCTCGGCCCTTCCAGTCCATGCCGACCATTTGCTTTCCCCTAGTCCCATCTACCTGCACTCAGACCATACCCCTCCATTCCCTTCACGTCCATATACCTATCCACTTTACTTTTAAATGTTAAAATCGATCCTGCCTCCACCACCTCTGCCGGAAGCTCATTCCACACAGCCACCACCCTCTGAGTAAAGAAGTTCCCCCTCACGTTACCCCTAAACTTCTGTCCCTTAATTCTCATGTCATGCTCTCTTGTTTGAATCTTCCCTACCCTCAATGGGAAAAGCTTCCATCTACTTCATTATCCACAACACCACCTATCTTAGTATCATCTGCATACTTACTTATCCAATTTTCCACCCCATCATCCAGATCATTGATGTACATGACAAACAACAGTGGACCCAACACAGATCCCTGAGGCACCCCACTGGTCACCGGCTTCCAACCTGACAAACAGCCATCCACCATTACTCTCTGACATCTCCCATTCAGCCACTGTTGAATCCATCTTGCTACTCCGCCATTAACACCCAAAGATTGAACCTTCTGAACCAACCTTCCATGGGGAACCTTGTCAAAGGCCTTACTGAAATCCATATAGACAACATCCACTGCTTTACCCTCATCAATTTCCCTAGTTACCGCTTCAAGAAATTCAAGAAGGTTTGTCAAACATGACCTTCCAGGCACAAATCCATGTTGACTGTTCCTGATCAGACCCAGTTTATCCAGATGCTTATACTTCCCCTCGGAGAGACTCATGCCAACCATCCAAGAAATTGTGCAATTGCAGGAGGAGGCTACTGAAAGAGATAAGGAATGATGGAGACAACTAGGGTGTGTACTGGATTGTATGACTGGACTATGGACCACTCCAGCAGGGCAGACTTGCATGACAGTTTCATTAGCAGTATGGGTTATAGAGTGCATGCAATATGCAACCCATTGTGGTGCAAGAGCAGTAGGGGACACTCTATTGGCTACTAGGTGCAATCCAAAACTACAAACATTAGCTCAGAAGGTAAGCAGAATTGCTTGGTCTGCCATAAATACAATCCAGGGAAAGGAATAGGATGTGAAGAAGGAAAAACACCATTGCCTATGGGTCCATTTGAGACATTACAGATGGACTATATCGAATTAGAAAGGTGCCAGGGGTATAAATACATACTTGCCATAGTTAATGTAATCAGCCGGTGGATCGAAGCTTACCCAACCCTTGATAACAAAGCGGCTACTGTTGTCAAGGTGTTAATGAGGGAAATTGTCCCTTGATTCGATATCCCCATTCGACTTAGATCAGATAATGGTCAACACTTCCTTGGACAAATCAATAAAGAAGTTTGTGAACAGCTGGGGATCTAGTTTCAATTGCACTATGTTTATTGACCGCAGGCTGCTGGACTTGTAGAAAGGGCAAATCAGACCCTTAAAATAAAATTAGCTAAATTGAAGGCAGAGACTGGACTTGGATGGATTAAATTACTCCCAATAGTTCTATTTCAGATGAGAGTCACGCCTGTAGGGAAATCTAGATTAAGCCCATCTGAAATTGTTTATGGTAGACCCTTGAAAACACCTTGAAACCAGAATGCGATGAAAATAATCATCTTCCACCATATGACTGTAGAGTAAGAGCAGCCTATAGCGAGATGCCTTTGTTAGCAACTCCCATTAAAGTGAAACATGGACACTATGTCCTTATAAAGAATCGAGTGAGGAAAGGATTGGAGATTTGTAGGGAGGGGCCTTACCAGATCCTCCTGACGACTCCAACAGCAGTGAAAGTGGATGGAAGAAATGCATGGGTACATCTCCACCACTGTAAAAGTATCAGTGAAAGTATGGACAATTAACTTACTTCATCCCAGGTTCTCTTACAAACTCTATACTATTATGGATCAAGCACAGATGAACTATCAAGAATGATGGATGTGATTCGCGCCCACAAAAACTCAGGAGGTGAAGACTCATCAGAGTGACATCATGAAGCTACACCCACGAAAACTCGGGAAGCTTGATGAAGTTCTGGGAAAATACATCAGCATCTTTTTGTTAGGCATTTGTTAGAGTGAAGCAGTTGTTATTGTATTTTGGTTATCATTAATGATGAGGTTTATCATAAATGATAAACCGGGGGAATGTTAATATTGACCAAATTAAAGACACTATAAAATGGAGAATCCCTGCATTTGTCAGAATTACTTAATCTTTGTCAGTGGAAAATTACAGGCTGTGGATGGCGCCGGCCAGTCTGAGCATCAGATTGATATGCTGGATGTTGAAAGATCCAGGTGTTCTCCTCATTTCCCCCTAATTGATAATATGTATTAAAACTCTGCAAATAAACTTGAATGCATTGATATGATTGGATTGCTGCAAAGGAATTGTAAACAAATGTAAATAATGTTGTATGACAGTTACCCTGCTGTTTGTCGATTGGTCAAAGTGTTAAGCACTGGCAGAATTGTTTTGTGTTCCAGGGTAAATGTTGCATTATTCAGTTAACTAGCTTCCTTCCAGAAGCTTCTGTAAGAAACATTGTTTAAGACACTCTGTAATTGGGTTGGGGAACCGTCAATAATGTATTGATTTAATCGATATGTATGATTGGATTGTTTTGGGACAACCCCTATGTAGTTCGGCCCCTCAAGGTTTGTGGACCTATAAAAGGTAGCCCCATTTTAGATCGGTGTCATAGAAACATAGAAACATAGAAAAGAGGTGCAGGAGTAGGCCATTCAGCCCTTCGAGCCTGCACCAGCATTCAATATGATCATGGCTGATCATCCAACTCAGTATCCCATACCTGCCTTCTCTCCGTACCCCCTGATCCCCTTAGCCACAAGGGCCACATCTAACTCCCTCTTAAATACAGCCAATGAACTGGCCTCAACTACCTTCTGTGGCAGAGAATTCCACAGATTCACCACTCTCTGTGTGCAAAAATGTTTTTCTCATCTCGGTCCTAAAAGACTTCCCCTTATCCTTAAACTGTGACCCCATCGGGAACAATCTTCCTGCATCTAGCCTGTCGATAAAAGGCATCTAGCCAGTTAACATCTGCTGTCGATCTTCTGGAAGGGCGCTTGGGACTGCGTGACCTCCTAGGCAGTGTTTGCTTGCACGAGGCTGAAGGGCTTGGCCAGGCAGAGAGCTGGATCAAACCCACGGTGGTTTAGGTATCGTTTAGGGGAATTTGTGTTCGTTCTAAAAGTAAAGATTAGTTGATCCAGTGCTTGAGTCAGTGATTTTATTGAACTATAGGGGGGTAAGCTTTAGGAGCGTATTTACACTACCTTTTTCTTGATTACCCTTCTTGATTAGTATGGGTGTCAGAAATTATGGGGAGAAGGCAGGAGAATGGGGTTAGGAGGGAGAGATAGATCAGCCATGATTGAATGGAGTAGTAGATGATGGGCTGAATGGCCTAATTCTAATCTGATCACATGGCCTTATGACCCTCTTATTTTGAATGTAGATATAAATAAAACCTTGGCATTTTCTTTAAACCAACTCACCAAAGCCCTCTGTGACCTCTTTTGGTCCTTCTAAAAGCTTCAGCACTTTCCTACTTTCTTTATATTCTTCAAAGTCCCTCTCTGATTTAATCTTCTTATACCTAGCATATGCTTCATTTTTCTTATCGACCAGATTTACTACTGCTTTGCTCATCCAAGGTTTCCTTACTTTGCCATCCTATCCGTCTTTCTTACTGGAACATGTCAGTCCTGAACTTTGATCAACTGGCGTTTAAGCAACTCCCACATGTCACATGTGGACTTACCAATACCAACTGCCCCCAATGTACCCTCCCAAACTCCTGCCTAACAATGTTGTAATCTGCCTTACTCCAATTTAGTATCTTCTTGCAAGGTCCAAACTTATCCTTAATCAAAACAATCTTAAAAGTTGAGATCATTATCCCCAACATGCTCTTCCACTGAAACACCAGTAACCTGACCAGGCTCATTTGTATGTTCCCTTATCTGGTTGGACTCTGCACATACTGCATAGGTTTCAAGGAACTGTCTTGGAAACACTTAATAGAATCTGCCCCATCTAAACCTTTGTAATGGATCAAGTTCCAAATATTGGGAAAGTTAAAGTCACCCACTAAGACAAACCTGTTGCTTTCGTATCTTTCAGTAAGCTGTCTACATAGCTATTCCACTATCTCTTGCTCGTTATTGGGGAGGTGGGGGTGTGTGTGTGTGTGTGTGGGGGGGGGGGGGGGGGGGGGGGTTGGTATAATACAATTCTGTTGCACCTTTCTTACCCATACTGCTTCAGTGGACCAACCCTCCAGTTTGCTCTCTCTGAGTGTTGTTATGACATTCTCTCTGATTAGTATAGAACTCCTCCACTTCTCTCTCCCTTTATATCATGTTTGAAACATCGATGCTTCATACAATATAGAAAATGGCCCTTTGACCCAATTTGTCCATGCCGACCATATAAGCTAGTTCCATATGCCAACGTTTGGCTCATATCCCTCTAAGTAAAGCTGCATTTGGTAATGATGGTCATGTTAGAGGGTTTAGAGGGTAATTTCCCTCTAAACCTTTCCTATCCATGCACCTGTTCAAGTGCCTTTTACATGCCCTTATACTACCTATGTACACTACCTTCTCTGGTAGCTTGTTCCATACACCCATCACCCTCTGAATGAAAAGGCTGCACCACAGGTTCCTAATAAATCTTGTTCTTTTCACCTTAAATGTATGTACTCTGGTTCTTAATTCCCCTAACTATGATAAATGACTCTATACGATCACCCCATCTATTCCCCTCATGATTTTCTCGCTGTGGTTAACTTCAAACTGACTTCTATGGATGTCTAGTAACATAATTAATTTGTATCAAACCACTGCAGCTTGCTTGGGGCATCTTAAACTTCCAGTGACATTACCATCTGAAGAATAAATAAACATAAATGACTAGACATCCCAACAGCTGACAGACAAATGTAGATCCTAAGATTGACTTTCAAAACTAAATACTTCTGAATTATTTACTAGTCAAATGGAGGCCATTACATGCACATCCATTTTTCTCCCCTATATATCCTTACTTCCACATTCAAATATAACATAGAAAACTTCAACAGGAGCTAGAAGTGGTCATTACATTCAGTCATTCTGATTCCCACTAGGCATAATTAGCATAAATGTTATTGCAATCTGTGTAAGCTCAGTACCCAGACTCATTTGAAGAAAAGAGCTACACTCCACAAAACCATGAAAGTGGCGTCACATCTCAATACAATAAGATTGAGGCAACAGAAATATGCATCATAACCAAGTGCAGTTTTGCTTAGGACACAATTTATAAACATTTTCAGATTTCACATTTAGCATTTTTATCCCAGGAATAAAAAATCTTCCCAAAATATCAAGGTAGCAAGCTCAGAAGTGGGGACAAACTATGTAACAACAATAAATTGTCCTACAATTTACCTTGGAAATACAAGCTAATAATGAAAGTTAAGACAACGGATGATTTTGGACAAACAGTTCATCTCCTTAGTTCATATACTATAAGGACGGAGTATGGGGCAGAGCGACTAGGGGGAAAGAGGAATGTAGATCAGCAGGAGGGATGTAAGTGGGATGGCAGAAGTAAGATCAGCTAGCGATGAGTTGGAACAGGTGGGAATGGCAGTAGGGGGGCTACTAGTGGGTCAACAGTTGGAGGTGCAAGATGCCTCATGCAGTGCTTGGATGGACAGGTGAGGGAGTCATTCTAGAGTCAAGACTAATCTTGGCAATGCAAAGGGGGGAGGTGGGTTTGAGTCGATTTGGCTTGGCATTTTCAGCCGTTGATAAAAGTATATTGGCATCCAGCCATATATTGCATGCCACCAGATGCCACTTGTTAGTTCATTTGACAAATGGAGAGCCGAGCACGAAAAAAGGTTCCCAGTTCTAAAAATATCTTTGTAAACTATCAGTGCAACATGAAATGTCCTCACATCACAATTGTTGCAGCTGTTAGAGTCTCTTCTCATTAACAACAAGATGAGGCCTCATAACTACTTTATCATTAAAACTGAGGAAGATAATATTTTACAGAACAATTTTTCTGCCACCGAATACTTGGATTGGCACAGTGGGTCAGCTGGTGGAGTCACTGCCTTATCGCTTCAGCAAACTCAGGTTCAAACCTAACAGCTGGCGCTGTATTGTGGAGATTACGTGCTCTCCTTTGACCATGTGGGTTTCCCCTGGCTTATCCAATTTCTGCCTATGTTCTAAAGATATACCGGTTGGTAGTTTAATTGGCTACTGTACATTGTCTCTCATGTGAAGGTGAGAGTCTGAGAGGAGTCAATGAAAATATGGAGACAATAAAATAAGATAGTGCTTGTAGCTACACAATAGTCAGCATGGGCTTAATGGGCCAAAGTGCCTATCTTTGCTTTTTATTACCCTGACTTCAATTTCCAAGCAAGGTCTTTAGAACATACCTCATGTACCAGATAGGTTTTATGCATTTAATAGAAATGTTGTGCATTAATGTTCAACAATATTACCTATATATAATTTAATTAGTTTTCACGTGTTCAATATAATATTTAGAAATCAAAATGTCTTTTGTATAAATCTATGTCACATGTTCTTTTCAGCACAGAACTGAATCTCAGACTTCCTTCTGGTTAGGTATTATAGTATTCACACTTCTGCGCTAGTCCGCAGTGAAATAATTTCATTTTTTATCAAATCTCGAAGGCAAATTTTCCACATCATACGACATAGAAACATAGAAACATAGAAATTAGGTGCAGGAGTAGGCCATTCGGCCCTTCGAGCCTGCACCGCCATTCAATATGATCATGGCTGATCATCCAACTCAGTATCCCGTACCTGCCTTCTCTCCATACCCTCTGATCCCCTTAGCCACAAGGGCCACATCTAACTCCCTCTTAAATATAGCCAATGAACTGGCCTTCACTATCCTCTGTGGCAGAGAGTTCCAGAGACCCACCACTCTCTGTGTGAAAAAAGTCCTTTTCATCTCTGTCCTAAAGGATTTCCCCCTTATCCTTGAGCTGTGACTCCTTGTCCTGGACCTCCCCAACATCGGGAACAATCTTCCTGCATCTAGCCTGTCCAACCCCTTAAGAATTGTGTAAGTTTCTATAAGATCCCCTTTCAATCTCCTAAATTCTAGAGAGTATAAACCGAGTCTATCCAGTCTCTCTTCATAAGACAGTCCTGACATCCCAGGAATCAGTCTGGTGAACCTTCTCTGCACTCCCTCTATGGCAATAATGTCCTTCCTCAGATTTGGAGACCAGAACTGTATGCAATATCCAGGTGTGGTCTCACCAAGACCCTATACAACTGAAGTAGAACCTCCCTGCTCCTATACTCAAATCCTTTTGTTATGAAAGGTAACATACCCTTCGCTTTCTTCACAGCCTGCTGCACCTGCATGCCTACTTTCAATGACTGGTGTACCATGACAACCAGGTAGCGCTGCATCTCCCCTTTTCCTAATCGGCCACCATTTAGATAATAGTCTGCTTTCCTGTTTTTGCCACCAAAGTGGATAACCTCACGTTTATCCACATTATACTACATCTGCCAAACATTTGCCCACTCACCCAGCCTATCCAAGTCACCTTACAGTCTCCTAGCATCCTCCTAGAAACATAGAAACATAGAAATTAGGTGCAGGAGTAGGCCATTCAGCCCTCCTCACAGCTAACACTGCCCCCCAGCTTAGTGTCATCTGTAAACTTGGAGACATTGCCTTCAAATCCCTCATCCAGATCATTAGTGTATATTGTAAATAGCTGGAGTCCCAGCACTGAGCCTTGCGGTACCCCACTAGTCACTGCCTGCCATTGTGAAAAGGACCCGTTTACTCCTACTGTTTGCTTCCTGTTTTTTGAGGAAGCACAAATTTAAAAATTAAACACATCATAGGTACTGTAAAAGGACAAATTCTATGCACTATTAACTAAAATATATTTTTTCATTTCTTCCAGGATCATGATCCTTATAATCATTTTCTAACAATAGGCTTTATGGATGGATCTTTTTTTAACCAGAATGAACTTTACTTACCTTGTTTCATACTAATTTATGACATTAGGATTATTTAAATTGTAAAGGACACATGTAGCCATATAAATGTTGACACAGGAAAGCACAAGATGAGTAAAACATGGCTTTATGAAATATTATGATTTTTAAATGATTTTTACTTAGTAGTCTAACGTTGGTGCATATCTGCAAATGTATTGATGTTAATGGGCACGAGAGGATCAAATCCTGGATAGACAGGCAGCCAAGCTCTTTCAGGAGACAGGCTAGAGAACTTAGTCTTTAAAGAAAAATCTGAGCATTAATGTTAATATTGATCTAAGAGCGCAGGGACATGCAGCGTTCAGAAAGTCCAACTGATGAAGTAAGGTGTGAAGGGTGAAAAACAAAATAGAATCTGTGATTTTTTTTAATGGTTCCATTTATGCATTTGGAGGCACAGGAAAGCTGCTCCATAAACCTTTCCAGGAACCCCTGCTTCTCAGAAAATGTTCACCAATCTGTTCAGGCAATCTGGTGAAAATGACATATGGGTGTCAAACAAAAAGTGGAAACATTTTAGTGGGTTTCCTAACTGTAAAACACTGCTTCCTTTTCTTTCTTCCTATATGTAGTTCTTTCCAGATGTAAAGCTAATTTATTTTACACTCTCTGGATCCCAGTCTTTCTCTCAACCTTTTAGAAAGGGAAAAAATTTGGACATCCATTTCAAGAGTCAAGACAAGAGTCTTTAATTGTTAGATGTCCCAGACGGGACAATGAAATTCTTACTTACTGCAGCACAACAGAATATGTGAACATGTAAACATTGTATATAACGGGAAAAAGTTCAATGCTGCCAGATACAAACTTTTGCATGCAATGCCCTTTAACTCTTGTCTACTAAATAATCTTTAATTTCAATTAAATCGCTAATTCATCTGCAGTATCCAATGTTTCACTTATTCCTGCTTCTTCAACCATCTTTCCTAGCTTCACTGTTTCATTATTTATCCTTATTTGAAGTGTTTGCTCTTGAACAGTCATGCCCAAAGGCAGCAAAGAAAATTAAGCATCAAATCAGTGACAAACAGGACAATGCCTGTATTTTATGAAAAGCTAACACAACTCAGGCAATTGGCTGCAGTAGCTCAAAAGAATATGCATTTTAAAAATGAAGAACATAAACTCATATTTCTTGAAGATATACATAACAAAATATTGCTTGTAAAATACATGTATGCTCAGATATTTAGTTTCAAATGTAACTGGATTTCAGAGACAGAGAAAATGAATTATCAAAATTCATCAATTGCAAAATTTGTATCATTATTCCGAATGTTTCCCATTTTCTTTATTATGTCCAACTTTTTTGTTGTTTTGCCCCATATGTGCAAATAAAGGACATAACTGTCCTAATGAAATTTATTACCGTGATAAATTAATGGACAACATTTTCTGCTGCTTCAGTGAAACACTATTCATATGACAAACTATTACTTGAATTTAACCAGTTTTAATCCAATTCACTGTTAATAATTGGCCAAAACAGAAAACTAATAACATTTGTTCTGTAAGTATTGCACTGGCAATTCATTTGCAGACTGGAGAGAAAATTGATACATTACAAGGAAGTTGAACCATATGTATTTATACCACTTCACAAGATACTCTATACTCTATGGCTGAGAAATAACATTTGAACTGTACACACTGTTGAGGGTGACTAGCCTGCGCTCTCACTTAACTTTTTTCCCTATTGCCTGCTGGGCAACCTTGGCAGCTTTTTAGGTTGCCAAATGACAGTTTAATGTGCTCGGACGAAGTGCGTAGTTACCAGTCGGAATTGTGGTCAATGAAGCATTCACATATTATTTCTGCTTCAAATAAAGTCGCAAACTAAACATATTCACCAATCAAGACATAAATACCACAATGACATGCAGCAAAATTACAATACAGTATCTCATCTCTTTTTACACGTTGCAATGAATGCAATTTCTATTATCTCTTTTCACTTCCAAACAAAAATCTGGTTGGATTATTCAGCGCATGATCAACCTCGGTGAGACCAACCTCAGGCTTGGCGATCGCTTTGCACAACACCTCCACTCAGTTTGCAATAACCAACCTGATCTCCCGGTGGCTCAGCACTTCAACTCCCATTCTGAATCCGACCTTTCTGTCCTCCTCCATGGCTAGAGTGCGGCCCACCGCAAATTGGAGGAACAGCACCTCATATTTTGCTTGGGTATTTTACACCCCAGCGGTATGAACATTGGCTTCTCCAATTTCACATGGTCCCTGCTTTCTCCCTCCTCCCCCTCCCATTCCCAGCTCTCCCACAGCCTACTGTCTCCGCCTCTTCCTTTCTTTTTCCCGCCCCCCCACCCCTCCCGACATCAGTCTCAAGAAGGGTCTCGACCAGAAACGTCGACTATTCCTTCGCTCCATAGATGTTGCCTCACCCGCTGATTTTCTCCAGCTTTGTCTACCAACGGGATCCCACCACTGGCCACATCTTCCCATCTCCTCCCCTGTCGGCTTTCTGCAGAGACCGCTCCCTCCAGGTGTCAGCTGTCCTGCATTGGTGAGACCAAGCATAGGCTTGGTCTCAGCTCCGTTCGCAATAACCAACCTGATCTCCCGGTGGCTCAGCATTCAACTCCCCCTCCCATTCGGAATCCAAACTTTCTGTCCTGGGCCTCCTCCATGGCCAGAGTGAGACCAATATGAGGAGCAGCACCTCATATTTTGCTTGGGCAGTTTACACCCCAGCGGTATGAACATTGACCTCCAATTTCAGGTAGTCCCTGCTTTCCCCTCCGCTTCCCAGGTCTCTCTCAGCCCTCTCTCTCAGCTTCTTCCTCTCTTCTTCCCCCCCCCCCCCCCCCCCCCGCACCCTCACATCAGTCTGAAGAAGGGTCTCAACCCACCCAAAACGTCACCTATTTCCTTCGCTCCATAGATGCTGCCTCACCTGCTGAGTTTCTCCAGCATTTTTTAAAAAAAATTAATAATATTTTTTATTAGAAGCATGTACATATCATAATCAAAACACATTTAGTATATCAATTACATAGTGCTAATAGATGGGGTTCCAGCTATCAGAGTATTAGGGATCCTCATTTATCAATTATAGATTAACTCTGCTTCTATTTAATATTAAAAGATAGTGAGAAAGAAGAGAAAAAAAACACGATAAAAAAAAGAATAGAATAAATTACCAATAATACAACTTTGGAGATAGGTCCGTAGATTATAAAACATAACCATTCATCTAATCCTGGGTTCAAGCTTCAGTCAGACTTCCGTGCCGGACCAATTTACCCTTTCAAAAGGTCAATAAATGGAGACCGTATTCTAGCAAATAATTATTGTTTGTCAATTAAGGCAAGTCTAGTTCTTTCCAAATGTAAGGTTGCCGACATCTCCATAATCCACATTTTAATTGTGGGGATTGTTGGATTTTTCCAAAATTTTAATATTAATTTTTTCCCAGTTATTATACTATAATCAGGGAAGTTTCTTTGGCTTGTTGTAAGTTTTAGGCTTTGTTCTGATATTCCTAATTTTATTAGTTTTTAGTCGGGATCCAATTGGGTATTAACTTCAGAAATTATTCTAAACATAACCGTCCAGAAATTTTTTATTGACATTTATCACAGATAGGAGAGATATGTGGGAAAATTGTATTTAATTTTGTTTTAAAGTAAAGCAGTCTATGTAATACTTTCAATTGTATTAAAGAATGTCTGGCATTTAACGAACATTGATGAATATGTTGTAGACTTTCGTCCCAAATATCTTTCATTATAGGTTGGTCTAATTCATTTTCCCATGCTTGGCTGGATAATTCCGTCGACGAGGCCTCACTATCTAAAAGGGTGTTTTAGATATGAGATATTAACTTATCTGTATTAGGATGTTTATTCAAACATTCATCAAGAGTTTCTGGTTCTCTAGTTCTATAATCCTGTGTATGTGATTTAACATAATCTCTAAGTTGTAAATTTCTGAAAATTTTATTTGAGTGCTGTCCATAATTCTGGTGTAACTCCTGAAATGAGAGAAAAATGCCTTTCCTATAAAGATGTCCCACCTTTTTAATTCCATAATTTTTCCATTGTGTAAAACCTTTATCCAATACAGAGGGTATAAATGAAGGAATGTTTACAATGGGAAGAAAGAGTGATAAATTATCAAATTTAATTAAAAAAGTCTTTTTTAATTGTTTCCAAATTCGTATACCTCTGTATATTATAGGGTTTTCATTATAGGTTTTTAATGGGAGCTAACAGAATTGAGCCAATTTCAAAAGGCAAACAATCTTCCGTTTCCATCTTCAACCAGTCTGGTTGCTGATCCATATCTTCCAACCAGGTTTATATTTTTAATATTAACTGCACAGAAGTAAAACAAAAAATTTGGTAAAGTTAATCCTCCATTCGTCTTGGATTTATATAAATGTTTTTTACTTATTCTATGATTCTTATATTCCCAAATAAAACTTGTGACAATGGAATCAACTTAAAAAAAAAAAAAAAATTGAGATATATCGGGATTGATTGAAAGAGGTATAATAATTGTGGGAGAAAGATCATTTTTATAGCATTAATTCTACCAAACATTGAGATAGGAAGTGTTTTCCAGTACTGAATATTCTTATGTAGTTTATTCAGTAAAGGTGGGAAATTTAATTTAAATAAAGAAGCATATTTCTTAGTCACATAAATTCCTAGATATTTAAAATTTTAATTGACTATTTTAAAGGGGAATTGTTGCAATGTATGTGAGTTGAGTTTCGTTATTGGCATAATTTCACTTTTGTTCCAATTAATTCTGTATCCTGAAAATGAGCCAAATTGAGTTATAAGATTTAACAGGTTTGGGATGCTTGGTCTCCAGCACTTTTGTCTACCCATTCACACCAGTTGTGTTATCCCACTTTCCTCACCCACTCCCTACACATTAGGGGCAATTTTACAGAGACAGGTTAACCTACAAAGCCAATGCGTCTTTGGGATGTGAGAAGAAACCCACATGCTTGCAGGGAGAATGTGCAAATTCAACACTGACAGTGCCCGAGAACAGGATCGAACACAGATCTCTGGCGTGTGAGGCAGCAAGCCCACTAGCTGTGCCACTATATTTTATTTTCTAACACACAAAAAAATTATATGTTGATAACTTTGGTTACTAAAAAAAAGAAACTATCCATTTTCAGTCTTAAATCTCTAAGTGACGCTATGTCCTCCTTTACAGCTACTGTATGTTTTAATTCAGACTATGGGGCAGTACATTGGCCATAAAGTTGCTGCCTAAAATTGCCAGAGACCCGGAATTGATCCTGAATATGGGTGCTGTCTGTATGGAGTTTTGTTTTCTCATTTATAACATTGTTTACAGAGTACTATGTTTACATATTCTGTTGTGCTGCTGCAAGTAAGGATTCCATTGTTCTATCTGGGACGTGAGAGAATAAAACACTCTTGATTCTTGACTTATGTCACTAATGTGTGGGATGGAACTAGTGTACGGGTGATCAGTGTTCGGCGTGGACTCTGTGGGCCGAAGGGCCTGTTTCCACGCTGTATCTTTAAATTAAACTAAAAACACTAAAACCAGAGGAAATCTAAAGAAGGGTCTCTACCCGAAACATCACCAATTTCTTCTATCCAGAGATTCTGGCTGCTCCATGGAGTTCCCCCGCACAATTAAAGCATGGAATGGTCTTCACCTTACCAAGACCCTTCTTCAGACTGGTCAGGGATCAGGGAAACGAGAGATATAGATGGTGATGTGGAGAGATAAAGAACAATGAATGAATGAAATGCAAAAAAGTATCAATGATAAAGGGAACAAGCCATTGTAAGCTGTTTGTAGTGTGAAAATGAGAAGCTAGTGCGACTAGGGTGGGGGAGAGAGATAGAGAGAGAGGGAATGCCAGGGCCCGAGGGCTGAGGGAGAGGTGGGAAGGGGAGGAGACAGCAAGGGTTAACAGAATTGAGAAAATTCAATGTTCCCAGAGGATGCAGACTCCCCAAGCGGAATATGAGGTGCTGTTCCTCCAACTTGCGGTGTTGCTCACTCGTACACTTGCCGTGGAGGAGGCCTAGGACCGAGAGGTCGGATACGGAATGGGAGGGGGAGTTGAAGTGCTGAGCCACCAGGAGGTCGGGTTGGTTATTGCGGACCGAGCGGAGGTGTTCGGCGAAACGATCGCCAAGCCTCCGCTTGGTCTCACCAATATAGATCATCTGGCATCTGGAGCAGCGGATGCAGTAGATGAGGTTGGAGGAGGTGCAGGTGAACCTCTGTCGGACCTGGAAGGACTGCTTGGGTCCCTGAAAGGAGTGGAGGGGGGAGGTGAAGGGACAAGTGTAGCATTTGTTGCGGTTGCAAGGGAAAGTGCCCGGGGAAGGGGTAGAGCGGGTGGGAAGGGAAGAATTGACAAGGGAGTTGCGGAGGGAGCGGTCTTTGCGGAAGGCAGACAGGGGGGGAGATGGAAAGATGTGGTGAGTGGAGGGGTCACGTTGGAGGTGGCGAAACTGGCAGAGGACTATGTGTTGTATTTGCCGGCTGGTGGGTTGAAAGGTGAGGACCTTGTTGCGAGTGCGGGAATGGGGAGAGAGGGCAGTGTTGAGGGGTATGGAGGAGACCTGGTGAGAGCCTCATCTATATTAGGGGAGGGGAATCCCCGTTCTCTGAAGAATGAGGCCATTTGTGATGACCTGGTGTGGAACACCTCATCCTGGGAGCAGATGCGGCGTAGACGGAGGAATTGGGAATAGGGGATGGAGTCCTTACAGGAAGCAGGGTGGGAGGAAGAGTAGTCCAGGTAGCTGTGGGAGTCAGTTGGTTTGTAGTGGATGTTGGTCAGGAGTGTATCACCTGCAATAGAGATGGTGAGGTCAAGGAATGATAGGGAAATGTCGGAAATGGTCCAAGTGTATTTGAGTGCCGGATGGAAGTTGGTGGTGAAATGGATGAAGTCAGTCAGTTGTGTGTGGGTGCAGGAGGTGACACCAAAGCAATCGTCGATGTAACGGAGGTAGAGGTCGGGGATGGGGCCCTGGTACGCCAAGAACAAGGATTGTTCAACGTACCCGACAAAGAGGTAAGCGTAGCTGGGGCCCATGCGTGTGCCCATAGCTACGCCTTGTGTTTGGAGGAAATGGGAGGAGTCAAAAGAGAATTTATTGAGGGTAAGGACCAACTCCGCTAGGTGGACGGGTATGGGTTGCTCCTCTGGTCGAGGAAGAACCGGAGGGCTTTGAGACCGTCCTGGTGGGGGATGGAGGTGTAGAGTTACTGGACGTCCATGGTAAAGATGAGGGGATCGGGGCCTGGAGAATGGAATGCGCGGAGCCGACGGAGAGTGTCTGAGGTGTCTTGAACATAGGTGGGGAGGGATTTAACAAAGGGGGATAGGATGGCGTCAAGGTATGTGGAAATGTGTTCGGTGGGGCACGAACAGGCAGAGACAATGGGTCTGCCAGGGCAGTCGGGTTTGTGGATTTTGGGCAGAAGGTAAAATCGGGCCGTGCGGGGCTGGGAAATGATTAGGTTGGAGGCGCGGGGGGGTAGGGAGCCGGAGCTGATGAAGTTGGTTATGGTGCTTGAGATGGTGGCCTGGTGTTCGTCAGTGGGGTCATGGTCCAGGGGTAAGTAGGAGGAGGTGTCCGAGAGTTGACGCGCGGCCTACGCTATCTGTTATTTTTCAGAGTTTGATTTTTGTGGGTCCACTCCAATTTAAATTCCATTTGGAATATTTTTGGAGGACTAAGAAACCAAGAAGCAAGAGTTACTCCAGGGAGTTACTCTAGCTCCAGGAGTAATTCTGCGTTGGTTTACAGCGGTCGCGGTGAGGCAGCGACCGGACAGCAATTGCGGCAAGATCTCCCACAGTGCAAAGGGAGGGAGAAAGTGGCTGACGCCAACCAGTTGCCGTGGCAGTGCGCGTGTGCAGGGCGGCACATACGCACAACCACGACCGATGATGTGCTGGTCGTGGTGGTGCGCATGTGCTGGTGGGCGATGTGCAGGCCGTGGCAGTGCACATGTATAAGGCGGCCTGCCATGCCGAGCAGAGAGCCGAGAGCCGAGTCCCGAGCAGAGAGCGGGGAGCCAAGAGCTGAGACCCGAACACATATGGCAGGTGGAGATAGAGAGTGACAGAGAGAGGGCCCGCTCAGGATTAAACAAGAGGTGTCCCGGGTGCTTGCCAAGCCGGGCAAAATGGCATGGCTTTCCGGTTGCCCGGCTGGACTGTAGGCACCCGGGAAACCGTTAATTTCGAGCCCTGCTAGCATTGACGAGCCATGGTCATAATGAATGGCAGTGCAGGGTGGTGGGAGCGGGGAGGGGGCAGGAGAGTAGTCTGAAGGCATACTCCTGCTATTTTCTCATGTTCTTGTAATTTATGAAACATGGCAGCTAATTTGCACACAGCAAGGTAATGGAAATAAAACTTTGAAAATGAATAGATTATATATGTTAAGCAACATATATTGTTGAGACTTCAATATATCATATTAGTTTAGGTTCAATTTGAAGTTGCATTTATATTGTCTTAGTTTTTGCGAAAATTAATTAATTTTGGTTATTTATAATGAAACACGTTTATAAATTATATCAATTTCCTGTCTCCCATTTCTGTGAACACAACCAAATATGAATAATGACTGATCCTATATGCCTGCACATTCGTTTTGCAAGCAGCATATTGCAAGTGTTTCAAGATTTGAAATTTACATCTGGAGGAATGCGTGCGATGAAATCCATTACATTCTAAATGCAGCAGAAAATCGGCATTTTAAACAGAGTATTACGAACAGCAGGTGAATTCCGATATACATAACAGCAAGACATCCTCCATGACGTGTGTGATCTGTCAACTAAGTTAAACAGCATCGACTCAGGTGCCTTATCCTTAACCATTTGCAACACCACTGAAAGTTCATCATCGTAATGTTAACTGTGTTTTTTGATGCTGTCTGACCTGAGGATTTTCAGTAGTTTATTTCAGTAGTGCAGATTTCCTGCATTTGTGTCATTTGATTTTTGTCTTGATTAAAAATGTCCTGCATTGGTAGTATTTTGCTTTTTAGCTGAAGCTCATGTCCCACGATACGAGTTTACCCAAGAGCTCTTCCAAGTTAAAAAAAAAATCAAACTCGTGGTACTTCATCACGAGTATTTTTTTATTCTTGGAAATTTTTCACACTATTGAAAAAACTTGACGAGTTTCCGCGTTTCCCGATTACCTGCCATTAGCATTACGAGCCGCTACGAGACATCCAAGAGCTCCGATGTACCTGCTACGTACATTTGACGTACAGTACTTACCACGAGTTTGATTTTTTTTTAACTCGGAAGAGCTCTTGTGTAAACTCCTGTCATGGGACAGGGCCTTAAGTATTAATTTCTGACAATCAATCTTTTAGGTTAGATTTAGGTTTGGGTTTAGGTTTATTATCGCCTTGTGTACCAAGGTACAGTGGAAAGCTTTGCTTTGCATGTTATCAGAAAGGTGAAGAGATACTTACACTCTCAATTGGAGGGCGAGCCTGATGATCGGCAACAGTATCTGGGCATTACTTACAAGGTGATACCAAGCGGCAGCTCAAGTGGTCGAGGCATCATTTCTTTATGAGTTCAATGCATTCTTTGCACACTTCGAATTGGAGAACACCAATGTGCTTTCTTCGGCCCATATAACTCCTGATGCCATGGGCAGTGTCAGAAGGTCCTTCATGAAGGTGAAGCCTCGGAAAGCATCTGGACCTGATGAGGTATGAGGCTGCATTCTTAAAACATGCATGGACCAACTAGCTGGAGTTTTTGCTGGCATCTTCAACCTTTCATTACCACCTGCTTTAAAAGGGCATCAATAATACCAGTGCCCAAGAAGAGCAAGGTGACATGCCTCAACGACTACTGACTATGTGGAACTAACGTCCATGATGATGAAGTGCCTTGAGAGGTTGGTTATAGTATACATCAACTCCTACCTTAGCAAGAACCTGGACTCACTATGGCACAATAAATTAATGAGAGATACGATCTCACTGGCTCTCCACTCTGCACCGGACCACTTAGACAATAAGAACACATAAGTCAGACTGTTGTTCATCGACTGATTTTCAGAAGGCTTTCGATAAGGTGCCACACATCGTATTGCCAGGGAAGATGAGAGCCCATGGTATTGAAGGGAAGATACTAGCATGGATTGTGAGTTGGGTGGATGGCAGAAGGTAAAGAATTGCAATAAAAGGGGCTTTTTCAGGTTGGCTTCCAGTGACAAATGGAGTTCTGCAAGGGTTGGTACTGCGGCCGCTTCTCTGCACATTGTATATTAATAATTTGGATAAGGGGATTGAAGGCTTTGTGGCCAAGTTTGCAGATAGGTGGAGGGGTATGCAGTGTAGAAGAAGCAAGGACTCTGCAGAAGGACTTGGACAGATTAGTAGAGTTGGCAAAGAAGTGGCAGACAAAATTCAGTATTGCAGTATGGACAAAATATCAGTAATGATGAGTTGGGGTATAGGGGGGAGATTTATAATCTGAATGAATAGTGCCAGAACAGCAACCTTGCTCTCAACATCAGCAAGGCCAAGAAGTTGATTGTTGACTTTAGATAAGGAGGAGACAGCATCATTGCAAGAGGCAGGGTGGAAAGAAGTGTAATCCAGCTAACTGTGGGAGTGTGTAGGTTTGTAGTCTGAGAGGTTGTTGTCCTGATACCATGTTGCTAAGTTCTCTATCTCCTTCCTGTACTCCTTGTCATTGTTTGTAATCTGCCCACCACAGTGGTGTCATCTGACATTAAAGATTACCTATTGCAAGTGGGGAAGCTACACTCAGCTTTTTATTCCTTCACTACCCATTTCACACTCTTTTAAATTGATGGCTAAAGAGACAGTAGAATTCTTGCACTGTATACCCAGACCCAGATCCTTTGTTCCCTTCCCATTGTCAACTCACACTTTCTTTAAGTAGGCAGGCCAAAAACAAGTAGAGATGTAAAGCACTGATATATGTTTTTGCTTTCCTTGGGTCCTTTCTTTAGAACAGTGATAGACTGGAGTTATTGTTATTTGGTGATATTTGTAGATTAAGTCAGTAATCCACCCAACATAAATATGTACTGGCAATTGTGTCTCAGCGTTTGCAGATTTGCAGGAGGATGAATTTATTTTCTCATCTGTGTAATAATCCCATGAAAGAAGCCCTAAGCAGTAATCAAATAAATAATAGATGGCTGCAATGTGCAAATAATGCAATATCTGTCCACTCAACCACATCAGTCAGAATCAGGGTCATTAGAAAGTTACCGCCTGGTTGGAGTAAGTGATAATTTTATATAGATTTTCTACTTCCTCAATTTGCACTTAAATTAACCAGCTTTACAAGCCCACAAAAGTGCATGAAAGTGATTTGATCTGAGATGGATTAATATGTTTCACCTGACGTATGTATCAAAGTCCAATCTTCAGGCAAATTAAATATCTTACACAGGCAGAGCCATGATTTTCCATTGTAAATACAGACTAAAAATTGAAAACACTGGTTCATTGCCATATTCTTCCTTCCAGCAGGAAACAGTATTACTTTAATAATATGTAATGGAAACAATGGGATCATCAAATAATGTAAAAGTAGTGATAAAACTGAGATGCTAGTGTCCCATCATTCATCCTTCAATAAGATTGCACTGGTATATAAATGTCAACACCTTAGTATTCCAAAGCTCGATCATATATTTCTCCATGCCCTCACACAGTAGATTTGAGAGTTCATCTTATTTCTTTGTAGGTGAGGCTTATATTGATCTCTCAGATTACAAAAGCCCCTAGTTAGCTACTTTTGAAATCCATCAAAATATGGGTAATCAGAAGTTGACATTGGCTTCCTTCTAAAGCTTTGATGCACTGGTTTTCTAGTGAATAACTTGAACATGGAAATCAAAATTAGGATGTGATGCTGTACTCATCCACCAAGCACCCTTGAAGCATATCAAAACCAAAACTGCTGCATTTTGAAGTTATCTTTAAGTGAGAGTAATAAGTGTTAAATAGCCTGTCCTTGCAATGAAAATGTAATTGAAAAACTTGGAATTTGTTTCCTTCCGAATTTAGTTATTTATAGGAGATGTAAAATGTTTATTGCTTCTGTTTTTTTATCCATCTGATTAATGTGATCATGTTGACCCACTGCTCCTGATCGAGATTGCAGTCCATAGCTCACCCCACATTTACCTGATGCTGGCTAAAACTGTGCTCTGCAATCCTCAGGTTCACAGATTCTGTACCAGGCCCAACCAGGTGCTGGACCCAAGTGTGTATTCCCCAACACAGTGCTGGAGAATCCCAACAATTCAGGATACCATCACTGAACTCCACATAGGGTTAATTAGTGGGATCAGTTGTGTCCTTCCGAATTATGAAATCTATCAGTAATCTTTGATTCTCACCTCTGGGAGTGCATGTGCAGAAGTCTTATAGAGAACATAGAACAGTAAAGCACAGGAACAGGCCCTATAGATCACAATATCCATGCCTAATAATGATGCCATTAAACTAATGACCTCTGACTGCAAGTACTCCCTATCCCTCCATCCCCTGCACATACCTTTGCCAATCTAAAAACCTCTAAATGCCATAATTGTATGTCTGCCTCCACCACTCCCTCTGGCAGTGCATTCTGGGCACCCACCACTCTCGGTGTAAAAAAACGTAAAAAACTTTATCCCTCTCACCTAAGAGCTTTATCCTCTTGTCCTTGACATTTGCGCGCTGGGAAAAAAGGTTCTGACAGTCCGACCTATTTATGCGTCTTATAAATTTATCTTTGGCCATCAAAGGTATCCCCTCAGCTTCTTAATTTCAGACTCACTTCTATTTAATTAGCTGCATGGCAACAATTCCATTCAGAATTATTGACCACAGCTAACATGATTCCACACTTTATTTCTATTCATGTCATTCAGTGTGTGATTGCATTTTGAAATAAGTAATTTAAAATATACGTTCTGATTTAGACCAGTGCCTCCGTGAGAATTTATCACTCAGATTTGTTGAAGAGACAAGCCGTTGTTTTATGAGCGCACAATGAAGCAGTCCCTTCCTAATGGACCAGACTACATTTAAGCATGGACTGTTAAGTGCAAATAACATATGCAGTGCAACAGTGATAGACATGGCATTCCCCAAAAAGAGAGAGAGTCTAATCATTTATCTTTTATATTCAATGACATTACCATCACTATGTCCCCATTATCATTACTCGGGGATCATCGCGGAACAGAAGCTCAACTCATAAATATACCTTGGCTACAAAAGCAAGTTAATAACTGGGTGCCCTGTGCCTAATGACACATTTGTAAACACCCACGATCTTTCCACCATCTACAAAGCACAAGTCTGGCCCCAAGTAAGTGTTCAACACTTGCTTGGATGAGTGCAGCAACAACCACAGCAAAGAAACCCACTGACCGGCATCCCATCAATAACCCTAAATATCTATTTACTCCACTATTAAAATTTAGTGAATGCAATGTGTGCAATGTATAAAATGCACTGCAGTTACTTGTCCAAACTGGTTCTAAAGTAAAAGGCATAGGATACTGACTAATGCAGGCATGTGGGATTAGTGTAGATCGGAAAAAAAGATAGATATGGACATCGTAAAGCTGAAAGGCTCATTTCTATGCTTCATGGCTCCATGCCTCTCTGATCACCTTCCAAATCTTTGATTCCTTCTTTAAAGAAAGGTAAAAGCAGGGTAAAACATCAGATGCAGCAAACGTTAACACTCCAAACCTCATGCCAAGGTGACTAGGAAATATTTTTCACCATACTTATATCTAAATCTTGGAACTTCTATTCCAACAGCATTGTGGAACTATCTTCACCAGAAAGACTGCTGTGGTGCAAATGCAGCTCACCACCTTCTCAAGGGCAATGAATGCTGGCCTTGTTAACAATACCCCAATCTTGAAACTGAATGATAAAGAAATACACCACGGGTCATTTGGAAATGAGCTGTAGAAATTGTAAATTCTTGTGCAAAAGTTGGCAAGTAAGGCCATTATAAACACGACAAATGGTGAAAACTTGTTCCACCACCACTGCGCACATAATGTGGAACTTAATCTCTTTGTGTTTACCTCCATGATGAAAGGATAATCATTTGAGAGTTGTGTGTCCAAATATATTAATACAGCAGTCTGTGCATTACTAACCATAAAGCTACACACATTCGATATAGGACAAAGTTAAAATGTTACAATTCGTCTCAACATGCCTGAGTGAAGGAAACAAAATAAGGGACATGCATTTCTTCTAATAGATTTTCTAATTAAATATTCAGATATGGACAATGGAGGATTACAGAGCTAAACTCAATTTGCAAACATTAAAACAGCCACAAATCTGCCTAACACTCAGAGCTTGTAAATACAAATGTTGGAAGATGACACAAAGACTGGGAAGGACCTATTCACTACTACTACATAAACATCTTCACTGCTGACCTCATAATGTTTTTTTTTTTTTTTTAATATATATTTTTATTAGAGTATGTAGACAGTGATTTAGCAAACATATGTTATGATAGCAATATTTCATGTTCAACGGACATACATTATTAATATTGTCAAGTGTATCATTTTGACTCTAATAATTTTTTTTTAAATAAAGAGAGGAAAACAGTAAGAAAAATAAAATAAAAATCAACATCAAAAAATGAAAATCATAAAGAATGGAATAATTTACTATTAATAGGAGATAAGATCAAGGAATATAAAATATAACTTTTCATCTATTCCTAAGTCCAAGTTTCAGTTAAGGTTCCCTGCCGAACCATTCTACCCTTTTAAGTAATCAATGAAAGAAGACCATATTCTAACAAAAACTTCTTGTTTGTCCATTAAGGCAAATCTGATTCTTTCCAGGTGTGGGGTCTCCGACATTTCCATAATCCACATTTTAGTTGTGGGGGATATAGGGCCCTTCCAAAATTTTAATATTAGTTTCTTCCCAATTATTATACTGTAATCTAGGAAATTTCTTTGATTTGTTGTAAGAGTTAAACTTTGTTCTGATGTTCCAAGTATTATTAATTTTGGGTCCGGATCCAGTTTAGTATTAATAACTTCAGAAGTTATTCTAAAAATCTCAGTCCAGAAATTCTTAATTTTTATACAATTTGCAAAAGTATGTGTTAAATTAGCCTCTGGATGTTGGCATTTATCGCAGGTAGAGGATATCTGTGGAAAGATTCTATTTAATTTAACTTTGGAGTAATGTAATCTATGTAAAACTTTAAATTGTATTAGAGCATGTCTGGAGTTTAGCGAGCATTGAAGTATATATTGTAAATTTTTGTCCCATATATCTTTCGTTATGGATTGATTTATTTCATTTTCCCATGTATGTCTATATGATTCCGTCGATGGTATCTCGCTATCTAAAAGGGTATTGTAAATATAAGTTGTTAATTTTTCTGTATTAAGATGCTTATTCAGATATTCATCAAGGATTTCTGGTTCCCTATTCCTATAATTTTGTGTATTTGACCTAACATAATCTCTGAGTTGTAGACATCAAAAAAAAAATATTTGAGTGCAATCCATAAATCTGTTGCAGTTCCTGAAATGAGAGATAAGTGCCTTTCTTATAAAGGTGTTCCATCCTTTTGATTGCATAGTTTTTCCATTGTATAAAGGCTTTATCCAGCATGGAAGGTTTGAATAAGGGATTGTTTACAATAGAGAGACAGAGTGGTATATTATCCAGTTTTAAAGCCTTTTTAAGTTGTTTCCAGATTCGTGTACCACTATATATTATAGGGTTTTCCCCATAAGTTTTTTTGTGCAATTTTGTCGATGCAAATATAATCGAACCGATTTCAAAAGGTAGACAATCCTCCTTTTCCATCCTTAACCATTCTGGTTGTTGATCCATTTCTTCCAGCCAAAAATTCATGTTTTTAATATAAACTGCCCAAAAATAAAACAAAAAATTTGGTAGAGCTAAATCTCCATTAATCTTTGATTTACATAAATGTTTTTTTTAATTTATTCTATGATTCTTGTAGTCCCAGATGAAACTTGTAACAGTAGAGTCTACTTTAAAAAAAAAGATTTTGGAATATATATCGGGATTGACCGAAATAGGTACAATAATTGCAGCAGAAAAATAATTTTTATAGCATTAATTCTACCGAACATTGAAATAGGAAGTGTTTTCCAGTATTGAATATTCTTATTTAGTTTATTCAGTAAAGGTGGGAAATTTGATTTAAATAAAGAACTATACCCCTTAGTTACAAAAATACCTAGATATTTAAATTTGTCTTCAACTATTTTAAAAGGTGATTGTTGTAGTATATGTTAATTGTGATCCGTTATTGACATGATTTCGCTTTTATTCCAATTAATTCTATATCCTGAGAACTGACCGAATTGAGTTATTGGATTTAATAAATTTGGAATACTAATTTCCGGCTTTGTAATATATATTAGTACATCATCTGCATATAGAGAAATTTTATTCATTGTATCTTTAGTATTGTACCCATGTATTTCTGGATTAGATCTGACATTTTCTGCGAGTGGTTCAATTGCTAAAGCGAATAATAATGGAGATAACGAACATCCTTGTCTACAACCTCTGGAATTATTAAATTTAGTTGATAACATTTGATTTGTTAGTATTCTAGCTGTTGGGTTAGAATATAATAATTTAACCCATGCACAGTACATCTCTCCCAATTGAAATTTTTCCATCACTGAAAACAAATATGGCCATACTACTTGATCAAAGGCTTTTTCAGCATCTAGCGATATAATTGCTAGGTCTGCATTAGCAATTCTGTTTGAGTATATAATATTAAACAATTGTCTAAGATTATAAAATGAATGACGTTTTGGGATAAAACCTGTTTGATCAGAGTGTATTAATTTGTTAATTACTAAGCTCAATCTATTAGATAGGATTTTAGTTAATATTTTCTGATCAATATTTAATAGAGCTATTGTTCTATATGAGGCCGGTCTTCTAGATCCTTATCAATTTTAGGTATCAGTATTATTGTAGATTCATTTAATGTTTCCGGGAGTTGCTGTTGAGTATAAACTTGTTTATACAGTGTTTGTAAGCGTGGAGAAATCAGATCATAAATTTTTTTATAGAATTCAGAACTTAGGCCATCAGGGCCGGCGACCTTTCCATTTTTTAAAGATCTAATTGACTCTTCAATATCTTTGGTTGTTATTTCAGCTCCTAATAATTCTTGTTCTTGCAGATCTAAGCCTTTAAGGTTACATTTCTGTAAAAATGCTTCCATTCCTATTGATTGTTGTGTCACTTTAGTTGAGTAAAGATCTTGATAGTATTGTAAAAATCTGTTATTAATATCTTTGGGAAGTGTTAGTATTTTTCCCTTTTCTGATCTAATCTTATGAATCAATTTTTCCCCATCCAGTTTATGAAGCTGGCGTGCCAATAATTTAGGGTACACAAAAAGCTGGAGAAACTCAGCGGGTGCAGCAGCATCTAAGGAGCGAAGGAGATAGGCGACGTTTCGGGTCGAGACCCTTCTTCAGACAATAATTTATGTGGTTTATCACCAAATTCAAAATTTAATTGTTTTGTATGTTGATAAAGTTTTATTATTTGGTCAGAGTATATTTTATTTAACTTATATTTCAGTGCAGCTATTTTATTATGTTTTGCCAATGAAGGTGTTCTTGCATTTTCTATGTCTAACTGCCTTATTTCCATTTCCAATGTCTATTGTTTAGCTCTATTCTGTTTATTAAGAAATGCCTGAGAGTAGATTAATACCCCTCGTGTAAATGCTTTGAATGTTTCCCAGAGAAGGGAAGCAGAGATTTCAGGTTGGTCATTGACCTCGAAGAACATATTAATCTGTTTTACAAGATATTCACAACATACCTGTTCTTTTAAGATTTGAGGATTAAGTCTCCATTGTGTCTGTTTCTTGTCCATTCCGTTTAGTTTAATCATAAACGTTAATGGGGCATGATCTGAAATTATAATATTATGATAATGTGATTTATAAGTAAATGGAATTAGTTTAGAGTCTACTAAGAAATAATCTATCCTTGAATATGTTTTATGCACAGATGAGTAAAATGAGTATTCTCTTCCGGATGGGTTTTCAATTCTCCAGATATCCTTAATATTGGTATTGTTTATATATGAGTTTAAAAATTCAATTGACAGGGATTTTGACTTTCTTTGAGTTGATGATCTATCTAAATATGAATCCAGTGTACAATTTAAATCTCCACCAATTATTAAATTATTTTGTGTACATTCCGGAATAATATTAAGTATTCTCTTGAAAAACAGTGGACTATCAAAATTTGGTCCATATATATTAAGGAGAGTCACTTTTTTTGACTATAATTTGCCTACTACTATGATATATCTACCATCAGTATCTTCTGTAGTTGATATATGTTTAAAAGGTATTCCTTTACGGATTAGAATTGCAACCCCTCTAGATTTATGTGTGAATGAGGAATGATATGTTTGGGCAATCCATTTTGTTTTCAATCTGTATTGCGCTTCCTTTTTAAGGTGAGTCGCTTGGAGGAAAAATATATCTGGTTTGAGCAATTTTAGGTGAGTTAATACTTTGCCTCTCTTAATGGGTTCATTAATTCCCTTAACATTCCAACTGCAAAATGTAATTCCTTCACCCCTAGTGTTCACTTTTACGTCTTGCATCATGATTAGGGTGGTCTATAATGGAGTAGATGATTCAGCACATTAAACCATACATTACACCTGGATCTCAGATAGATGAATTTTAGATCTTGTAGGTTTTCTTCTCGGTCATATCTCCTTAAATAACAATTATAATTCCATTCTAAATAAAGATTATACTGATTATAACATACTACAAAATAGAAAAGATAAGTGATTATTATAATAGTGAAGTGTGAAAGAAAGAAAAATACTACATCTATGGTTAGTGTAGTTAGTGATAGCCACCCTAATGTGGCTAGGCATCTAAAGACTTCCGTAGCTTTTGGTTAAAAAAAAAATGTTACTAGCTCCGTTCTTTCCTTGAAGGAAAAATTTCAAATTCAGTAAAGAAAAACATTATGTTTGGGGGGGGGGGGGAATAATGGATATATTCCAATAATGGAAAAATTATTAATCTCAAAGAAAATAAAATATTAGTTTCATATAACTAAAGTATTAGTCCATGATTAGTAAAAATAGTATCAAATATCTAGGATTGAACCTTCTATTTTAATCATCTTATGGTTCATCCTTTTAACTTATTCTGAATTAATCCAATTAACTATAATTGATGATGATTAATTATTATGATTAATAATGGTTAGTAATAGTTAGTACAATAATATAAAATATTATATAACAATGATCAATTTCATTCTAAATTCATAACAATCCTTAAGTATAGTAATTTAAAGTTCAGTTTCTTCTCAGTAAAGTACCGAATCCAATATCATCGTGTATATTTAGTATTAAGTATTAATCCTCATTGTCCTCTTTTTCACTCTCGTCCTTGCTAATTTCAATCTTTTCAGTGGCCTCAATCTTCTTTGCAAATTTGAAAGCTTCTGTGTGGTTAGTGAAGAAGTATCCTTTGTGGTCGTAGGTGATTCTCAATGTTGCAGGGTACATCAGTCCATATCTCAGGTTATTTATGTTCTTAAGTATTCTTCTAGTGTCTGTAAACAATGCTCTTTTCTTGGCAACCTCCGCCGGGTAGTCTCGAAATATGCTGATCTTGTCTCCTTCAAAATCAAGATTTCTGCTGCGAACAATTTTCTTCATCATGTCATCCAAGACATGGTCATATTGCACCTTCACTATCAGTTGTCTTGGAGGGGCGTCCACCCCTGGACGGCGTCTCAGTGCTCTGTGTGCCCGAGCAAGTAAAGGTGCTTGATCCAGATTTAAAACTTTCTTCAGTAGATCTGCAGCAAATTCACGGGGGTCACGGTTCCCCTCTCTTCCTTCCCGGACACCAATAATTCTTAGATTCTGGCATCTCTGTCATCCCTCCAAGTCAATGCATTTTTCGGTTATTTTATGCAATAAGTCCGATAAATGCTTGTTCTCGGAGAGAAGCTTGCTTGTAGTTTCAGAGCATGTTTCAGCGATTCCCTCTAGTTCGATTATGGATTGTTGTTGTTGTTCTAGTGCCTGAGAGATGGGGTCCAGTTTCGAATTAAATACTGATTCCATCAGATTTAGTTTAACATTTACCTCATCAATCGTTTTATTTAGATTTTCTTCCATGGTCATCTTCCAGGAATCCAATTGTTTCTGTACGATAGCAACTATATCTTTCTTAATTTCTTCTTTAATTTTTTCTTTAATTTCTTTTTTAAAAGTTTTCAACTCATCTATAAAATCATTTTTGAGTTTTTTAAATTCTGCCATTATTTTTGAAATTTCTGAGGCGAGGAAACTTCTTAGTTCTTCCACAACTGACTTTTTTTCTCTTGAGATCTCTTCTTGGGACGCTGTTAAACCTGAGGCCGAGGCTTCGGTTGGGCCTACTTCCCTGGCCCTACCGATTTTATTCGATTGGGGGGGGGGCGGTGGTACGTTGTGGAAACATACCGTCGGTTTCGCCGCGCGCCTGATGACGTCACAGGCTTGCTGCAGTCAGTCGGTTGCGATGTTGAGCAGGTAAGTCCCGATTTTCCCCCGTTTTTTTCTTCCGTTTTTCGGAGCTAAATGGCACGTCTGCCTACTCCATAGCGCCACCGGAAGTCCCTCATAATGTATTTTGCCAAAAAACAAAAACTTGACTTCACATCAGGCTAATTTCCACTCAATTAGGAATTCAGTTCCAAATCAGTTCCAGATTACTTACGTTTGGGGTTTGCATTCTATACCTTTCCTCACATGACACAACCCCATGTGCAGTTTCATACATTGAAGACAAATGGTAGGATTGGGCATTAGATTTATACTGAAATTAGTTTGATGTGTAAAGGTGTCTATTTCACATCATTGGTTTTCACCATGTTAAACTTTAATTTACATTAATCTGCATGCCACATTTTCTACAGATTTAACTGATTCTGTTTACTAAAGGATTAAGTAATTTTAAGTTGTAATTGAGTGAGTTTAGGGGTCAAAGCATGGGTCACAGAGCTGGGGGAGCTGCAGTCCGTCCTCTTTTTTGGCGAGACAAGCTTCATAACCCGAAATTATCCCGCAGGCATATTTTTCTCTTCTTCTGAGGACCTCCGGCATCCAGAATCTTAGAACAAGTGCACAGTGAGTGCAGCAAAACCAAAGATCCTATAGCAAGCAAGATAGACCACTCCTTCTAAATGCAATGGGCTAACGTGTAGTACGCAACGGAGCGGAACGTGGGCCTTTTTTTCATCCGTTTCAGTAACCCTGAAGATGGGGGTTTGGCTGAAGACACTTCCAGAGTGCTAGGGGTGCAGGAAGAACAGGAGCTGCTCGGCATGGTCTCCAAATTTGCGATGCCCTCGCAAAAAGGTCAGCCATTACAGCCACAGCTGGCAGCAAGCATCTACTACCTCACCACCAACCAGCTGCAGGAACAGGTAATGAATGACACAGCTGCTAAGTATTTCACACCAGAAAACTGTGTTTCCCTCAATGTTCCTGCAACGAACAACCCAATCTGGGGACACATCGGTGGTGGCATCAGAGCCCAGGAAATTAAGATTCAAAAAATCTTTAAACTACTGGCCTCCGGTATAACAGCATTTGTCAGATCAGTTGATGGCAAGGACATGTCGGATGAACAACAAGATGCACTTGCACTCTTCTGCAACGTGCAATTTGAAATAAATTGCTTCAGAAAGAGTGTGATCCGACCTACCTTAAACCCCAAATTTGCAGGGTTGTGCAAGACCAGCAGCACGCAGCCGCCTAGCCACAACCTGACCGAAGCAGGTCAAAGACCTAGACGAGGGTCTTCGGCGGGCAGCACCCCTACGCATCCACCAGCAAACCACGATACCCAGCAGCTGGTGAAAGTTCGAAGGCTGTACGTTCAGGACAAAGGTCTTTTTTAGACCAAGACCCAGAACGGCCTTCGTGGAAAATGCGCCAACCCCACACTCCAGCTCCTCTACCTCTCAGGAGACAAGGACGGAAGAAATGAACACAGTTCCACCGGTAACCATGGAGGTAGGTGGGTCTGGTTTCTTCCGGAACATAGGGTGTGTGAGTTCTTCACAGGTTGGGGAAAGGTTACACTTGTTTTGAAGTTCATGGAGTTCCATAACCTCTGACCCTTTTATACTGCATAGTATCCAGGGATATAAAATTGAATTCATTCACAAACTCCTTCCTCCAGTTCAGCATGCACCTAGCCGAAAGTTTGTGCTTTCACAACAGGAAAGATTGGATGGTCATGCAGAACTTTTGAGGTTACATACAAAAGGAGTAATTGAGAATTCCAAACACAAATCTCTTGAGTTTGTGTCAAATATTTTCACTAAAAACAAATAAAAATGGTGGATGCCTGATCATCATTGATTTGACACAGCTGATACATTTTTTTATTTTTATTTTTTTATTTGTTTATTTTTGTTAGAAGTGTGGTACTTGAGTACCTAATACATACATACATATTTCCATTCTTGTACAACTTTGTACTTTTTATTTAATAATAAAAGAACAGTGAGAGAAAAAAGAAATAAAGAGTGTCGGTATAGATAGACAAGCGAGTAGAAACAGATAGCCAAAGAAATACAGGACAGAGATAAGAAGCTAAAAAGATTGAAAGAAAAGGAGAAAGTAAAGAAAAGAGAGATTAGGAGAGATCTACCTATTTCGTATTTTTGCCCATCCGTCACCCGGTTCTAAACCATTTAATTTCTTATGTTGCACCATCTGCTTGTAAAAAGTTGGTAAAAGGAGACCAAGTCTTTAAAAATAGGTCTACTTTGCCTAGTAGGAGTAATCTCATTTCTTCAAGGTGTAGCATTTCAGACATGTTTGAAATCCACATTTTGAATGTTGGTGTGGTTGCGTTTTTACAAAATTTGAGTATATGTTTTTTTGCTGTTATTAGACCGTAATTAAGGAAAGCTTCTTGAAATATAATTAGTTTACTTCACTCTTCCATTGATCCAAAGATAATCAGTTCTGTATTGGGGTTCAATTTTGTGTTAAATAGTTTGGTAAAAATTCCAAAAATTTTATTCCAATATGTATACAGTTTTATACGAGAGACAAAGGAATGTGCTATAGTGGCATTTTGAGTTAAACATTTGTCGCAGATGGGGGAAACATTTGAAAATATTTTATTCAGTCTAGTTTTCGAATAATATAGTCTATGTAAAATTTTTAATTGAACTAGGTTATGTGTTACATTAATTGAACATTTATTTACATATAATACATTTTTTTCCCATCTATCGTTTGGAATTTTTATCAATAACTCTTGTTCCCAATCTCTTCTAATTGCCTCTGTCATTGGTGTTTCTATATTTGGAATTGTATTATATAAGTAGGATATTAAATTGCTTGATTCTGCCTTTCTATTCATCCCTTCCTCCAATAAATCTGGGGTTAAAGTTTGATATCCTTGTATATATTTTTTCAAATAATCTTGAATTTGAAGATATTTGAAATATTGATTACTTTTCAAATTATATTTTAGTTGTAATTGTTGGAATGATAAAAGTTTTCCCATTTCATACATATCTCCCATCGTTTTAATTCCTATTCTTTCCCAATGGATAAACGTTTTATCAATAATGGATGGTTTGAATGAGGGATTATTAGCTTTTGGAGAAAGAAGCAATATTTTTCTTAATTTTAAAGTTAGTTTTATTTGTTTCCAAATTCATATTATATTGTGAATAATTGGATACTTCTTATATATTATATTGTTCAGTTTCATCGGGGAAAGAAGGATCACTCCTATATTATAAGGGGAACAATCCTCTTTCTCCATTCTTATCCAATCTACCTGTTGGGCAGAACTGTCCAACCAATAGATTATATTTTTAATATTCACTGCCCAATAGTAATACAATAAGTTAGGAAGTGTCAGTCCCCCTGATTCTTTAGATTTACACAAGTGGTTTTTTTTTAAAATTCTGTGTGATTTATAATCCCATATGAAGTTTATAATATTAGAGTCTAGTTTTTTAAAGATTTTTGGTATATTGTATATTGTATATAAGTATATTGGTATTGATTGAAATAGGTACAATATTTGTGGTAAGAAGATCATTTTTATCGCGTTTATTCTGCCTATTAAGGACATCGGCAGTGTTTTCCAAAATGTAATCAACCCATTTAATTTAGTTAATAAAGGCATATAGTTTGTGTTGAGTAATGATTTATATTTCCTAGTGATTTGGATGCCCAAATACTTAAATTGTTCTGTTGCAATTCTAAAGGGAATTTCAACAAATGTGTCGGCTCTTGAGGTTTTATCATCATAATTTCGCTTTTATTCCAATTTATTCTATATCCTGAAAAAGAACTAACTTCCTCTATCAAGTTTAGTATATTTGGTATGCTAATTTGCGAATTTGTAATATATAGTAATATGTCGTCTGCATATAATGACATTTTATTATTTGAGTGTTTGGTATTATATCCATTAATATTCGAATGACTTCTTATACTTTCTGCTAAAGTATACTATCCCATATCTTACTCCCGAAACCTCTTTCAGTAGCCTTCTCGTGTTTGTAAACTTGTCCCTCTTTTCCATGACTTCAGCTGGAAAATCATGGAAGAATCTTAGTTTGTCTTCTCCAAACATCAAATTCACACCATATGGAATCTTTTTCAGAATTCCTTCCATGGTTGAAATGTCATAGAATTTCAGAATAATCTGTCTTGGGGGGGCAGTTGGGCTTGCTTGAACTTTACGTCGGACCAGGTGAGCCATATCTATTCTCGGTGCTTCAGGCAGCTTAAGTACTTGTTTAAGTTGGCAGCAAACTCCTGAAAGTTTTGCTCACTCTCCTTTCCTTCTTTTACTCCAACTATCCTCAGGTTTTGCCTTCTTGATCTTGCTTCCAAGTCCGTACATTTATGCTTCATTTTAGCAAGCTCCCTCCCAGTGCTTTCTTGTTCCTTTTTTAGTCTCTTTATCTCCTTAGCCATCTCAGTTATCATATTATCCATTCCTTCCATAGCCGCCTCAGTAGACTTTAACATTGCGTCCAGCTTTTTATTACAGTCCTTATCAACCCGCTTAATTTTTTGTTTAAATCCTCCTCAACCTCGACCACACGTTTGGTTAAGTCATCAATTTTCCCCGTCAGCGTATCATTACCTTGTTTAATTTTTTCAGAGAGGCTTTTGTCCAGTGACTGAAGTTAATACTGACTTTTCCAATTGTTCCATATGCACTCTTTGTTCCTCCATTGAGGTCATTTCTGTAGAAAGATTTTGAAAGTCAGCTTCTTCTTCTGAGCTTCCAGCTGATGCTTGAGGGGATTGAGGAGTCTTTCCAAGTTTTTTCAAGTATTCTCTTGTAGCAGGTCTTGAAGCAGGTTTTACAGGCTTCTGGCGAGGTTTCCCTTTTTTCATTTAAAACTGCTGTTATTCTCTGTTATCAGCAGAATTTCTGATAACACACAATTAAATAGCAGCTCCGGTGGTATATTTTAGACTCCCCCGTCTTCCAACTCGTATTTTAGCACATTAAAACATTCTTTTGGGAGCAGAGCAAAACAGGAGCATCTCTTACCCCACCATTGACGCCGCTGGAAGTCAACTCACAGCTGAATACTTTTGTGCAGTATACACACTTCAAAATGGAAACTTTTGTTACTGCCAAACAATTTGTTTCCAAAAGATACTTCATAGCTTGCATCGACCTAAAAGATGCATACTTTTCAGTACCAATACAGAAGGGTCACCGCAGATATCTGAAATTTAACTGGATGGGGCAGCTCTGGCAGTACAAAGCGCTGCCTAATGGATTAACATCAGCCCCCAGATTATTTACTCAAATATTAAAACCAGCCTTGGTGTTTCTCTGAAAACAGAAACATATTGTCATGGCATATCTGGATGATATCTTAATTGTGGGAAAAACTCTGGAGTTAGCAAAATCGACTGTTTCAGCCACCAAGTTCTTATTTGAAAAACTGGGGTTCATCATCCATCCAGATAAATCTAAGTTAACGCCTTCTATGACAATGGACTACTTTGTGTTCACAATTGACTCTGTTCACATATCTGTAACTTTGCCAAAGGACAAAGGAACAGACTTAATAGAGGCATGTAAAAGCCTTGTTATCGTCAGTCAACCATCTATTTGACAAGTAGCCAGGGTGATTGGAAAGCTCTTGGCTGATTTTCCAGCCACACAATTTGGACCTTTGCACTACTAAAATTTACAGAGGGCATAGGTGCATGCGCTCAAACATCATGCTGGCCATTTTGACAGGCTAATGCAGTTACCAGCTAAAGCAGTTTTGGAGTTGCAATGGTGGATAAAGAACACTCAGCATTGCTCTAATCCCATTATAATCAGCAATCCTTCAGTTGTGTTACAAATTGATGCCAGCGCTCATGGCTGGGGTGCAACTAATACCATCTCTCGTTGCGGTGGTAGATGGGATGCATATGAGCTAACTTTACTTCAAGTACTTGGTATTAATCATCTAGATGTGTTGGGAGCGTTCCATGGACTTCGGGCTTACCATCTGCTTGTTCGCCTACAAATTGATAATACCACCGTGGTGGCATATATTAATCATATGGGTGGAATTAAGTCGATATCTTGTGATAATCTGGTTAACACAATTTGTCACTGGTGCATCGAAAGAGATATTTGGATATCAGCTACTTACCTTCCAGGTAAGCTCAATACAGTGGCGGACACCAGGTCACGCAAATTCAATGACAACACCGAATGGATGTTGGACCACCAAGTATGTACTGCCATTGTAGCTCGGTATGGAACACCAGATATCGATCTATTCGCATCTAGGCTTAATCACCAGTTACCAACGTATGTTGCATGGGACCCAGACCCTGGGGCAGTGGTGATGGACACATTCTCGTTACACTGGGGGGAATTGTTTTTCTATGCATTTCCCCCTTCTGCCTCATCAGTCGGGTCTTGTGGAAAATACATCAAGACTCCGTGTCGGGTATCTTGGTAGTACCCGACTGGCCTACTCAGCCATGGTTTCCTGTGGTTCTCGACATGGTCACGGAACCATGTATGCCCATCTCCAAGCGCCCAAATTTATTGGTTCATCCTGTGACAGGCGAGAGTCACCCGTGCCATGACAGGATAAATCTGTTGATTTGCAGGATCTAAAAAGACCACCTGGAATTTGGACTGTCGGACCGAACCATGAACATTATCACGGCAGCTTGCAGAGAGTCCACAAGAAAACAATACCTTTCATATAAAAGGACATGGGAGATATTCTGTACCAGGGCGAACATCACATACAATACGACTACTGTAACGAATGTGCTAGAATTCTTGGCCAACCTACACTTTGACGAAGGCTTGAACTACAGTGCCATCACTGTGCAAGAAGTGCCCTATCATCTTACTTGGGACAGGGTCTAGGACACCAGGGGTTGAATCTCACCTTCTAGTATCAAAACTAATGAACGATATTTTCAACGCTAATCCCCCCCAGGGCTAGGTACTCCAAGACCTGGGATATTGGTGTTGTCTTAACATTGCTCAGGGTTTGGGCACCAGCAACGTCCCTGACACTGGCGAAACTAACATATAAAATGGTGATGCTGATGGCACTAGTATCGGCACAATGGGTCCAGTCACTGTACAAATTAAGACTGGGCACTATGGCAATATCCAAGAACAAAATAACTTTCTATATTTTTTAATTAGTTAAACAGAGCAGGCCTGGGTCGTCTGGCCTCAAATTGGAGTTCCTAGCATACCCCTGGACCTCTGTCTGTGCATAGTGACCCATCTATTACATTATTTAGAGGTCACCAAAAGCCTAAGAGGCACGGAAATGGCATTATTGATCAGTCATAAACGTCCTCATAAAAGAGTGTCTGTGCAGACCATTTCGAGATGGCTTAGACAGGTATTGGGTGCTGCAGGAGTGGACACTGATGTTTTTTAAATCTCATTCCACCAGGGCTGCAGCTACATCGGCAGCAAGAATGTTGGAAGTCCTCATGGACCACATCCTTGCAACGGCAGGATGGTCTAGTGAAAGAACTTTTCAATGATTTTATAATAAACCCATTGCCAGACCTGGGTTATTTGCAGACTCAATTTTAAGTTCTGTATTATGATTTTACCCCGAATATTAGGGGTTATTATTATTTGTTAATAAATGCATCATTGTGTTTCAATAACCGATTCATGTCTGAATACGTTAACATATTTTCCTCCACTGGTCAGTTATGGCAGTGTGTGGTCATGGACTCGTTTTCCACGGCATTAAATCACCGAGCTTTAAAATCTTCATGTAGTCACCCACGTGACTCCGAAGTAAAATAGTAAGATTAAACGGGAACTTACCAGTTTGAAGTTTGATCTTTATTTTATGAGGAGTTACGTTGAGGGATTACATGCCCTCCGCGCCCAACCCTCTATCATAAAGGTGAACTGGTATTCTAGTTCTCTTATCTTACTATGTTTAGCTCGACTTCTGTTATCTGTGATTTCACACCACTGCTTTGAAGAATGTCGCGCATGCGTGCTGGTGGGGTCTTCACGTAATCCCTTAACGTAACTCTTCATAAAATAAAGATCAAACTTCAAACTGGTAAGTTCTCGTTTACTATTGCTATTTTACTTCATAGTCACGTGAGTGACCACGTGAAGATTTCAAAGCTTTGTGATTTCATGCCGGAATAATACATTCAGACATAACGTAGTTAGGTAACAAAACTGATGCTTTAATGTGAAAACAAAATAATAGTGACCCCACCCAACCCGGGGGGAAATTATAAAACAGAATCTAAAATGGTACGTGCAAACACCCCCGGTCCGGCAATAGGTTTATTATAAAACCTGTGGAACATCCGTTCATTGGCCCATCCTGTAGCCGCTAGGATGTTGTCGAGGGAACGTCCATAGCCCTTGCTGCCGACGTTGATGCAGCCCTGGTGGAGTGAGATTTGTAATTGTCAGTATTCACTCCTGCACCCGTCAGTACCTCCTTTAACCATCTGGAAATGGTTTGTGCTGATACCCTGTGGTGTGGTTTCTTGTGGCTGAATAGGACAGCTTACTCAGAGCCTCTGAGGCTCCTTGTGACTTTTATGTACTGGTGCAAGTAGGGGTGGGGGGTTCCTACCGGATGGTGCCCCATTCCCAGCACTAAATATGAGGATAGTGCACTTCTGGCACTGTTGATGACACTGTAACCTAATTTATGATCATAATATAAAGTTGATAGGAACTCCAGAATATCCGTGATGCACACTGTGTCATATGATATGTTGGAGACATGACAGTACATCTCCCACTTCTTGATGTGAGAGATGTACTGCCTTTGTGTACTGTCCCTCCAGGCCACTGTTATGAAATCCACTGTCCGGTCAGCCAGTCCATGTCCCAGGTATGGTCTCCTCAGAATCTGCAAATCAATAAGTTGATTTGGTCATGTAGTGGGTGGTTGCCCCCCGTTACTGGGTGTACCAGCAGATCCCTGCTTTTGGGGACAGCCATGAGAGGCTGTGTCATTATTCACAGGACCAGTGGGAACCAAGATTGCGTAGGCCAGTCTGGCACTACCAAAATGCCTGTGGCATTGTCTTGCTTTATTTTTACCAAGCATCGGCTGAAGAGGCAAAATGGAGGGAAAGCGTACAAGAACATTCCTCCCCAATGCAGTGTGAATGCATCTGCTGCCACTGCCCCTTGGTCTGGCTCCCATGGCACATATTTGGGTAACTGGTAATTCAATCTGGATGCAAACAAGTCAATATCCGGCATGCCATATCAGGCAACAATGTCGGTAAACACATCATGATTCAACATCCATTCTGTGTATTCATTGAATTTCCGTGATCTAGTGTCCGCCACCATATTGTATCTACCTGGTAGGTAGATTGCCATGACCCAAATGTTCCTTGCAATACACCAATGCCAAAGAAGGTTTGCCGATTTGTCACAAGATACAGACTTTATTCCACCCATGTGATTGACATACACCAACACCGTGGTGTTGTCAATCTGTAGTTGAACTTGCATATGATGCATATTGCTGCAATAAGCCTTTAATCCATAAAGTGCTCCCAACAACTCTAAGTAGTTAATGCCATATTGCTGTAAAATTAAGGACTCCTGCACATTCCATCTACCCCCGCAGCTGGAGATGGTATCTGTTGCTTCCCAGCCCAGTCCACTTGCATCGGTTTGTAAGATTACCGATGGTGTATCAATTAGAATTTTCTTGGAGCAGTGATGTATGTTCGTTGCCCACCAGTGTAATTCAGCAATGGCCTCCGGTTGCAATTGCATAAGTCTTCTGAATTGGCCTGCGTGGGATTTGAGAGCCTGTTCCTTTGCATGTTGTAAATTTTGATAGTGTAAAGGTCTGAAGCATACAGCTGGAAAAGCTGTCACAAGCTTGCCAATTACACTTGCTGTTTGTCTGATTGTTGGCTGCTGTTTAATAATTAGCTTATTGCAGGCTTCCATTAACTCTGATTGCTTGCCACTTGGCAGTGTCACCGACATTTGAATTTAGTTAATTGTGAAACCCAGGTAATCAATTACCCTGATTGGAGTCAATTTTGACTTAACTGGATGGATTAGAAATCCCAACCACTCAAACATGAATTTGGTAGCTGAAACAGATGTTTCAGCTGATTCCTTGGTGTCCCCAATTATGAGAATGTCATCCAAATAAGCCATCACCATGTGATTCTGAGCTCGTAGTAGCCCCAGAACTGGTTTTAGTAATTTTGTAAATAGTCTGGGAGCTAAAGTCAGCCCATTAGTCTAGGATGATACGACATCCTCCATTCCTTTTCCGCTTGGTGAATATGTTGGATACAAATTGGTGTGATTCCTGGTACGACCTCTGAATCAACCCTTTTGTATGTAAAGCCTGAATTTCAGCTTGTACCTCGAATCTTTCCTGTTGTGAGAACAGATATGTGCAGTTTGGTAACTTTTGTGTGGGTGGTGATGAATCAAGAAGGAACTCAATTTTAAAACCTTGTATACTGTGAAGTATGAACGGGTCTGCTGTGATCCAGTTCCATTCATACAAGAAATGTCGCAATCACCCCCCAACTTGTGAGTGAGTGATGTGTAAGGTGTTCCACAAGGAACTAAGTTCTCCTACCTTAGATGTTACTGCCGGTGTGCTCCTGGCTTCCATCCTCGTGGCTTGGGAAGGGAGGGTGAAGGCAGGTGCCCCCCATGCATCCGAGCCATGGGCCGGATGGAGCCTATCGCTAAAAAAGACCTTGGTGCTTCCAGCTCGAGTCTTCCTCCTGTCTCGGAACTCCTAGGCTGGTTTCGCCTGGTGTTGAAGGAGGCATAGGGGTGTGCCCGGTGTGATGAGCCCCTGGGTGTTGTTTGGGCTCAGCTCATGAGGCGAATGGTCTTGGCCTCATCATCCAGCTCCCGCGGACCTGCTTCAGCAGGTATGCCCCAAATCGATAATTAACCGGCTGGATGTTGCTGGCCTTTCACAGCGCAGCAAATTTAGGATTGAGTGCTGGCCGTATTGCGTTCTTACACAGACAATTTATTTCAAAATGGGCGTTACAGAGAAGCCGAATAGTGTTCTGCTGTGTCTCCGTCAGCAGCCCCCCATCTACGGACCTTGCAAAGGCCATTATGCCTGAGGCCAATAAAACATTTTTGGAGTTTGACCTCCTGGGCTCTTACACCTGCTCCAATATGGCCCCAGATGGAGTGGTTGAGGGCCGGCACATTGAGGGAGGCACAGTTGGCAGGTGTATGATATTTGCTGGATGTCTCCATAGCCAGGTCTTTGAGCTGATGAGACGCCAGGTAATTTATCGTAGTGGCCAGCTCTTCGTCCAGGGGTGCTCCTGTTGGAGTTGGAATGGCAAATTTGGATGCCAGAAGAGGCACTTCGGCCCCATGCCCCCGGGTGTGTTCACCTGATGTGCCTCCCTGCTCTGAGTCAGGATAATACTGACTCTGTGTACTCCCCTTTCCAGAGAGGGAGACACTTCGCAGCCCTGTGTATGGTGCTGCTGGCGCGGGCTCCTGTGGAGACCCGAGCTGATACTGCTCTCTCCTCTGGAGCAGATCGGTCTGCAGCCACCTCTCCAATAGGTGCTCCATCTGGGAAAGTCGCGCGTAGATGTTTCCCAGTGATGGAGGGGATCCCGCCGGCTTGGACCCGTCTGAGTCTACGGGCCTGGCAGACGTGAGTGGCCTTGCACCCCGGCGGGACTGCCATGGTGCTCTCCTCAGGCACCAAGTTTGCTGCCGCTGGTTCCATCCACCAGCAACATGGAAGGTGATTCGGACAGTCGCCTGCTACCCGCAGCTCCGCGGTCTTCTGTAGCCGGCTTCCCCGCAGACCGTCTCCTCACCTTCGACATGGTAAGGTTCTACTTGCTAGAAAGACAAGTATAAACGAACCCGCCAAAACGACCACAGAGTAGTTTTTGAAAACACTTACCTGGGTTTTTAAATCTTACCGCTGGAAGGACGTGACACGCCTGCCAGTCAGTCATTGGTGCATGCTTCAGACGTAATGACACACAAGCGGACTGACGGCCTTCTTCACTTTTTTTAAAAAAAAAATTAAATTTTATTTTATTTTTTTAATTTTTTTTTAATATATTTTTTTAAATTTTTTTTTTTTTTATTTTGACGGCCTTCTTCACGTAGTCACTCACGTGACGCCGAAGTAAAATTGTCTTGTCCAGTCCGGCTTATTTGTGACTCTACATTCGTGTGGAGTCACAAATATGCCAGGCTGGGCAAGATAATCAGAAAAATCAGAAGTGTTTAACAAGATCTCATTGTAGTCATCATCACTGAGAATAATATTTTCTTTAAAAGAGCATATTTTAAAGATTATATAATTAACTGAAAGGTACATTTTTTTAAACAGGCATAATGTTACTTGAACTTGCATGTCTCCATTGATAGTCTTTATTTACTGGACCAGTTGCCAAAGTGTGATTTGAACTCACATTTCTCCATTGATGATTTAAGTTTATCGTTCCACTGATCAGCTACGGTAATCATTGAATAATTCATTCCTGACTGCTGTGCAAAGCTATTGACAAAGACATCACTTTGAATGCTGCATATTGGCACTAGATGAGAACATTTCCGAAAGCTTTCTAACAACATGGATCCTTGGCAGTAGCAATACAGAGAGAGAGTGTGGCTTGGAATGCCTATGGGATATTGGTCTTCATGAGTCAGGGCATCAAGTACAGAAGTAGGGAGTATATGCTTCAAATTATGAAACCTTGGTCATACCTCTGCTTGGAGTACTACTGTAAGCATTTCTGATCACCAGGCTAAGTAGGGTCAAGATAGACAAAAATGCTGGAGTAACTCAGCGGGACAGACAGCATCTCTGGAGAGAAGGTATGGATGACGTTTCGGGACAAGACTCTTCTTCAGACTGTAAGTAGGGTGAGATGGTGTTGGAGAGGGCAGAGAAGATTCAGAATGATGTTGCATGGGATGAACCAGTTCAGTTATGAGGATAGGTATTTTATCCCTGGAAAATTAAAAATGGCAAGTAAACTTATGAGGGGTACAGATAGAGCAGACAACACCAAATAATCAGGGGGAAGAAATTAGGAGGGAAAATGAGGAGGCGCTTTTTCACCCATATTGTGGGAAGTACCTGAAAAGCACTGCCTGAGAGAGTGGTTGAATGGATTGCTGACAGCAGTTAAGAAGTGTCCAGGTTAGCATTTAAATTGTCAGGATCAAAGGCAATGGACATGTGTTGGAACATTTAATACAGAAGGGTGCCCACAAGTTGTCATAATCGTTGGGCCGAATGCCTGTACAATTCTATGACACTGATTTTCAGAGAGTGAATAGTATGATCAATATGATGATGGTAATTAAATAAAACTATTCAATTGGACACTGTGTTAAACAGGAAGTTAATCTAATGTGGTTGAACAGATAATTTAGAGGAACAAGACCGACATCTCAAATATTGCTGACATTTCTTCACACAAAATCAATATAAAAGGAGAGATAACTGAAATTAGAAAAAGTATCATAAGCTATTTTGCATAATTAAAGGGAGTATTCTCTACCAACTCGACGGTTTTTCTTCCCCCTTTACCAAGACCTAAAAGTACACAGGTACTTTTTTGAGGTATTCTTGCACCTTATCCTTGTAGTGGATTTATAAATGCAGACCACGTCTTATAGAAACAGTCTGATTTTACTGCCAGTCGGAGTCTCATATCTTCCAAATGTAGTGTTTCGAACGTAGTTGAAATCCACATATTAACTGTTGGTATAGGAGTATTTTTCCAGAATTTTAAGATTAGCTTTTTTCCAGTTATTAAACCGTATTCAAGAAGAGTCTTTTGAAACACATTTAATTCAGGGCTATCTTCCGATGTTCCAAAGATAATCCAATCTGCTTTTGGAGTCAGTTTTATTTGAAATACTTTTGTAAAAATTTCAAAAATTTCAGTCCAAAATTTTGAATTTTTGTACAGACGACAAATGAGTGCACTATATTAGCTTCTTGACATTGACATTTATCACATATAATTGAGACATTGGGAAAAAGTTTACCTATTTTAGTTTTTGAGTAGTATAATCTGTGTAAGATTTTAAGATTATAGAATCATATGACAAAAATCCAAGATTTACAAATGGTATGAAATTACATTGGCACATATTTATTGTACTTGTAAGCTATTTTGCATAATTAAAGGGAGTATTTTTATTAGATATACTCATGCTTGTAATCTCATAGATTTCTGTGGTGGAGAATTGTAAACATCTCATGGCTAGGTGGAAGAGTTAAAACATCTTTCACCCTCTGGACCCAAATTTGAAACAAGTCCTGAACACTGGAGTGAACATTTCCTTCTTTAAATAAAATGATTTGAATGATGTCATAACTTTCCATATGAAGAACAAAAGAAAATCTGTGAAACTGTTCGTCAATTAGCAGTAGTTTGGAAAGAAAATATATATTTTACTTCGGAGTCACGTGATTGACTATGTGAAGAAGCCCCGCCAGGCGCATGTGCGTCATTTCGACCGACGCATGGCGCACCGACGGGCTGGAGAGTGCAGCTCCACCAGTGGTAAGGAATAAACCGGCAGGTAAGTGATTTTAAACTTTCTGCGGGTATTTATACTCCGTAAGACTGGTTCAGGAGCCAGCTGGAGTATTTTCAAGATGGCGAAAGTCTGCCGTCCATAGTAATAGCTTTACTCGCGGGACCGCGGTTAGTGCTCACAGATCGGGTAGGGAGATGCCGGTTCCAACGTCGACTGCAGAGCCGTCGGCAGCTCAACTGCCTCCATTAACTCCGGTGCCTCAGGGCATTGTGGCAACTCCAGCGGGGAGAAAGGCTAAACAAAAGTCAGTCAGGCCCGTTTATTCTGACGAGTCTGATGAAGAAGACTCCCCTCCTTCCAACAAGAAGACGTCTAGACAAAATGGAACAGATGCTTCAAACTATGATGAGCCATGAAGTATTCCAATCCAGGTCACATACCCCCAGGATTCCCCAAACAGCCTCAGGCAGAGGCCCATATGGCGAGGAGGACTTGAATGCCTATGAGTTCCAATGGGAATCACCCTCACCAGCACCTTGTTTAGGGCTAGTAGAGACCTCCCTAGAGCAAGACTCGGGAGAGCCAGGGCAGGAGGATTCTGACCCTGAAGTTGGTTTCATTGCTTTTGCGCATAGACCAAGGCACATGAGCCATGCTCCAGGTGTCCCGAATGTGGCTAGAAATTTTGCCATTCCGGAGGGAACTGGTGAAGCCATGGAGGAAAATCTGGCTTGCAATATAAACTACATGGCTCTCACCAGCTCCAGGATTCCATCATGGAACAGACGACAACGTATTACCAGACACCTGTTAACTGTGCGTCGCTCAAGGTGCCCACCGTGAACTTGGCTATCTGGGCACAAATGAGCGCATCGATGAGGGGGCAGGAGCTACATTTCCAGAGAGTCCTCAAATTGGTGGGAGCAGGTATCACGGCTTTTGGGGAAATGGTCCAAGGGGCACCAATGTCGGGAACACAGCAGGATATGTTGGCCCTGCTGTGCAATGCCCATTTCGAGAATGATTGTATCCGGAAGATTGCCATCAAACCGACATTAAACCCACGCTTCGCAGCTCTTTATAGGTCCTCTAATATTCAGGCACCAAATTTCTTATTCGGCTACGACCTGCTGAAACAAGTCAAAGACCTAGAGGAAGAGTCCAAAACTATTGGCCTCATGGAAACCTACATACCCTCGGCCAGTTTACCAACTCGCAGGTCTTTTTCAACCAGACGGGCGTCAGATGATGGAGCAGGCCCAAGTCGGGTGTTACCAGTTGGATGCCATCCATATCCACCTGTGTACTCCAACTACAACCCCAACATAGCCAGAAGAGTGAGAAGTTCAAGGTCAACTATGGAGGTACGGGTAACTGATTCAGTCCAGGATAAATCCTCTGGGGAACAACCTTCGGTTGGTGGTAGGCTGCAATTGTTTTATGATGAATGGTGCTGCATAACATCTGATCTGTTTATACTGGACAGTGTCTCAGGGTCTCGAATTTAGTTTATGTCAGGAATACATCCACCTGCACAAAATATGCCTAGCCGGGTATTGTTTTTTTCTGGACCAGAAACTCTGCAGGTGAATGATGAAATTGGGGTTTTTATTCCAAAAAGGGGTAATTGAGAAAATGGTATATCATCCTCAACAATTTGTGTCCAATATATTCCCCAGACAGAAAAAATATGGTGGGTGTCGAGTCATTCTAGACCTAACCCAGTTAAATTCCTATGTCCAGTATAGGCATTTTAAAATGGATACTTTCAGTACTGCTAAACAGCTGTTATCAAAAGGTTGTTATATGGCAACCACAGATCTGAAAGATGCATATTATTCAGTACCAGTTCCGTAGATACTTGAAATTTAGTTTGATGGGACAGCTGTGGCAATTTAAAGCGTTGCCCAATGGGTTAACTTCAGCTCCTTAGTTGTTCACAAAATTGTTAAAACCAGTTCTGCCACTACTTCGTGCCCCGAATCACATTGTGATGGCTTATTTAGATGACATTTTAATTATAAGCAACACTCAGGAACCAGCTGAGGAATCGGTTTCAACAACCAAACACCTATTTGAGAGGTTAGGTTTTCTCATCCATCCAACAAAATCCAAGCTAGTACCATCCCAAAAAATTAACTATTTGGGGTTTGTCATTGATTATCATCAGTACCGTAGATACTTGAAATTTAGTTGGATGGGACAGCTGTGGCAATTGAAAGCGTTGCCCAATGGGTTAACCTCAGCTCCTAGGTTGTTCACAAAATTGTTAAAACCAGTTCTGCCGCTTAGGTTTTCTCATCCATCCAACAAAATCCAAGCTAGTACCATCCCAAAAAATTAAATATTTGGGGTTTGTCATTGATTCAGTTGATATGTCAGTGACTTTGCCTACGGCCAAGGCTGTTGAAATCATGCAGGTCTGTAGCAGTCTTGTAGAAAAGCAACAAACCTCCATCCGGCACGTAGCCAGTGTTATTGTTAATTCTGCTTTTCCTGCAGTGCAGTTTGGACCTCTGCACTATCAAAGTTGGCAACGAGCTAGAGAACAAGCACTTAAAGAACATACAGGTCATTTTGACAGACTAATACAGTTGCCAGCCAAAGACATCGCCGAATTGCAATGGTGGATAATCAATATTGCATGAAATACCAAAAACATTTTAACTCAACAACCTTCAGTGGTTTTACAAACAGATGTCAGTGCTTTGGGATGGGGAGCCATGGACAGCGAGTCTAGCTGTGGTGGTAGATGGAGTGTGCAATAGGAAGTAATCCTGCAAAGACATTATATAAATTACTTAGAATTGATGGGTGCATTCTATGGATTAAAAGCATATTGTTCAGCAATGAATGATTTACATGTTCAGCTCCAGATTGACAATACCATGGCTGTTGTTTATATCAATCACATGGGAAGAATTAGGTCAGTATCATGTGATAGTCTGGCTAACCTCATTTGGGACTGGTGCATTTCCAGAAATATCTGGGTCTCAGCTTGCTACCTACCAGGTAGAGATAATGTGGTGGCAGACACCAGGTCACGGAAATTTAATGAGAACATAGAGTGGATGCTAAATCCTGATGTTTTTACAATGATTGTCAGCTGCTATGGTTTGCCAGACATAGATCTGTTTCCATTCTGGCTAAATCATCAGTTGCCTAATTACATTCGTGGGAACCAGATCTAGGAGCAGTAGCGGTGGATGCATTCTCGCTACATTCGGGACGTACGTTCATCAGGCAATGTCTCACCAAAATAGAGCAGGACTCCGCCTCAGGCATTTTGGTGGTTCCAGACTGGCCTACACAGCCATGGTTTCCATTGGTGCTGAGAATGATGACTCAGCCATTCATGACTATCCCCAAGTGCAGTAATTTGTTGGTTAATCAGGAGAAAGTCATCCGTTACATCATCATATTAATCTGTTAATCTGCAAGTTCTGACCAAACCTTTCCAAGGGCTTTGACTGTCGAGTAGGACCATGGATGTGATTACTGCGGCTTGGAGAGATAGCACTAAAAAACAATATGTCTCATATTAAGAAATGGGAGATGTTTCGCTCGCAGTCAGATATATCTTATCATACTGCAAGCATACCGGATGTATTGGAGTTCCTTGCTACATTGCATTTTGATGACCACTTGAGCTATAGTGCCATTAATAGTGCTCGGAGTGCTTTATCCTCCTATTTAGGGCGTCTTTCAGAACAACAATCTATCGGGTCTCATCCGTTACTATCCCGATTCATGAGAGGTATCTTTAACAAAAACCCTCCTAAGCCTAGATATACAGAAATCTGGGATGTCAGTATAGTTCTCGCACTGCTTCGGCAATGGGCTCCAATCACGTCACTATCTTTTCAGAAGTTAACACTTAAAGTGGTTATGCTCATGGCGTTAGTATCAGCCAACGACTGGATAGCATGTATTCTTCTGTGGATAACATGACGTTTTATGTATATGATTTAATCAAACAAAGCAGGCCAGGTATGGCCGGAACCAAAGTAAGCTTTAAAGCATACCCCGTTGACCAAAGGCTATGTGTAGTTACGCACCTGAGTCAATATATCGAGGTAACTAAGAATCTCAGAGGCTCTGAGACAGCAATGCTCATCAGCCACAACAAAACTCATAGAAAAGTGTCAGTACAAACTATTTCTAGATGGTCAAAACAGGTTTTGGATTGAGCTGGAGTAGACACTCATGCGTTTAAATCTTACTCCACCAGGGCGGCATCAACATCCGCAGCGAAGGCACAGGATGTGCCTCTAGATCAAATCCTCAGGGCCGCAGGATGGTCTAGGGAGGTGACCTTCTCCCAATTCTATGACAAACCTGTCCTGACAGTGCAAGGTTTTGGGCATGCTGTTTTGGGTTCCGTTTGATTTCTTTTCTAAATTTCATTTGTAATTTCCCCCTTGAATAGAGGGGTTATTATTGTTTTTGTTTACTATTAAAAAATGTTTATTGAATAATTTGAGCAATGTTCAATACATTATTTGTTCACTCCTGTGTCAACTGAAGCAGTGTGTCGTATGGAATGGATCTACGGCATGAAATCACAGAGCTTTGAAATCTTCACGTAGTCACTCACGTGACTCCGAAGTAAAATAGTAAGATTAAATGAGAACTTACCAGTTTGAAGTTTGATCTTTATTGCATGAAGAGTTACGATGAGGGATTACGTGAAGAAGCCCCGCCAGGCGCATGCGCGTCATACTTCAAAGCAGCGGCGTGAAAACACAGTAACTATAGTTGGTGATATAGTAAGACTCAGAAGACTAGAACTACCAGATGATCTTTGCGATTATGAGGGCCGGGAGCGGAGGGCACGTAATCCCTCATCGTAACTCCTCATAAAATAAAGATCAAACTTCAAACTGGTAAGTTCTCATTTAATCTTACTATTCTTGTGTACTATGTGTGGTTTATAGACTTGAATACAGGCAGTATGAGAGCCCACAGGTATAAAGGCCTTAGAACAAATTTGGATCTGAAAAAATAAATGCTGATACCAGGCACTAAAAGCGGAATCAAATTCCAACATGCATCCCCAACATGTTAGATGTATTGAAAATAAAAACAAAAAGGTTATTTACCAAATGTTTTTATTAAAAAACTAACAAATGTGTGTGACTAGAAAGCTTTCTCCAATCATAATGCTCTCAAGTTCAATCCAAGATACAGTCGATTAGAATCTTTCACCATACAACACTATCATTATGCTATCCTTCAAAATCAAACAATACAGGATGAATTTATAAATGTGTTGTACACTGAAGCAAGAATTATGTTCAAACACATCCTTCAATGAGCATAAATTCCTAGTTCAGATTTGAGGGAGATGGGATTTTGCAGAAGCCTAATAAGATAGGGAAAAAGAGGCCAGAGAGGATAATGAACAAAAATGAAAAAAAAAAACAAATCTGAGGTTTGATAGATCAAGAATAAATTCAAGAATAAATAGCTAACACATGATCATAGGTGATCATATCTCTGGGTGGATTGACATACAAACAAAATAATTGTATCTGAACTCTAGTTTTGGGAGAGTGAAAGAACTGCATATTAAACCTGTGAGCAATTCAACATGATATGTTACATAGTGTAGATGGTTTATATGCAACCAATAATATAGTTACCTCAGTACCATTAACCCCGCCTAGTTAACATCAATTATAACGCCTTCCCCTTCCTGGGTACAGTTCAGTAGAAGAATGTAGCCAGTGCTTGAGGATGTATGTAATACCTTGTGCTATCATTAAAAGATGTTGCACACTTTAAGAGTTTGTGAATTGCTTATTTACATGGTGTCGAAGCTGGAAGACACTTGCGTCTCCTGTCTATCGGGTTTTATTTCTTTTTTTGATTTGTGCTTTTGTGCTTAAACTCTCTGACCATGGCGTCCTCTTGCAGAAAGCCCGCGCAGCTTGTCTTTGATGCTGACATCTCTGAGCGCTGGGCCACGTTTGAATTTGATTTTACACACTTCGTCAACGTCGCACACCACGCTGATCCTGACTCCCTTAAAGCTTCCCTCCTACTCAACCTTGTCGACCTGATGCCATGAAGAGAGCCAGAACTTTCACCTACGCTCCAGCGGTCCTGGGCGACAACAACGTGGTGATTACTCCTGCAGAATCTGCCAGTGACCCCGCTTGCCTGCTACGTAAGTTCAGGGAGATTTGTGACCTGCCCTCGAACCGCATTCTAGAGAGGGCACGGTTCTTTACAAGGAAACAGTTGCCGGATGAACCTGTTGAATGTTTTATTGCTGATTTGCGCTATCACGCCCAGCGGTGCCGTTTTGGTGACATGACAGACCAGCTCACTAGAGACATTTTAGTAACTGGCATGCGTGACCAGAAGCTGCGATGTGAGCTTCTAAGGGATCCGGATCTAACATTGGAAAAAGCCATGCATGCCTGCAGATTGTCTGAGGTCGTTGTATTGCCAGATGACCACCGGGACTCGGGCAATAAATCTGTCAACCTGGCTGGATTTAGGAGACCACAGCCTCGGATGGAAAACAATGCTTTTCTGCCGCGTGCCAACCCAGGTCCTGGTGAAGTGCCCCAAAAAAGGTGCCCAAACTGTAACTACATGCACCACAGACTGTCGACGAGCCCCGCCTATGGCAAGGCCTGCATCTTTTGTAAAAAACTAAATCACTTCTCTGCCGCCTGTCGTTTATTCCGTTCCCGTGGGAGACAGGCACAGCTTTCCAGGCCCAGTCTAAACATGCTGAGACAATCTGATGTCTGTTATGACTCACAGCCCAACATAGCTGAATCTTATGATGCAGATCCAATTAATCCTCCCGAGGACTCGCATGTGTTTACCCTCCTACAGACACCCGCCCACCGTTCTTATCTCTCCATATCTGTGACTGTCAATGATGTAACCTTCCTTGCAAAGTTGGACACAGGTGCGAAGGTCAACGTTTTGTCAATAAATCTTTTTAACAAGATAAGGAATAATGAGCCCCTGGTTGCTGACAATGCTACCCTGCACGCCTATGGTGGAGAAATTCTAAGGCCTGCGGGGAGGGCCACTTTAACTTGCGTGCTGCAAAAGGCCACGGGAAACCTGGTTTTCTATGTTTTGAACTCTGACTGTGTAACCCTGCTGGACAACCGTGCGTGCCAAGATCTTGGCCTGGTGTCCTTCGACCGCACGGTCCACAAAGTGCAACTGTCGTTTGACCCAGTTGCAGAATACCAGGACCTGTTCAACGATGACCTGAGAAAGTTACCACTGACATACCATATTTCATTGACCCACGAACTGGTGCTCCAGAATGGCATTATCGTCAAGGGACATAAAGTTGTAGTCCCGTCCTCCCTGTTTGACATTTGTTATTGTGCAGCCCATAGCGGACACCCTGGGGTCGATACAACACTCGCCCACGCTCAGTGCCAATTCTACTGGCCTGAAATGGCCAAATATATCCGAGACCGAGTTTCTGCCTGCTCCACGTGCAACAGTCTTGCTCCACACCAGCAGCGACAGCCCCTGCTGCATCAGCCCGCCCCTGCCTTGGCCTGGTCCTCGTTGGCTGCCGACATTTTCGAGTGGCGTGGTAACCACTACCTTGTCCTGGTCGACTCGTACCCAAACTGGTTCGAAGTGGATTTACTGACATCCCTCACGTCAGAGATGGTGATCCGAGAGCTGCGGAAACACTTCTCCACTTTTGGGTCCCCTGTCAGGCTGCAGACTGACAATGGCAGGCAGTTTACCAGCCGAGAATTCAAAAGTTTTGCCGACAAGTGGAATTTTGTGCATTTCACCAGCAGCCCAAAGTACCCACAGAGCAACGGCCTTGCAGAACGGGCCGTCCGCAGCGCCAAGCTTCTGATGGAACAGGCGAGAATATCCAACTCTGATTTGTATTTGCACCTCCTGAACCTCAGGAATGTTTCCAGGAATGCGGCCATGGGATCACCTGCTCAGCGTCTGATGTCCCGAACAACCAGATCTACCATCCCGATTGCCCAGCGCCTGCTGAAACCTCGGGTGCTGGAGCCTGCCTCCGTGCAGAGGCGAATTCAAGAGAAACATGACAGCCAGCGGCGTTCCCACGATCGGTCGTGCAGACCACTCGATCCTCTGTTGCCTGGACAGGTTGTTCGGTTGCAGACCGCCGGTGGTCACTCCCGTCTGGCTACCGTGGTTGGGGTGGCCGACTCACCCCGTTCGTATCTGGTCGACTATGAGGGTACCATCTACCGAAGAAGCCGACAACACCTGCTTGCGGTTAATGAGCCGAAGCCGCAGCCTCCGGGGCCCTATGCCCCACCACTCTCAGACCAGCAGCTGGCTGCCATCCCAGCCAGTGTTCCCTGCATGCCTCGATCCCCATATCGAGTGCCTGGTTCCCCTCTGCGCGGGTCCCCTGTTGCCAGTTGCGGTTCTCACTCTCCTGTTTCTCCCACTCCACCACCCTTCCCTGGTTCCCCAGCTGCCTCGTGTCCTCTTGTTTCTTCTGTTCTTTCGGGGGAAGGGGAAGACATCCGTACGCGCTCGGGCCGGATCAGCAAGCCACCTGTTCGTTATGGCGATTTTGTTTAATTCTGCTGTTTAATTCTGTTTATATGCAACCAATAGTATAGTTACCTCAGTACCATTAACCCCGCCTAGTTAACATCAATTATAACGCCTTCCCCTTCCTGGGTACAGTTCAGTAGAAGAATGTAGCCAGTGCTTGAGGATGTATGTAATACCTTGTGCTATCATTAAAAGATGTTGCATATTTTAAGCGTTTGTGAATTGCTTATTTACACATAGAAACATAGAAACATAGAAAATAGGTGCAGGAGGAGGCCATTCGGCCCTTCGAGCCTGCACCGCCATTCAATATGATCATGGCTGATCATCCAACTCAGTATCCTGTACCTGCCTTCTCTCCATACCCACTGATTCCTTTAGCCACAAGGGCCACATCTAACTCCCTCTTAAATATAGCCAATAAACTGGCCTCAACTACCTTCTGTGGCAGATAATTCCAGAGACTCACCACTCTCTGTGTGAAAAATGTTTTCCTCATCTCGGTCCTACAGAGAATTCCCCCTTATCCTTAGACTGTGACCCCTTGTTCTGGACCTCCCCAACATCGGGAACAATCTTCCTGCATTTAGCCTATCCAACCCCTTAAGAATTTTGTAAGTTTCTATATGATCCCCCCCAGTCTTCTAAATTCTAGTCAGCACAAGCCAAGTCTATCCAGTCTTTCCACAAATGAAAGTCCTGACATCCCAGGAATCAGTCTGATAAACCTTCTCTGTACCCCCTCTATGGCAAGAACGTCTTTTCTCCGATGTGGAGACAAAAACTGTGTGCAATACTCCAGGTGTGGTCTCACCAAAACCCTGTACAACTGCAGTAGAACCTCGCTGCTCCTATACTCAAATCCTTTCGCTATGAATGGTAACATACCATTTGCTTTCTTCACTGCCTGCTGCACCTGCATGCCTACTTTCAATGATTTATGTACCATGACATCCAGGTCTCGTTGCATCTCTCCTTTTCCTAATTTGCCACCATTAAGATAATTGTCTACCCTCCTGTTTTTGCCACCAAAGTGGATAACCTCACATTTATCCACATTATACTGCATCTGCCATGCAATTGCCCACTCACCCAGCCTATCCAAGTCACCTTGCAGCCTCCTAGCATCATCCTCACACCTAACACTATCCCCCAGCTTAGTGTCATCTGTAAACTTGGTGATGTTGCATTCAATTCCCTCGTCCAAATCATTAATATATATTGTAAATAGCTGGGATCCCAGCACTGAACCTTGCGGTACCCCACTAGTCACTGCCTGCCATTCTGAAAAGGACCCGTTTACTCCTACCTTTTGCTTCCTGTCTGCCAGCCAGTTCTCTGTCCACATCAATACTGAACCCCCAATACCGTGTGCTTTAAGTTTGTATACTAATCTGTTATGTGGGACCTTGTCGAAAGCCTTCTGAAAGTCTAAATATAACACATCCACTGGTTTCTCCCTTATCCACTCTGCTAGTTACATCCTCGAAAAATTCTATAAGATTCGTCAGACATGATTTACCTTTCGTAAATCCATGCTGACTTTGTCTAATGATTTCACCACTTTCCAAATGTACTGCTATCCCATCTTTAATAACTGACTCTAGCAGTTTCCCCACTACTGATGTTAGACTAACTGGTCTGTAATTCCCCGTTTTCTCTATCTCTCCCTTTTTAAAAAGTGGGGTTACATTAGCTACCCTCCAATCCTCAGGAACTACTCCAGAATCTAAGGAGTTTTGAAAAATTATCACTAATGCATCCACTATTTCTGTGGCTACTTCCTTGAGTACTCTGGGATGCAGATTATCTGGCCCTGGGGATTTATCGGCCTTTAATCCATTCAATTTACCCAACACCACTTCTCGGCTAACCTGGACTTCACTCAGTACCTCCACCTTATTTGACCCCCGGTCCCCTGCTATTTCCGGCAGATTATTTACATCTTCCTTAGTGAAGACAGAACCAAAGTAGTTATTCAATTGTCCTTGTCCTTGTTCCCCATGATCAATTCACCTGTTTCTGACTGCAAGGGATCTACATTTGTTTTAACTAATCTCTTTCTCTTCACATATCTATAAAAACTTTTGCAGTCAGTTTTTCTGTTCCCTGCCAGTTTTCTTTCATAATCTAGTTTCCCTTTCCTAATTAAGCCCTTTGTCCTCCTCTGCTGAACTCTGAATTTCTCCCAGTCCTCTGGCAGGCTGCTTTTTCTGGCTAATTTGTATGCTTCATCTTTTGTTTTTATACTATCCCTGATTTCCCTTGTATTCCATGATTGCACTACCTGCCCCAATTTATTCTTTTGCCAAACTGGGATGAACAATTGTTGTAGTTCATCCATGCAGTCTTTAAATACCTTCCATTGCACATCCACTGTCAACCCTTTAAGAATCACTTGTAAGTCTATCTTGGCCAATTCACTTTTCATACCTTCAAAGTTCCCTTTGTTTAAGTTCAGAACCCTTGTTTCTGACTTAATTATGTCACTCTCCATTCTAATGAAGAACTCAACCATATTATGGTCATTCTTGCCCAAGGGCCCCCGCACAACAAGACTGCTAACTAACCCTTCCTCATTACTCAATACCCAGTCTAGAATAGTCTGCTCTCTCATTGGTTCCTCTACATGTTGGTTTAGAAAACTATCCCGCATACATTCCAAGAAATCCTCTTCCTCAGCACCCCTGCCCATTTGATTCACCCAATCTATATGTAGATTCAAGTCACCCATTATAACTGTTTTACCCTTATTGCACGCATTTCTAATTTCCTGTTTGATGCCATCCCCAACTCCACTACTACTGTTAGGTGGCCTGTACACAACTCCCACTAGCGTTTTCTGCCCCTTACAGTTTCGCAGCTCTACCCATATCGATTCCACATCCTCCAACCTAATGTCCTTCCTTTCTATTGCATTAATCTCCTCTCTCACCAGCAACGCTACCCCACCTCCCTTTCCTTTCTGTCTATCCCTCCTGAATATTGAATATCCCTGGATGTTCAGCTCCCAGCCTTGGTCCCCCTGGAGCCACGTCTCCGTGATCCCTATGATAGCAGTCATTAATAGCTATCTGCACATTCAACTCGTCCACCTTATTACGAATGTTCCTCGCATTGAGACACAAAGCCTTCAGGCTTGTTTTTACTACACTCTTACTCCTTACACAATTATGTTGACAAGTGGTCCCTTTTGATTTTTGCCCTGGAAACCCACCACCTCTTATTCTCGGTCTATTATTTCTTTCTTCTTTCCCCCCTACGTTACGTGATAAGCTGAGAAATACATGATTAAACTAATGTTTTCCAAAGCATATGTAAGATTGTTCTTAATTTGTTATATAAGCAAGAAAAATAATAAAAACATATAGATCAAACTTACCACTCACTTTAAAATGCTGGAAATGGATCTGTAAATATGCATTGGACAATTTTCTGATGGCATGTGTTGTGAGTTGTTACTAAGTAATGGGCAAGTTGTACTAAGTAATGGGCAAGTGAACCCTCTATTTATGTTGTAAGAAAATATAAAATACAAATATGAAAAACTGTCTAAACATTGTCTTCTGTGAGATGAGAACCTCAGAAGAAAGCCAAAATGACCTTCTTGACACATTTTGCTGAACATTTGTAAATGTCATAACTTTGACGCTTCCACGTTCGATCTGCAGGTCACTGACCATGGGCATCTCCTCTCAATTGTCCACCAGCCTCCATGACCCGATGTACAGAGCATTGATCTGAACAGTTGGTTGTGAAATGATTTGGCATTGACTTCTGCACACTGCTCTTGCACATCAATATTTGTGTAGTCTTGTTTAATTTATACTGCATTTGAGTATAGTAGTTTAAATAACAGTTGTTAATTGTCTTGTCCAGTCTGGCTTTATTTGTGTAGAGTCACAAATATGCCAGACTGGACAAGATAATCAGAAAAATCAGAAGTGTTTAACAAGATCTCATCAGTGTTGCAGTCATCATCACTGAGAATAATCTTTTCTTTAAAAGAGCATATTTTAAAGATTACATAATTAACTGAAAGTGATTTTTTTTTTTAAACTGGCATAATGCAACTTGAACTTGCATGTCTCCTTTGATAGTCTTTATTTACTGGACCAGCTACCAAAGCGTGATTTGAACTTACATTTCTCCATTGATGATTTAAGTTTATCGTTCCACTGATCTGCTAAGGTAATCATTGAATAATTCATTCCTGACTGCTGTGCAAAGCTATTGACAAAGACATCACTTTGAATGCTGCATATTGGCACTAGATGAGAACATTTCCGAAAGCTTTCTAACAACATGGATCCTTGGCAGTAGCAATACAGAGAGAGAGTGTGGCTTGGAATGCCTATGGGATATTGGTCTTCATGAGTCAGGGCATCAAGTACAGAAGTAGGGAGTATATGCTTCAAATTTATGAAACCGTGGTCATACCTCTGCTTGGAGTACTACTGCAAGCATTTCTGATCACCAGGCTAAGTAGGGTGAAGATAGACAAAAATGCTGGAGTAACTCAGCGGGACAGAGAGCATCTCTGGAGAGAAGGAATGGATGATGTTTCGGGTCAAGACCCTTCTTCAGACTGTAAGTAGGGTGAGATGGTGTTGGAGAGGGCAGAAAAGATTCAGAATGATGTTGCATGGGATGAACCAGTTTAGTTATGAGGATAGGTCTTTTATCCCAGGAAAATTTAAAACAGCAAATAAACTTATGAGAGGTACAATTAGGGCAGACAACACCAAATAGTCAGGGGGAAGAAATTAGGAAGGGAAATTGAGCTTTTTTCACCCATATTGTGGGAAGTACCTGAAAAAACACTGCCTGAGAGAGTGGTTGAAGCTGGATAGCTGACAGCAGTTAAGAAGTGTCAAGGTTAGCATTCAAATTATCAGGATCAAAGGCTATGGACCATGTGTTGGAACACATTTAATACAGAAGGGTGCCCACCAGTTGTCAGAATCGTTGGCCCGAATGCCTGTACAATTCTACGACACTGATTTTCAGAGAGTGAATAGGATGATCAATATGATGATGGTAATTAAAGAAAACTATTCAATTGGACACTGTTAAGCAGGAAGTTAATCTGATGTTTACACAAAAAGCTGGAGAAACTCAGCGGGTGCAGCAGCATCTAAGGAGCGAAGGAGATAGGTGATGTTTCGGGTCGAGACCCTTCTTCAGACTGGTCAGGGATCAGGGAAACGAGAGATATAGACGGTGATGTGGAGAGATGAAGAACAAAGAATGAAAGATATGCAAAAAAGTATCGATGATAAAGGGAACAAGCCATTGTAAGCTGTTTGTGGTGTGAAAATGAGAAGCTAGTGCGACTAGGGTGGGGGAGGGAGATAGAGATAGAGGGAATGCCAGGGCCCGAGGGCTGAGGGAGAGGTGGGAGGGGGAGGAGACAGCAGGGGTTAACAGAATTGAGAAAATTCAATGTTCAAGCCCAAAGGATGCAGACTCCCCAAGCGGAATATGAGGTGCTGTTCCTCCAACTTGCGGTGTTGCTCACTCTGGCCATGGACGAGGCCCAGGACCGAGAGGTCGGATACGGAATGGGAGGGGGAGTTGAAGTGCCGAGCGACCAGGAGGTCGGGTTGGTTTTTGCGGACCGAGCGGAGGTGTTCGGCGAAACGATCGCCAAGCCTCCGCTTGGTCTCACCGATATATAGATCATCTGGCATCTGGAGCAGCGGATGCAGTAGATGAGGTTGGAGGAGGTGCAGGTGAACCTCTGTCGGACCTGGAAGGACTGCTTGGGTCCCTGAAAGGAGTGGAGGGGGGAGGTGAAGGGACAAGTGTTGCATTTCTTGCGGTTGCAAGGGAAAGTGCCCGGGGAAGGAGTGGAGCGGGACGGGAGGGAAGAATTGACAAGGGAGTCGCGGAGGGAGCGGTCTTTGCGGAAGGCAGATAGGGGGGGAGATGGGAAGATGTGGCGGGTGGAGGGGTCACGTTGGAGGTGGCGAAACTGGCGGAGGACTATCTGTTATATTTGCCGGCTGGTGGGGTGAAAGGTGAGGACCAGGGGGACTCTGCCCTGTTTGTGAGTGGGGGAATGGGGAGAGAGGGCAGTGTTGCGGGGTATGGAGGAGACCCTGGTGCGAGCCTCATCAATAGTGGGGGAGGGGAATCCCCGTTCTCTGAAGAATGAGGCCATTTGTGATGACCTGGTGTGAAACACCTCATCCTGGGAGCAGATGCGGCGTAGACGAAGGAATTGGGAATAGGGGATGGAGTCCTTACAGGAAGCAGGAATCTGATGTGGTTGAACAGATAATTTAGAGGAAAAAGACTGACATCTCAAATATTGCTGACATTTCTTCACATACCTGTTCACATTGTCATTGTTCATTCAAAATCAATAAAAAAGGAGACATAACTGAAATTAGAAAATGATTTTCCAAGTTATCAATATATAGAATCATTTGACAAAAATCCAAGATTTACAAATGGTATGAAATGACATTGGCACATGTTTATTGTATTCGTAAGCTATGTCTGATCGTCCTGAACACTGGAGTGAACATTTCCTTCTTTTAAATAAAGTGATTTGAATTATGTCATAACTTTCTACATGAAGAACAAAATAAAATCTGTGAAACTGTTCATCAATTAGCAGTAGTTGGGAAAGAAAATATATATCCTTGTGCACTATGTGTGTTTTTTAGTCTTGAATACAGGCAACATGAGAGCCCACAGGCATAAAGGACTTAGACCATATTTGGATCTGAAAAATTAAATGCTGATACCAAGCACTAAAAGCGGAATCAAATTCCATCATGCATCCCCAACATGTTAGATGTATTGAAAATAAAAACAAAAAGGTTATTTACCAAATGTTTTTATTAAAAAACTAACAAATAAGTGTGACTAGCAAGTTTTCTCCAATCATAAAGCTCTCAAGTTCAGTCCAAGACACAGTCGATTGGAATCTTTCACCACACAACACTATCATTATGGTATCCTTCAAAATCAAACAAAACAGGATGAATTTATAAATGTGTTGTACACTGCAGCAAGAATTATGTTCCAACATATCCGTCAATCCGTCAATTATGATAAATTCCTAGGTTCAGATTTGAGGGAGATGGGGTTTTGCAGAAGGTTAATAAGATAGGGAAAAAGAGGCCAAAGAGGAAATTGAACCAAAATACAAAAAAAAACTTAAATCTGAGGTTTGATAGATCAAGAATAAATAGCTAACACATGATCATAGGTGATTATATCTCTGGATTGATTGGCATACATACAAAATAATTGTATCTAAGCTTTAGTGTCAGGAGTGAAAGAAATGCAAATTAACCCTGTGAGCAATTCAACATGATATGTTAGGTTAAATGATTAAACTTATGTTTGCCAAAGAATGTGTAAAATTATTCTTAATTCATTTCATAAGCAAGAAAAATAATAAAAACATATAGATCAAACTTACCACTCACTTTAAAATGCTGGAAATTGATCTGTAAATATGCAGTGGACATTTTTCTGATGGTAGGTGTTGTGAGTTTTACTAAGTAATGGGCAAGTTGTAACGTAGGACTGATGCACTTTTCATAGACAGCTGCAATGTTGTGGCCTGTGGCATTACTCTCATCTTATGCTTTCATTTATTTATTTATTTATTTTTTAAATTTTATAATACAACTTAGGAGATAGGTCCGTAGGTAAGAAAACAAAACTATTTGTCTAGTCCTGGGTTCAAGCTTCCGTCAAGCCTCAGCACTGGCCCATTCTACCCCTTCAAATAATCTATGAATGGGAACCATATTCTAATAAATAATTCACATTTGTCAATTAAGACAAATCTAATTTTTTCCAGATTTAAGGTCTCCGACATCTCCATAATCCACATTTTAATTGTAGGGGATGCAGGGTTTTTCCAAAATTTTAATATTAGTTTTTTCCCAGTTATTATACTATAATCCAGGAAATTTCTTTGGTTTATTATCAGTTTTAGGTATTGTTCAGATATGCCCAATATTATTAATTTAGGATCGGGATCCAGTTGAATATTAACCACTACGGAAATAATTTTAAAAATATCCCCCCAAAATGTTTTAATTTCTATGCAATTTACAAAGGTATGGGTTAAATTGGCCTCAGAGTATTGACATGTATCGCAGATAGGAGAGATATTAGGAAAAATACTGTTTAATTTTGTTTTAGAATAATACAATCTGTGTAATATTTTAAATTGTATTAAAGAATGTCTGGCGTTTAACGAACATTGATGGATATGTTGTAGGCTTTCATCCCAAATATCTTTCGTTATGGGTTGAACTAATTCATTTTCCCATGCTTGTCTATGTGATTCTGTCGACAGATTCTCACTATCTAACAGAATATTGTAAATATATTATATTAATTTGACTGTGTTGGGATGTTTATTCAAACATTCATCTAGAATGTCTGGCTCTCTAATTCTATATTCTTGTGTATGTGATTTAGCATAATCTTTCAATTGTAAATATCTAAAAAAATTATTTGAATGTAATCCATAATTCTGTTGTACCTCCAGAAACGAGAGGAACATACCATTTCTATAAAGATGTCCCATCTTTTTAATTCCATAGTTTTTCCATTGTGTGAAGCCTTTATCCAATACCGAAGGCTTAAATGAAGGGTTATTTGCAATAGGGAGCGAAAGTGATAAATTATCCAGTTTTAATGTCTTTTTTATTTGTTTCCAAATTCGAATACTGCTATGTATTATTGGATTTTCACTATAGATCTTTTTGTTCAATTTTGTAGGGGATAGGAGAATCAGACCAATTTCAAATGGCAGACAATCCTCCTTTTCCATCTTTAACCAGTCTGGTTGTTGATCCATATCTTCCAACCAGAAATTTAAGTTTTTGACATTGACTGCCCAGAAATAAAATAAGAAATTTGGTAAGACTAATCCTCCATTCGTGTTAGATTTACATAAGTGTTTTTTACTTATTCTGTGATTCTTATAATTCCAAATAAAACTTGTTACAATAGGGTCAATTTTTTTAAAGACATTTTTAGGGAGGTATATTGGAATTGATTGGAAGAGGTATAGAAGTTGAGGAAGGAAAATCATTTTAATTGCATTAATTTTACCGAGCATTGAAATAGGAAGTGTTTTCCAGTATTGAATATTGGATGTATACAATATATACAACACATATATACAAATGCGTCATGGTGAATCTTTGAGGCAGTTTGACACAGGACACACGCTGAGGGCTGATCATCCTGCAGCGGGCCGCCCTTGTGGAGGGTGTATAGTGATAAAAGGCCGAAACACCCAGTGATGCAAGGGTACACTACTGATGATGTGTCCTGTGCCCAGCTGTCCTGAAGGTTACCCAGGCCAAGATATACGTATACGTACCGCCCCCCCCCCCCCCCCCTGATGTTGAGCGTCCACCACTCTCAGCAATCAATGAATGTCGTGAAATGCTCCCCACCTACTGGCACAAGGGACTTCTTAACATCTAGTCCTGTGTATTTGATTCTGCAATTTATTAAGTAAAGGTACGAAATTTGATTTAAATAAAGAAGTATATTTCTTGGTCACATTGATTCCTAAGTATTTAAATTTTTCACTCACTATTTTAAAAGGTGATTGTTGCAATATGTATACATTAGGTTCCATTATTGGCATAATCTCACTCTTCTTCCAGTTAATTCTATATCCCGAGAATAAACCAAATTGAGTTATAAGATTTAACAGGTTAGGGATACTAATTTCTGGATTTGTAATATATAGTAATACATCATCTGCATATAGAGAAATTTTATTAACTGTATTTTTAGTATTATACCCATATATTTCTGGATGAGCTTGAATTCTTTCTGCTAGTGGTTCTATAACAAGAGCAAATAGTAACGGTGATAATGGGCATCCTTGTCTACAACCTTTAGATAAATCAATTTTTTTTGATAACATTTGATTTATCATTATTCTGGCTGTTGGATTGGTATATAAAAGCTTAACCCATGTACAAAACTTACCTAATTGAAATTTTTCCATCACCGAAAATAAATAGGGCCATTCAATTTGATCGAATGCTTTGTCAGCGTCTAGCGAGATGACTGCTAAGTCTTCATGAGCTATTCGATTTGAGTGTATAATGTTGAATAATCGTCTCAAATTATAATATGAATAATGTTTTGGAATAAAGCCAGTTTGATCAGGGTGTATTAATTTATAAATCACTAAGCTTAATCTGTGTGCTAAAATTTTGGTTAAAATTTTCTGATCGATGTTTAATAGAGCAATTGTTCTATATGAACCTGGATCTTCAAGGTCCTTATCCGTTTTTGGAATAAGTATTATAGTAGATTCATTTAAGGTTTCTGGGAGTTTCTGTTGCATGAATGCTTGAGTATATAATATCTTATGCTTTCTTGAAGGCAGTTTTTTTTTTTTTACCATTTTGTGTCCTTCCAAATTCACATGATTGTTGTTAATTATTTAAATGATTTTACTACCTTTCATAAACCCAATAGGCTGTTGGGCCGAGCATCAAAAATGTGTCGAGACATCAACTTTTGTGACCCATGTCTCGGAACTAAATTACACTTTGCACAGATTTAGATAATATATATAATTGAGAAGGAAGTCATAACTCGTCAGTGCCAAAAGTTTCACATTAATTAATTAAACTAATTCGAAAATGAGATCCAAAAAGTAACTGCCATCTAGTGTCCAATGACCATATTACACCATGGAGAGCCTATTTCTGTGTTGCAGTCTATTTGAACTATATATTATCATACCATTTATATATATATATAACTAGTGAATATGACTGTAATCCTATATAATTATGTATACATATTATATGAAAATAATATCTATATTACTAAAAGTCTGATCTTGACCACTTCCTGTTGTTCTGTATATTAATTTTAGAAAAAACGCTGCCACTTACGGCGGTGATTTTTGGCCATCTTACTCAGAGTCCCCCTCCGCTGCACAGGACAAGAGGATTTTTACCATCGATGAAAAATAAAAGAGTTATTAGTGTTAAAAAATGTTGAGATTCTCTCCCCTGAAGGCCACGACCCTTCCAGAGAGACTATAAAACCAGGAAGTGTTGAGTGCCTCAGTCAGTCTCTGCAAGCCTAATTAAAGTTGCCGTGCCTAATTAATGTTGCCTTTCCTAATTAATGTTGCCTTGCATAATTAAAGTTACCTTGACTAATTAAAGTTGCCTTGCCTAATTAAAGTTGCCTTGCCATCTATATAATTAAAGGTCTAATCTTGACCACTTCCTGTTTGCGCTTTATATTGATTTTAGAAAAAATGCTACCATGTACGGCTGTAATTTTTGGCCATCGTACTCAGAATCCCCCTCCGCTCATCAGGTGCCGAGGATTTTTCCCATCGATGAAAAATAAATGTTATTAGTGTTTAATAATTGTTGAGATTCTCTCTACTGTCAATCACGCTATGAAGGTCACGCCCCTTCTGGTTGGAGGGGGGGAGGGACTATAAAACCCAGAAGTGTGGGTGTGGCTCAGTCTCTGCAAGATGGAGGGAGATGTCATGACTTGCTGTCTTTAGTGACCTTGCACCCTGCTTGAAATGGTATGAAACTGCACTTGAATTTGGTGGCCTTGCACCCTGCTTGAAGTGGTAAGAAACTGCACTTGAATTTGGTGGCCTTGCACCCTGCATGAAATGGAATTTCAAGGAATAGCCGCGAGTCAACTGCCAGTCCACCAGCCGTGAGTGAGTGAGCTGCCAGCACAACAGGTATGAGTGACTGAGCCGCCAGCCCAAGAACCCATTTGGCCCACATTGTCCATACTAGCCATAAGGAAACAACACCCATACTAGTGCTCGAGAGAGCCCCCTCCTCGCCCCACTGGCCACCAATATCGGAATTGGTGGAGAGGTGGAATATTGCGTTGGGGACCAGCCCTCCCGTGTGCTGCTGGGACCCAACGGGTCCCAACTGAGTCTAGTAAGTAATATAATTGTGTGTGCTTTTTGAATGAGACTGCCGGAATGAGGTCCGGATCCTGAACCAGCCTAATTAATGGGTGAGGGCAGTTCTTCTAGGTTACCCCGTTTACTGAACGCCACTGACTGCTAGTGTGCAGAGTGGGGGTCATGGCCATAGTGGGACTGGGGCAGTGCCAGGCTGAGGGAAGGCTAAGGCATCTTCCACTGAGAGGAAAATGCCTAACCCTATACTAACCCTAACTTGCCCCCCTTACAGAGCTGCCCACGGCTGGAGCTGGAGCCGCTTTGGAACCGGCTGTGTGGCTGCTCAGCGAGTCCACCTCGGCCAGCATACCCTTCTCGATCGTCGTGGTGATGATGGCGGGAAACAGCACTGCCTTGCACACTGCCTGGGCCGCCTTCATCACACCCATAGCACCGGCTTTGTCAGTCCACCCACTCGCTCGTTGCAGCACCGGCTGGCCGATAGACAGACCGACCGACCTCTCGCAGCACTCACCGGCCTTCCGGCAGCCCAACTGACCCCTCGCAGCACTCACCGGCCTACCAACTGCCAAACCGACCCTTCGCAGCATCCACTGACGAGCCGACAGCCCGACCGACCCCTCGCAGCACTCACCGGCCATCCGACCACTCTCACCATCCACCGGTGGACCGACAGCCTGACCGATCCGCCACAGCATCCATTGACCTACCGACAATCCCGACCGACTGACCCTGACCCTGACCCTAACCCTAACCCTAACCTTAACCCTAGCTGTACATTTGTTATTTATCATTTTTATTTAACAGTTCACATCATAACTCTATAAAGATAAATCAATTGAAAAACAAAGTGATCGACAAGGCTAGCATTACCTTTATTCTTGGAAACCTTGCTATTGCTATTGATGTAATGAGGAGGCAGTCAGGAACCCAGAGTCCTCGCTGCCTAACGACCATAAAACAAAGCGCGGGATTGGTCAATTTGAGTCCGATCTCAATGTAAAACGTTTGGACAATTACTACTCGAAAAATTGGAAGTTTTTGTCATATTTTAACAAAATGTCCAGGTTTTGTTCTTGACGAGGTTCAGGCATGATTTATGTAATATTTTTACACAATATGTTAAAAATTCAGGTAGTCCGTGAGTTGGGTCACGAACCTGAATGAAAAAGCTCCTCGACTCACAGCCTCCAAGCCTCCACCTCTTTACGACTTCTCAGGTTAATGAACATTTGACATTATAATCTTGGAGCTCGGCACTCAACATTTGCTATTAAATAGACACCAATAGGAAGAACACTCTACCAGAGCTATTTAAAGAGATCAACCGTTTCTGACAATATTTTTACAAGTTGATTTCTTTTTTTTCTTCCTGTGGCTGTAATTTTAAATGTTTTGGTGCCTTCATGAGTTTGTTCAAGTCACATGAAAGTGAAAGGACATTTTGCTGACTTTATGTTTTGGTTTAGTTATTAGCTTAGAGATATAGCGTTCAAACAGACCCTTCGGCCCACCATGTTCACGCCGACCAACAATCACCCCGCCTACACTAGTCCTATCTTATACTCTAGGGATAATTTACAGAAGCCAATTGACCTACAAACCCACACATCTTTGGAATGTGGGAGGAAATGTGGGAGGAAGCACTCGGAGAAAACCCACATGGTCATAGGGAGAAAGCATAAACTTCGTACAGACATAGGACATAGGCCATTTATTGTCACATACACCAATTGGTGCAGTGAAATTTGACTTGCCATGCAGCACACAGATAAAGATAAGACACCACACTAAGAATTTAACAATAAACATAGAAACATCCACCCACAATGGTTCCCACTGTGGGGGAAGGCACAAAGTCCAGTCCCATCCCCATGTTCACCCGTAGTCGGGCCTATTGAGGCCTCCGCAGTTGCCGCTACGGCGGCCTGATGTTCCAGGCCGTTCTCGCCAGATGTTGCTCCGGCGTCAGGAGAATTCTCACAGCGGCTTGGGACACCTGGAGCAGCCGCTTCCTTACTCGAGACCGCGGCTTCCGAAGCCGACAGGCCGCGCTGGGTGGAGCTCCACAACTGGCGATCTCGACGACAGATCTCAGGCTCCCGATGCCAAAGTATAGCGCCGCCGCCTGCAGCTGGCCACCCCACAGTCCCGCAGCTCCGTGATGTTCACCTGCGGTCTCAGCATTCCGGAGATCCAGCGCGGCGACCCAAGCAAGGCATCGCCCGCTCCGCAATAGCGCTGCGCTGCCGCTGAAGCCGTGGTTCTGGGCGATCCCCTCGGGAAACGCCGCCCCAGGCCCGCTGGTAGGCCACGAGGATGGGTCGAAGGTGCAGCCCGGGGAGAAGCTGCCTCTCCGACCAGGTAGGTACCCTGAAGAGTAGTTTCCCGCTTCCCCCCCCCCCACCCCCCACCCCCCACATAAAAAAGACTAGAGTTCCGAAAAACAAAAACTCAACTAACTACAAATTTTTTAAAAAGTGAAAAACGGACAGCTGCAGGCTGGGCAGCTATACCCGTACAGGACGGCGCCCCTGGAGCAATGCTCCAGACAGCGCCGAAAGTCAGGATTGAACCCGGTATCTGTTGCTGTACGGCAGCAACTCTATCGCTGCGGCACTGTGTTGGCTCAGTGAAATTTAACCGTTTCCAGGAATGGATGCGTTAGTTGTTAAAGTCCTTGCCGTCAGATATTCTGTGAGCAGTTGAGGAGAGGAGGAGAAGGAAGATCTGTCAATGAAGATTTCATTGGTGCAAACTCGTGCTTTTCTCACAATTACACACCTCCAATGAGATGTACAGGTTATCCACTGGTATTAACCACTGTCTTGTTGCTGATGAATGCAGCCAATTAAGAAAAAATAGCTTTGGATAGATCTTCCAACCTGAAAATTCATTAGTGCCCACTGGGTCCAATTAATCTGCTGTTGCACAGTGCATCAACAAACCTTTTGATCATGTGACCACCTAAACATTTAGTGGTGCCTCAAGCTCAAACCTCCTGGTGCTTCTGAATGGCATTTGTATACTTTCATGCATGCAAGGGGAAAAAAAAGTACATGAAGCGAAAAAAATAGAAAAAAATGCATGTGCATGAAAGAAAAACAAACTTAGGCAGGTAGATACTAGAGGCGGTTGGTTGAACGGGTTTGCAAGGGAAAAGGGAAGACATTCAGCTATCAGTTTATCATAATCTGGGGACACAGTAGGTCTGTGATTCATGAACAGGGAAGTGGGGTGGAGATGGAGGTAAGGTGATGGAGGGGGAGGGGGCTTAGGCTGAGGATGGTTGATCAGAGCCATGGATCAAAGCCATTAATTGAGGCTGAGAGACTACAAAATTACGTAGCAGTTTTTACCTGTGGGATCGGAGCTTGGACTAGTACTGGTGTGGGTTGTGGGGCTTGATGGGAGGGGGGATGTAGGTGGGGAGGAGGGAGAGTTGTGATCTGGAGGACATTTTAAGTTGGGAATTTGGGGAGGATAATTTTGGACTTCTAAAGTGTAGAGTGTATGGTCACACTGCGCAGAGCAAGTAAGTATATAAATTAGAAGGAACCAAGTGATTCAAATCCAGTGGTAGGCTTGCATCTGTTTGGTGTGTTCACCTTTAATGTACATCTCTACAAAGATACCAGAGCTATCAAAACATTGTTCCAAGAGTTCCCAAAGACCAGTGCCCTCAGGGCCATGTTAAACAATATATGTAGGAAGAAACTGCAGATGCTGATTTAAACCAAAGATAGACACAAGGTGCTGGAGTAACTCAGCGGGACAGACAGCATCTCTGGAGAGAAGGAATGGGTAACATTCCAGGTTTGAAGAAGGGTCTCGACCCGAAACGTCACCAATTCCTTCTCTCCCGAGATGCTGCCTGCCCCGATGAGTTATTTAAGCACTTTGTGTCTATCTTCGCCATGTTAAACAATTTCCCAGTGACATTGGATGACATTCGCACAAGAAATGATATAATTAGGAGCATGTTTTAGGCATGTCATTGGTAGATGCACAGTTTGTGACCAGAAATACCCAGTCATATTTTTCAGAATTATAGGATTCCACCCAGAAATAGTCAAAAGCTTAAACCACTCATTAAACAAAATGTGTATATTAAGTGTTAAAACTTTCTTGGTTGCAAAACTCTTGGTACTGCTAAATACCACTGGTACTGCTAAATACGTCATAGAGCACAGTTAATATTACCAGCCAGGAATTAATTTCCTGTGCCTAGGCAATAATACTTTTATAACATCTATTTTATGTAATTGCCCAGAATGTTGGTTCATGGACAAACAATAGAATTACTCGGCTGGCAAAGGAGATCTTCTCATCCATTTGCCAAGTATCAGTGATCTCCCCGCATGAACTCAGAGATATAAAAAGATTATAAAGCTTACTGTACACATTAAGTTGGAGGTCATGTTACGCTTTGAAAAAAGAGCACATGATCCAAAACAATTCATACAGTATAAGCACAAAAACAAAAACACAAACGATAAAGATATTTGCCTGTTGTTGCCATCACTTCAAACTACAATGGTTTACCTTTGGTGGACATAAGTAACTGTAGATGCTGGTTTACAAAAAAAGACATAAAGTGCTGGAATACTCCAATGAGTCAGGCAGCATCCCTTGCGATGTATTGTGTTGGGACCCTTCCTCAACTTTGATATTTAATTCTACATCCAGCTCAGACTCTTGGAATAAAAGCATGCACTCCAATTTAACTCCAGCGGATAGTATCACTCAAATAAGTCTATGGACAGTGGGTATAGATAACATCACATTGGGAGATGTTGTTGTGACGGAGAAAGAGCTTTACTCTTCATCCAGTGATTGTAAAAGATTTGGGAGTGATTCTTATTCTTACCTCAATTGATGCAATAAATTGCTTAGTGAACAGGGGTAAAAATCAAGGAGGTATTTATGTGAGTACATTTATGGGAGTGAGAACAGGTACAAATGGATGAAATGTTAATAATACTAAAGAGTCTGAGACCAGAGGCCATAGCCTCAGAATAAAAGGAAGTTAGAAAGGAGATGAGGAGCGATTTCTTTAGTCAGAGGGTAATGAATTTGTGGAATTCATTGTTGTAGATGGCTGTAGAGGCCATGCCAATGGATATCTTTAAGGCGGAGATTGACAGATTCTTGATTAGTAAGGGTGTCAGGAGTTATGGGGAGAAGGCAGGAGAATGGTGTTGAGATGGAAAGATAGATCAGCCATGATTGAATGGCAGAGTAGACTTGATTGGTCAAATGCCCTAATGCTGCTCCAATAACATATGAACTTACAAATACATATCTGTTTGAATATCTGGAATTGTCATGCAATATTAAACCTGATAATGGTTGGTATCATTAGATGTAGCTTTGAGCTGCAAAAATGGTTTATACTTTGAGTGCATATGCATGTGGGCTTCTGAAATCAGCATTCACTGAAATGGTGGAAGGCACTGGCAGAAACAGTGGCAAGTTTCAGTGATTGTGTAGGCTTATGTGAGAAAGAGATTGAGAGAGCAAGGACAGGATAGAGAGAGTGAGGGAGAGAGAGGAAGGGAGGGAGAGAGTGTGTGGGGAAGGGACACATAAGATCTCAAGTTTTGCATGATGGGCATGGCACAGCAAGGGTGGAATGCACCTTACCTTTCTAAACAACCTCTGTTCCTTTACCTTCTTTATATTTTTCCGATGCTATTGTTCCTGTGGATCAACAGGGACCCCTGGAAAGATTTCAAATGCCCAGACTTCTCTTTTCACTGATCATTATATTAAAGATTTCCCAAAGCTAAGCCAAATTACTCCTTTGGAGTAAAGTGTTTAGAAAGCTTTTGTAATAAACATTGATATAGTGTTCAATCTTAACAAACATACTCAGAAGTTTTCTGTGGGGTGTTTCAAAAGTCTTCCTCAATCTTTTACAACTAATGGTTAATATGATAGCCTAGAAAGCATGTGTAAGAAGAAACTGCAGATGCTGGTTTAAACCAAAGATAGACACAAAATGCTGAAGTAACTCAGCGGGACAGGCAGCATCTCTGGAGAGAAGGAATGGGTAACGTTTCTCGACCCGAAACGTCACTCATTCCTTCTCTCCAGGGATGCTGCTTGTCCCGCTGAGTTACTCCAGCTTTTTGTATCTATCTTCAGCCTAGAAAGCACGCCCATTTGATCAGGCCTAAACCAGTAGACACTTCAACACAAGATAAATTTCCTCTGAAATGTGTTCCAATAAAGTTAATATAATAAATTTGAAAGCAAATGTGAAATGATGACATACATATTTAGTACTACTGATCAGGGATGAATATCAAAGCACACATATCCCAAAACAAAACACAAATATTTTGGCTGGTCACCATTCGAAGAGGATTCTAAGCTAAGCATTATCTATCCTAACGTGCCATCTTCCATCTAACAGCCAATGGATCAGAACTCCCTAAGTGGAGCACAATGATTTAATGCTACTATTTTCCATATTTAACTAAAACAATCAAGGATGTCTACCTTGTTACTGTTTTCATCCCATTTTTAAAGCAGAACCCTTTTTTAATATAAATTGTTACCCCTGCTGATACAATAAAAATCATCACATTGCAAAAATCATATTTTTCTCACTCTTACAGCATTCTGCATCAAGGGAAAATAATCAATTGTGTGACCTTTTAGTCAGATCCAGTCCAAAACCCATAAAATTAAATACTTAGAGTAAATGAGCCTTTCATCAGTGTTACTGAATTGCACTAAGCATTAAAACTGCATCTATTCTTCTGCCTGAAGCCATATGCTACACACACCTCTACAGCGTAATGTGATTTTTAACAATTGTGAGTCCCTAGTCATTGATATTGCCACTTCATTAACTGCAGGCACAATATGTACTATTATTGGAAGATGTAGGAAATTTACTTCCAGGCTGGTTGCAGAAGGTGCTTTGTTTATGCCACTCTGGTGAACAAGTCTTTGACCAAAGTAGAAATATAAAACACTTAGCACATTAATTCACAAAAATGAATTAAATTAAGGAATCATCAGATTTGTTTATAATTTGGAGAATAGGGGGAAAAACATGTGCAGATGCTCTTTGCAACTATCTTGATTGCTGTGGGTGACAGTGAGTCCCTCAAAAGCTGCTGGTAATGTTTGCAAATGGGAGCTGTGTTTCAAGAGAAAGCTGCCAGCTACAAAGAAAAGAATGTAATTAATATGTTGCAATATTAAATAGACAACCAATTCTAGGATTAGCAATAAAAGGCAAAGGCAACCCTTGTTAGATTTCATCCTGGGTTGGCAGTATTAAATGCAGAACATTCGTAGATCAGCGTATTGCATTCTGCTTTAAAAAATCAGTCCCATTTAAATAATAGTAATGTGTTAATGTTAATAAATCATATGGTTCATCCTATCGACTGTGAAATACCGAGATCATAGGAAAGTCCCAGTTCGATGAAGAGTCTCGACGCGGTAAGTCACCTATTCCTTTTCCCAAGCGATGCTGCCTGACCCATTGAGTTACTCCAGCATTTTGTACCTATCTTCCATACAAAGGTACACCACAGGAACAGGCTCTTTGGCCCACAGTGCTTGGGCCGAACATTGTGCCAGGATAAACTAACCACATCTTAGATAGATTCTTAAACACCACTATTGTATCTGCCTCCACCATCATCCCTGGCAGCATGTTCCAGGTGCCTACGATCCTCTGTGTTAAAAAACTTGCCCCACGCATCTCTTTTAAATCTTTCCACTTTCACCTTAAAGCTATGCCCTCTGGTCTTAGACACTTGCACACTGGGAAAAGGGTTCATTTTTTATGTTTCTTTCAACCTCTGAAGTTAGCCTGGAAACAGATTATTAGTTATTCTTAGGACTGCCTAGTTCAAGTATCCGGTCTTCAGCAGTACAGACAGGCTGTTGTTGGAATCCATAAACTGTGTTGTGACCAGTGTGCACAGACTTTCCTAGATGACATATTGAGAGAGTTGAATTTGCTGAATGCTTACATTCTTCATCAGTATCACAGAAGGATGTCAATTTGAACCACCAATTTTGAACTGTTTGCTTAATATGATAATTGAAAGGTTTTCAGTTAATTGTGAACAGGATTACATAGGATTGCATGGAATGACCCACACTCACAAACACAGGCAGCATAGATCCCTGAGACACACTCGCAGTCACAGGCATTCAGCCTGAAAATAAATCTTCCACCACCACCCTCTGCTTCCTACTATGAAGCCAAATCTGTATACAATTAGCTAGATTTGTGATCTAAATCAAAAAAACCCAATCAATTTCATGAGGCACGATCTCCCATGCACAAAACCATGCTGACTATCCCTAATCAACCTTTGTCTTTCCAAATCCATGTCTCTCTTTTCATTGTATGTGTTTCATCAACTTGTCACAATAGGCTTGACTTGAGTTGAAGTTTTACCCATGTCAAGTCCACCCTTTGTTGATATATGCTACTTGAAGTTAAATCAGATTCATATATTGGTTTTACATTTTACATTGGCCATTATTCTATAGATATCCATTATAAATTAACTACTTCACAAATATATTGACAAAATTATTCTAAATCTCTTTCATGGCCTTTGATTCTACTTTTAAGGCCATGTACTGTCATACTTATTCTCCAAAAAGGTTGTGAAGCTGTGAATGATTGAGGATAAAATCACTCACAATTGGGAACAGATTGGGTAGAAACTTCAAGAAAAGAAAAACAAAGCAATATGAGAACAGGGTGTGGTATGACATCAAGGTCACGGCTTGCACTGAAGATAAAAACCCTTATCTGTGGGCCAAGTTTCATGTTTCCATGAAGTAATCGCCAATTCAGGCTATTCTGAAAATAAAATTCCTGCTCTTAGTATGGCTGTGAGTATTTTAGTGTAATTGTAAATTTACTAACCATGTACTACATTCTCATCCAAATCACTAATAATTGTAACACTGCATGGTAAATTCATTTCACAAATAAATTTGAACCTTGAACCTTGAACCTAATGAACAACAGTGGACTCAACACAAATCTCTGTGGCACACCATTCATTACAGGCCTCCAGTCTGAAAAGCAGCCCACTACGTCCACACTCTGTCTCCTGCTTTCAAGGATTTTTTATATCCAATTGGCCAGCTAGCCCTGAATCCCATGTGATCTATATATTTTGGACTACCCTAGCTTGTGGTATCTTGCTAAAGTCTATGAGGACTACTAAAACATATTTCACACTGAGAAAGAGAAATCAATATGGAGAATCTCAATTAGTACATGAGGCAGTAAAGAATAAAACTGAGTTTATTAATGGGATGACTATTGCAGGTTTTTACAACCAAGACTTCCTTTCTTAATCTTTCAATAATATGAAGATCGGTGGTGGTGTGGATTGTGTTGATTGTCTAACGCCGCAGCAGGATAAAGATCCAATGGAAAATTGTGCAAATGGGCGGTGATGGATTTTGGGAAGTCAGATTGGAGTAGAACAAATACAGTCAATGCGAAGGCTAAATGTTGATGGACAGGGGAACCTGGGGTTCAAGTCAATAACAGTTCATCCCTGGAACGTATTGCCAGAGGACATGGTGGAATCAGGTACAATCGCTACGCTTCTTTGATATTTTTACAAGCACTTGGCATAGGCAAGATGTGGATGAATACAGACTTAATGTGGGTAAATGGGATCAGTGAAGTTGAGTGAAAAGGGCAACTTGAAAGGCCCGTTTCTGTACTGTGCTACACTATTGCTCTATGAATCAGTGAACTAATCGAAAAATAAATTCTTCACCCTCATCAAATCCCAAACAGAGTCAGAGGCAAAAGTTGGATCAGATTTGTTTGACCCCACAGTTCAATGACAGATCTTGGGAGAACAGTAACGGTTTAGGACTGTATCTGGAAGAGTAGTCCTTCGACCCAAATATGCAAAGAAATGTGTTCCAAATTAAAGCTCAGTGATTAGGCAGTCATTTTGAAATATTTTTGTTTCTTTTTCATTATGAGCTGGTGTAATGTTCAATGTGGATCTCTTTAAAACTGATGTAATGTGACCAATTGCTCTCCATATAACAATGCATTCTTCATTTTCAACAAGCTGGAACTGGTTGTCTCTCAGGGAGAGGTCAGACAGAAAAATAAATGTTTTTTCTCTCTTTATAAATTCTATTTTTAATGACGCAAATTGATTTTTGGATGTAAGCTTTTCTTTGGTATTATACAGACGGGTTATCAATAGGTTTGTGTTTCATCCTACTTCATTAAAAACCATAGGAACAAAAAACATGTCCAAAATATTGAACAACACTCCTTGAGAACTAATGAAATTCTGCTCAAGACTCTTATGGCTTGATTCCAAAATAAGAAAAAAAAAGTAGTTTTAGGTGCAATAAGTAGCATTGTTACAATCCCTGTCATCAGTGGCGCTCCAGATCTGCCGACTGCTACGCGCGGGATTCGAGAGACTGAGGGGGGGGGGGGGGGGGGGGGGATGAGTAAACTGCGGGTTTTTCATTGTTGTCAGGGAGGGATTTCCTCTTACAACAAGCTTATGATGTAGAGGAAATCACATTCTATCATCCATTCATGTTTTTTTTTCAACACGTTGCTGGTCTATTGAATCGCTGGATTTGAAAGTCGGGGCTCAAATTCAAGACCTTCAAAATCATGGATCACAAGTTCACGCTAAAGCAAAAGGTATGCAGGACGTTTACTTAACATCTTATCTAGTATTAGGTGTAATTTAATTTTAATCTGATGGTGCGAAATAAGTTAATTATGCTCGGTAACATGATCATTATCCGTATTGTGTAATTGTCTATCTGTGATCACAATTTTCATGCTAAATATCTGACTAAAAACCTCCACAGTACATACAGTACATACATGACGGCCCCTATGTTGAATATGGTGGCAGCCATGTCCAATCTGTATGTATGTCTATGTAAAACGGCCCATGTCCTCGATCACAGCTTTTGAGTTGTCAATATAAAACAATAGGGAACAAGATGCTGATTTCCTAGTATGAAAATGACCATAACTTTTTTAATACTGAAGATATGAAAGTGAATTTGGTAAATATTAAAGGGTTTTTTTATGCTTGATGGGATGAATTACAGGCTTAATTTTTAAAATCTCAAAATTTTCTAACATTCCTACAATAAGAAAATATTGCCTAGAATGAACTTCAAATTACTATCACTAGGCTGAGCTTCAAGTTCCATCAAAATTAATTTTCAGAAACACTATAGTAGAATCACCTATAATTCAGTTTACATAATTGTTTATTTTTCAATTATAAAGCATTCCATGATTTTATTAAGGAGGTGAGTTATTTAATAAAGCTCAAAATGAGTTTACCACCTAAAAATAAATATTCTTAATATGGCTCACCAGTCCTCTGGGGTGGGAGATTGCAACCTTCACGTAGTCCACCATGTTTCGACTAATGCAATCAACCCGACGTGCACAAATCAAGATCAAATAGAACAAATTGACCTACGACTTTAGGCTGTGCACGCAATACGCAAGAAGACTAGTCCTCAGCCTTTTCGTAACAAATTGATATTTGAAGGAACCTTCACTGAACAGTTATTTGTTCACTGGTGTAAATTTGCCAGTTTATCAACATTGTAAATACTTTGAGTTAAAAAGGTCTTAGAAAAATGCTTATCTACTATGCCTGTGCATAAGATAATAGGCCAAATTGACTGTCATACCAAATCAGCATTTTGGAATAAATGTTGCAATGTGTGGTGCAGAATTAGTGACAGCACATCGGGAGTGGTTATCTGATCATCCAATTTATTGCCACTTGAATTAATACTCCTTTATTCCTCCCAGTTTAAGCAATTTATATTTCCCATTGGTTTCTAAACACTAAAGAGCCTCCTCCATTGTCAGAGTGTGGCTAATCGCAAATTGGAGCAAACAGCACCTCATATTTCGTTTGGGCAGCTTACACCTCAGCGGTATGAACATTGACATCTCTAACCAAGAAACCCTTGCTTTTCCTCTCTCCCCATCCCAATCCCTTCCCAGTTCTCCAACCAGTCTGACTGTCTCTGATTATATTTTATCTCTTGTTTACTTTGTTGTTACCTTCTCCCATATAACAATGATCTATTCTACATTTTCCTTGATTTCCATTTCCTTTGTCCTGTTTTCACAACTTACACTTCCTCATCTATGTATCTCCCTCTCCCTTGACATCAGTCTGAAGAAGGGTCTCAACCCAAAATGTCACCCATTCCTCTTCAGAGATGCTGCCTGTCCCGCTGCGTTACTCCAGTATTATGTGTCTATCTTCGGTTTGAACCAGCACCTGCAGTTCCTTGCTACATACAGAGTATGGAGCTGATTATTAACCTCCACAAAATCTCTACCATTTAAGTGTGGGCTGTAGCTTAAACCACAAAGCTTCTCAGTCATTGCTATGATATCACAGTAACCTGACGTGTGTCACACTTTAATTAGTTATCGGACAAAAGAGGAGAGGAAAGGAAATAAAACACTTCCTTAATTACTTAAAATGAAGAAAGAAGAAAGGAAAAAAACATTTATCTCACACCGCAGCGGTATGAACATTGACCTCCAATTTTAGGTAGTCCTTGCTTTCTCCCTCCTTCCGCTCCCCTTCCCAGCTCTCCCACAGCCTACTGTCTCCGCCTCTTCCTTTCTTCTTCCCACACCCCCCCCCCCCATCCCCACATCAGTCTGAAGAGGGGTCTCGACCTGAAACGTCACCTACCCCTTCGCTCCATAGATGCTGCCTCACTCGCTGTGTTTCTCCAGCATTTTTGTCTACCTATAATCAAGTGGGAATGAGAAACATCATGGAAAATTGAAAAATATTTGATTTGAAATCAATAAAAATGAGACTCAAAAATTATTTTGTATCTGCATAGTTACATTTCAAGAGCATGATTGATCTTTACAATTGCATACCGACATTGGGAAAGCATGCTGTTAAAAGCTTGTTTATTAAGCTGGTTCTAGATGCAGAGTTTCAACGAATAGTGTTTGGCATCTTTAGTGAATTCACCTTCTTTTATTTCAAACAGCCACTTAGGCATCTTCCCAAACACTACCAGTCTCAGTCTCAGTTTATCCCACAACAGAAGGGGGAGGAGTTGTACAGTTTGATAGCCACAGGAAGAAGAATCTCCTGTGGTGTTCTGTCCCGCATCTTGGTGGAACCAGTCTATTGCTGAAGGTACTCCTCAGGATGACCAGTGTGTCATAGAGGGGGTGAGCTGTATTGACCAGGATGCTCTGCAGTTTAAGGAGCATCCTCCCTTCCAAGACCACCATCCATAAATCCAAATCCGCCGCCAGGACGGAGCCAGCCTTCCTGATGAGTTTGTTGAACCTATTGGCATCCACAGCCTTCGCCCTGTTGCCCCAGCACATGGCCGCGAAGAAGATGGCACTGGCTACCACCGATTGGTAGAACACCTGCAGCATCTTACTGCAGATGTTGAAGGGACGGAGCCTTCTCAAAAGGTACAGCCTGCTCTGTCCCTTCTTGTACAGGACCTCAGCCTTCCTGGACCAGTCCAGTTTACTGTCCAGGTACACTCCAACGTATTTGTACTCCCTGGTAAACTGCACATCCACACCATTGATGAAGACAGGGAACAGGAGAGTTTCTCTCCGCCTAAAGTTCACCACCAACTCCTTAGTCTTTGTCGGTGTTGAGCTGCAGGTGGTTCAGCCCACACCATTCAACATAGCAGTTGACTACACCTCTGTATTCAGCTTCCATCCACTCACTGATGCAGTCCACAATTGCAGAGTCATCTGAAAACTTCTGCAGATGGCAGGGCACAGAGTTAAATCTGAAGTCCGAGGTGTATATGGTAAACAAGAAGGGCTCTCCCTTCTTGAAGGACCATCCCCTGTGGGGCCCCTGTGTTGCTCACCATCATGTCCGAGACACAGTTCTGTCGCCTGACATATTATGGTCATCCAGGTAGTTGGTGATCCAGGACACCTCATCTTCATCAGTTTGCTCCCTAGCAGTGCAGGCTGGAACATGTTAAATGCACTGGAGAAGTGAAAAAATATGACTCTCACAATGCTTCCCAACTTATCTAGGTGAGAATAGGAACAATGGAGCAGGTGGATGATGGCGTACTCAACCCCCATCTTTGTTTGGTAAGCGATCTGCAGGGAGTCCAGGTAGGGTTTAACCAGGGGTCGCAGGTGAGTGAGCACCAGCCTCTCCAGGGTCTTAATGATGTGTGAAGTCAGCGCCACTGGTCTGTAGTCATTGGATGAGCTGGGGCGCGTCCTCTTTGGTATAGGAACCAGGCAGGATGTCTTCCACATCACAGAAACCCTCTCAGGTTGAAGATACAGTATGCTGGAGTACTCCGCACAACAGGCTGGCACACGCCTTGAGTACCCTAGGGCTGACACCCTAGGTTGATAGCTGGTGGCCAGAAGTCATATGTAGGAAAGCATATTCAGTGATAGATAATGCTATGTTAGTACTATCTGCCCCTTTCCCTATTTTCTCATGAGACAGGGCGAAAAAGGATGAATACAGTTAAGTGAAGCAGGAAGCATGCAGAAGTGAACAGTCAGATTGCTATATCAGCAGCAGTCAATGTCATGTATATTACAGCCAGATGCAGAGCAATTAACAAACAAAAAGTTTGTCTGTAGCAGGCATTGGTAGTAATAGAGAAGTGAGAATAAATGATCCTTGGTGAGTGAATAAGCATTTTACAGCTGATTTCCCATTGAAGGGAAGAAAAGGTATAACTTTATTATAAAGTAGAACATAGAGCATCGAACAGTGCAGCACAGAAGCAGGCACTGTGGCCCACAACGATTGTGTCAAACATAAAGCCAAGACCATCTTGTACATTCCTCCATTCCCTGCATATTCAAGTGCCTGTCAAAAATCCACTTAAATGCAACTCTCGTATTGAATAATGGATGTTGCCATATTGGATTAAACTATTGGAAAAAAAATGGTAACAGGAATTTCAAAATGTTTTTTGAGAATTAATTCATAGGCAATCAGATATTGTTTTCTATTAAAAGTACTAAAAACAAAGCTTAGATGGATAAACTGGCTGCAAAAGGCAAATCAGTGGAAAATCAGTAAGCAGTTCTGCTCAGTTCAGTTTAGTTTATTGTCATGTGTACCGAGGTACAGTGAAATGCTTTTTGTTGCATGCTAACCAGACAGCAGAAAGACAATACATGATTATAATCAATCAATTTACAGTGTATAGATATGCTGGAAACTATATTCAATCCATTTACAGTGTATAGATATGCTGGAAACATTCGCTGTAATGCAGGTGTGGCTGTGCAATGCACATGCCTGCTGTAAAATTTGAACATTACTAGAATCAGAGGCAAGTTGAAACACAGGAGGCAATTTAGCGTGTCTCAATGCATATCCGACAAAGATCCATACATACTACTCCCATCTTCCTGCACAAAGTCTATAAATCTACCGGTCACAATGTTTCAAGTAAATATCCAAGTATAGTTCAGATATTTCAACAACGGGCATTCCCGGGGAAATTGCTTTCCCTCTTATTCTCTCCAATACTATCAATTAGTTTCAATCTTTGCCCCTTGAGGTTTGAACCCTCTGCCATCAAAGCAAAGTTGTACCTATGTGCACCAGGTAGGTCCCTTGCAATTGTATACACCGGTCACCTTCCCATGTTGTAACTGGATTTTCAAGGCATTAGTTATGTGGTAAGGGCCCAAAATATCCCAAGTTCATATTTTGCATAGGATGAAAATAGCACACAAGCAAAAACTGTTGCCCTTTAATGAAATTTGAATACAAAGTAAAATTAGAGAAACATTTCCCTAAAAGGTAAAAATATTTAAATGAATCAATTAATAAAAATATATAAAAGGAACTGTGAAAATAAATTAGAGCATCATAACACTGTAAAGACTAGATTATTTTAAAGATTTCTATTTTTTGTTGTTGTTTGTGTATAAATAAATAAACAGACAAACTTCTTTGAAGGCCTGATAAAATAGATGCAGGAGGGATGTTTCCTGAGTCTAAAACTAGGGTCAGTGTCTCAGAATTTGGTACTGAAATTGGGTGAAACATCTCAGAGGGAGAGGATTTGTGCTTGGGGGATTATGGACCTCTGCTATTGGGTTCATTCAAAACAGGTTGAGACATTTCTGGTAGTGAAAGCAATCAAGAAATACAGGGATGAGGTAAAAACATTGTGTTTAAGGGAAACACTCTAGACAAGATTTTGCTGCCAAAACTTGGCGACACTTGTGTTAAAGAAGGAACTGCAGATGCTGGAGAATCAAGGGTACACAAAAGGCTGGAGAAACTCAGCGGGTGCAGCAGCATCTAAGGAGCGAAGGAGATAGGCGACGTTTAGGGTCGAGACCCTTCTTCAGACTGGTCATGGATCAGGGAAACGAGAGATATAGACGGTGATGTGGAGAGATAAAGAACAATGAATGAAAGATATGCAAAAAAGTATCGATGATAAAGGGAGCAAGCTTAAGGGGAAGCTGCTTATTTTTCTTAAATTCATCATAAGGGGTATTTCAAAACCCTACCAGGCACAAAAGCTTCCAACAGGTCCAAAAACATCAAAATGATTCAGTGCCAGAGTTTGTACATTTGCATCAGTGCTATGAATTTCTGTATTTGCATTATTAGTGCTGTTCCTCCAGGAACATAGGCAAACAGGCAAGGACATATTTACATGCTCTTGTAGGCATTTTCATTGTACCTGGTGGCATCAGAAAATTACATTAGTAATCCCAAAATAATATTCACATACAATGATTTCCATTTCCTTAAAATTTTGGTATCAAATTTATGTTTAGGTTTATATTATCATGTGTTCCAAGGTACAGCGAAAAGCTTTACTTTGCATACTATCCAATCAAATCAGATAATACTATATGCAAACAAATAGATAGAGCAAAGGGGAAAATACAGAGTGAGGAATCTACTTCTCAGCATTCCAGTGCACCAGTTCCATAGATAGACAAAGTCAAATGTTCGCAATGGGGTAGAGGGGAATTAAACAGTACCCTGGCTTATGGAAAGACTGTTCAGAAGCCTGACGATAACTCATTCATCCTGAATTAGCTGTGTGACCTAGATATCTGTGTAAGGTGGAAAACTAACTTATCACTTTATTTCCAGTTGAGAATAATGAAGATGCTATTCACCATATTGTGGCAATCACCCGAACCATCGTTCATTTCATCAGTAGATTTTAAATGGATCAAATCCATTGGGTCATCCTGTATAAGTCTTCGTAGAAAGGAAGTGGAAACATGCTCTATGTAGTCTTCACTGAAATGGCCATCGATTTGTGTGGCTGCATCAAGCTGTGCATAGAGGAGAGGTATGTAAACATGGTGTCAGTCTGTGTTGAGTTTCTACCATCCCCGGTGCTGAGAAGAATGTTGCACTGTCTCAAGATCTGTCCTTCATAGAAAAGTTCCTCGGAAAAGCACCTTTGATCATATCCATCAGGCAATAGTCAACACAGAATGTCCTTGCGGTGCCGTGGGAGAAAGGCATAATAGACTTTGTGAGATGGTTTCCTGGGCAGATATTAAAGTTATTTGGTAGAATACCTATCCAGCAGAAGACTCAAATAAGCACCAAGACTTTGCTAGGCTGGCAGTAGGAAGAACTCTCCCTACCAGGACACAGTTGGAGTCTCCATTCCACCACAAGCTGTCCTTGAAATGGCTACAATGGTGATGAGACAATTGGTACCTCCTTAAGGACTATATATTTGTCAAGAAGGTCTGGGTAGGAATGATAATGTGCTTGTCAAGGTTTGTCATTAACAGCTGTTCTCCTTTCAAATTAGATAGGCACCTGCATACACAGGGTATGACGGTTTATGGAGCTAAAAGGGGTAGAAGGGATTAGGTCAAATAGGCATAATGATAGGCATCATGATTGGCACCTATATCGTGAGCTGAATGGCCTGTTTTGCGTTAAAATACTATTAGACTTCTCTGCTATATGTTTTACTTTTACAAGACCCCAGTTATTGATAAGTGAAGTAAATTCCACTTCCATGGCAATGTACAGTAATCACAGAATCTGGTGATTGGACTGGCTTTGTGTGGGGTAAAGCAGAGCCACATCTATTCAATGATTCAATGATATTTTATTGTCACATGTACCTAGGTACAATGAAATGTTTTGTTTTGCATACAACCCCGTAAAATCATACAGCAGACCTCACCTAGGCAGTACACAAGAGTCATCGCATTTCAGGCACCATTTGGATTTGGTGTTCCTGTCCCAAAGTATATTGTAGGACATTGTAAGTATATTCCTGTAGGATGTTGTTAGTTGTCCATGGGTATACTATGCAATAAACAAACTTAATATATTGTTGCAGTACTTTGCAAATGAATGACAATTCCAAGGTACATAGACATACCATTAACGCATTGGCATATTAGAGGAGCCTGCAGGTTTAGCAGGTAGTGTATTTCTTGTTTGGAAAAAGTTCTTGGAGTTTGGAATCATAAGTTCAAGAGTAACTCCAAGACAAAGCGAATTGGATTTCAAATTTGATAAGCTGACTATTCAGAAACTGAGTTCACATTTATGGGGCATATCCTGCAGCTCTAAAGCACATGAGAAAATGTTTGATTTAGTTTGAAGTGACATTAAGGAGTAGACTGATGTAAGCTTCATGCTGCCTTCAAGTGAGAGTGTCATATTTGAAAAGCCATGGGTTGGAGCAACAACGGCACTACCATCAATACAAACACGTTTTTTACAAAGGATATTTATGCACAAATGTTAAAGAAAGGTCTCTGTATTAGACTGAGGAAAGGTTTCTGATTGATGTCAACAAGAAATAGATAAGTTAGCTAATGGTTTCTGAACCAGCTGTAGTTCGATAAAACTTGTGGGTTTGTGAAAGAATTGCTGATATTCTCACCAGAAAATCACTGGTAACACATGCTGCTATTAAATCAAGGATGACAAGACCAGTTTGTTTTTCTGAAACCCAATTTTAGTGAAGATAATTAACTTGATGAAAGGCTTTCCAACTGTTGGAATCCAGCTTGCCATAGGGTGGAATCAATTACTAGTGAAATATGCTGTAATTCTAGTTTCTCAATTGTCTTAGTAGCAAACATTCAAGAGGGAGTTTGGTCGGTAGTTTACTGCCACCTGTTTGCAAGGGCCATTGAGCAATAATGTTGGGGTATGGATTATATGCAGGCGGAGAATGTCAGTTTAACTTGGCATCGCAATAGGCACATTGTGTGGGGGAAAGGGCATGTTCCTGCGTTGTACTGTTCTATGCTTTAGATTTTATGCTTTTGCTTTCAGAATGAATCAGCCACACGGAGCCTCGACATTCCTGAGGAACAGTTTCCAATAATATATATTTCTAATATTATGATAGTGCTCTGAGAAAAAGGACCAGGAAACTGTGTTCTCCGAAAGCCACCAACCTAGCTCAATGTAGGAACTTACAGAGAGAATGCAGATAAAGTTGTAGGAACTAACTACAAATGCTGGTTTAAGCCGAAATAGACACAAAAAGCTTGAGTAACTCAGCGGGAGAGAAGGGTCTCTACCCAAAACGTCACTCATTCCTTCTCACCAGAGATGCTGCCTGTCCCACTGAGATACTCCAGCTTTTTGTGTCTATCTTCGAGAGAATGCAGAGGTTGTTTGTCTGATTAAAACTGCAAAACCACAATAGGAAATGGATCAGCCCTCAGTACTTTAACGGAGCTGAGAAACAAGGAGGACAATATAGGATGATTTCAATATACCAATGACTCTACGGATCATTCATTGGTTAGGAATTTTGTGTTAATCCATGGTACATTCCCTCCACAAAAATGTTATTTTAATGTAATGGCTGAAGAAAGAGCAGGACAAAAATAAACTATTGAGACCACAATGACTTTTCAATCCAGATTCTTTAGAAATGCAGATAGATATTTTTAGTAGTTTGAAATCCTCTTAATGCAGATAGATATTTTTCGTAGTTTTTGTTAACATTATATCTGAGCTGAAAGTTAATGTGTTTACATGTTTGCATGTCTGTTGTGCTCCTGCAAGTATTACTTTCATTGTTCCATAAAGCACTCTTGACTCACTTAATTTCATTAAAAAAACAGAACACGCATGAATTCAAATCTGTACTGCCTCTTTCGAAGAGCCAGCCCCATACATAGAAACATAGAAAATAGGTGCAGGAGTAGGCCGTTTGGCCCTTCGAGCCTGCACCACCATTCAATACGATCATCCAACTCAGTATCCCGTACCTGCCTTCTCTCCATACCCCCTGATCCCTTTAGTCACAAGGGCCACATCTAACTCCCTCTTAAATATAGCCAATGAACTGGCCTCAACTACCTTCTGTGGCAGATAATTCCAGAGACTCACCACTCTCTGTGTGAAACATGTTTTCCTCATCTCGGTCCTAAAGGAATTCCTTAGACTGTGACCTCTTGTTCTGGACCTCCCCAACATCGGGAACAATCTTCCTGCATCTAGCCTATCCAACCCCTTAAGAATTTTGTACGTTTCTATAAGATCCCCCCTCAGTCTTCTAAATTCTAGCGAGTACAAGCCAAGTCTATCCAGTCTTTCCTCATATGAAAGTCCTGACATCCCAGGAATCAGTCTGGTAAACCTTCTCTGTACCCTCTCTATGGCAAGAATGTCTTTTCTCAGATTTGGAGACCAAAACTGTATGCAATACGTCTCACCAAAACCCTGTACAACTGCAGTAGAATCTTCCTGCTCCTATACTCAAATCCTTTTGCTATGAATGCTAACATACCATTTGTTTTCTTCACTGCCTGCTGCACCTGCATGCCTACTTTCAATGATTGGTGTACCATGACACCCAGGTCTCGTTGCATCTCCCCTTTTCCTAAATTTGCCACCATTAAGATAATTGTCTACCCTCCTGTTTTTGCCACCAAAGTGGATAACTTCACATTTATCCACATTATACTGCATCTGCCATGCATTTGCCCACTCACCCAGCCTATCCAAGTCATCTTGCAGCCTCCTAGCATCCTCCTCACACCTAACACTACCCCTCAGCTTATTGTCATCCGCAAACTTGGAGATGTTGCATTCAATTCCCTCGTCCAAATCATTAATATATAGCTGGGGTCCCAGCACTGAGCCTTGCGGTACCCCACTAATTACTGCCTGCCATTCTGAAAAGGACCCATTTACTCCTACCCTTTGCTTCCTGTCTGCCAGCCAGTTCTCTATGCACATCAATATTGAACCCCCAATACGGTGTGCTTTAAGTTTGTATACTAATCTCTTATGTGGGACCTTGTCGAAGGCCTTCTGAAAGTCCAGATATAACACATCCACTGGTTCTCCCTTATCCACTCTGCTAGCTACATCCTCGAAAAATTCTATAAGATTCGTCAGACATGATTTACCTTTTGTAAATCCATGCTGAATTTGTCTAATGATTTCACAACTTTCCAAATGTACTGCTATCCCATCTTTAATAACTGACTCTAGTAGTTTCCCCACTACCGATGTTAGACTAACTGGCCTGTAATTCCCCGTTTTCCCTCTCCCTCCTTTCTTAAAAAGTGGGGTTACATTAGCTACCCTCCAATCCTCAGGAACTACTCCAGAATCCAAGGAGTTTTGAATCCAAGGAGAAATTATCACTACTGCATCCACTATTTCTGTGGCTACTTCCTTGAGTACTCTGGGATGCAGACTATCTGGCCCTGGGGATTTATCGGCCTTTAATCCATTCAATTTACCCAACACCACTTCTCGGCTAACTCTGAGAACATACTCTGTTCTTTCCCAATAATAATAATAATAATAATAAGAAGAAGAAGTAGAAGAAGAAAAAGTACTATTATTATCATTATCATTAATATTATTATTTTATTATTATTATTTTTAAGCTAATTATTTTGTATATGAATTGTCCAGCCAATTCCCATGTGAAAGTCATGATTAAATCTGCTTTCACCATCCATTTGGGCAAAACATTCCACATCATAATGGCACAAAAAAGCTTTTCCCCGACATTACCCTTTTTCTTTTGCTAATTATATTAAATAAAGTATGTGACTTCTAGATCTCAATCCACCCATCAAGGTGAACAGTTTCTGGTTCAACCTAGAGCCTAACTTAGTTTCAATGCCTACATCAAATCAACTCTCAACCTTCTTTGCTCCAAGGAAAGTCCCCCTAGTTTCTGCAGTCTTACCTGGAAGCAAACTGCAGATGATCAGCAGGTCAAGGACAGTCTAGAGAGAGATAAATGGCATTAATATGCAGAAACATTTATTGAAGACTATATTGGAATGCTGTGGAGTGCATGGTTTTTTTTTAATTATGCTTGTAGTAAACTGCAGATGAGGAACAATCAGATTGTAAAGTTTATTTTAAGTATCATCTATTTATTTATTTATTTATTTAAATTGGTAACAATGGAAAACTCATGGAATTAAAATGGAGACCTTTATCAAAATGGGACTTTCCTCTCTTTTCAGGAATTACAGCAGAAGTATGAACTACATGTTAATAATTTGTTTTAGATATTTACAACTTAGAGATTATGTAAAATTTTCTACGCAAGATTATAGATTTAGGGGCCCAGAAATCCTTGATGAATGTCTGAATCAACATCCTAAAACAAATAAATTAATATCTTATATTTATAATACCCTTTTAGATGCTTGACATTCCGTCATCAAAGTCATATAGATGAGCATGGCAAGAAGCATTGGCTCAACCCATAAGACATATGGGATGAATGCTTACAATATACATCATTGCTCGCTAAACACTAGATATTCCTTAATACAGTTTAAAATATAACATAAATTACACTATTCGAAGGCAAAATTAAATAGGATTTTCCCAAGCAATTCCCCTCTTTGTGATAAATTGGCTTCTTGAAATTGGCATTTAATTCACACTTTTGTAACGTGTAAAAAGTAAAAATTTTTGTTTGGGCATTTTTTAAATTATCTCTAAAGTTATCGATAATCAACTGGACCAAGATTCAAAATTAATAATATTAGGATTATCAGAACATACCACAAACTTTACATTAAGCCAGAGACACTTCGTTGATTACAGTTTAATAACTGCTAAAAAATTAATACTTAAATTTTGGAAAAAACCAACAACCCCCACAATTAAAATGTGGATTACGGAAATGACCGAGACCTTGCATTTGGAAAAAAATAAGATTTGTCTTAATTGACAAACCAGAACTATTTTTCAAAATACAGTCTCCATTTATTGAATTTTTACAAAAGTAAATTGGTTTAACACAAAATTAAAGTCACAACTTGAGTTTAGGGTTGGATGAACAACTATACTCAACATCTCCCGGATCTATCTCCACAATGTTTATATTTGTAATGTCCTTTCTTTCTTGCTCTCCTTTCTTTTCTATTAGCTTACAGTTTCTCTTACCTCTTTCTTTCTCTATTTCTTCCCTTTAAAAACAATTAAAAAAATTGAAGTTATGTAAGAACTCTGGAACCAGTTTGTTGTTTATTATCATTTGTACATTTGCTTTCAATAAAAAAAAATAATAAATTGGTAATAATGTCTACTATTTTGTGTGTATTAATAGAAAAAACAGATTACTAAAGATAACCAAAAGATTACTAAAGCATTTCACTTTCATTATTTATCAATTATCATATTAACTTTAACACCCAAGACATATCAAATAAGTGCGGTCAGGAAAAGATTAAATTACTTGCAATTACATGAGCAAAATACACATCCTGCTCTGATCTTCTGAGATGTCTAGTATTTTCTGTTTATATTACAAATAAGTGAAATATTCAGCCTTTAATCATTAGAACATTTAGATAAAGTTAAGTTTATGTAAACAGCAGAGGTGAAAGGTCTTGACCTTTGGAGGCTGTGCCTGATCTTTGAAAGAGCTGCTTCCCACACCCCACTTAATTTGCATAATACTCCTTAACAACATATCCATGAGTAAATCCCTGTGGAATCTGCTTCTGCCATTCTCACATTGTGTATACAACTCGCAGGGTTAAATTAATAAATGCCATTTCCCCTCTAGTTGCTTTGGGATGTTTTCCAATTTGAAAAGAGCATAAAATTAATTATTGGGATGAGGGGACTATTTACCGTAACTCAGCCATTTCTATAGCATCAACTCTTTACTTGATGCTATAGAAATATATTCAGTCCAGACACAAGAGCACTCCTGACTGACAACAAGTCAAAAGGACCATATGCCAATTATAAAGCTACAAGGCCTTCGGAGCAAATTGTATCATTGCTGATGTTCTAAAGGGTGCCATTGAGGAACTTCATAGACATAGTGGATGGTGGAAGCAGATTCAATCATTGCCTCCACAAGCGAATTGGCTGGACATTTCATGCTCAAATAATTACCGAGTTTTGGGGAAAGAGTAGAGTATGGGCTGACTCTTCCAAAGAGGCAGTAGAGCCAAATATACAAACAGATCTCCCATGATCGGATAAAGGAAGAAATGCCAGGAATCTTCAGAGAAATCATAACCTGCTTCCAGAAAGGAACTAAATCAAACAGCAGTAAATCCAGTGTGGTCTTTCTGCTGTCTGCCATAGAGCATCTTCAGGATCTTCCTCACTTGCCTCTGCAAGTTGCAATGTGGATTCCTTCCATTTGTAGGCAGAGTGCACATGATCGTTATATGTGACAACTTCTGGGTGAAATTCAGGATTAACGTCAACCTCCTCCTCATATTTGGCTGCCGAGAGAAAATTGGCACCATCCTATATTTGGTTCATGTCAGTGTGCAAGACACAATCCAAATCAATGGGTCTCCAATAGATGAGTTCTCTGTGCTTTGTTGAGCAAGGCTGCATCAAAGCATTGACATTTGTTTTCAATCTTTCCTGCTGCAGTGCTTCAGTTCATTTCCAACAACCTTCCAACAGGAAGGAAACCAGTCTACATGACTGAAGCGAAACTCTTCAAGTGCATTGTCTCAACTCCTGGACCAAGATCACCCCAACCTCAGTAATCCAGTCCTACTGAACAGAATATGCTTGCGTGTGCCTGTGTTCAGAGGTCAAGCTTCAAGTCATCATTGATATATTTACCGCATCTCCTTAAACTTAATATTTCACAAATAGATCCTCCAAAAGTTTGCTTCACTGCACAACAGTGCCCTCTGAAAATACCCATCCTCAATGAGATTCTGGAAAACAGTTCACATTTGAAGGCAAACACTGATGATGACATTCACCCTTATCTTCAGTTCATCAACATGGCCTTTGGCAGTTTGAAGAAAAATGCTCAAAGACCAATATCTTCAAAGCTCAAGATCTACTGAGCAGCCATGATTTGTGCCCATTTTTATCCTTGAGAGACAAATGATTGACCTGATTTGGCACCTCAAAGCACTAGAGATATATCACGTTATTAGTATTGTTTTATTAATGCCATGTATACCAAGATACAGTGAAAACCTTTGATTGTGCGCTACCCTGTTAAATCATCAATACGTGATTACAATCAAACCAAGGCACGTACAACAGCGGTGCAAAGAGAAAAATAAACAGAGGGTATAATATGGTGTTACCATTACAGATAAAGTGCAGATAAAAAAATTACAAAGACTGCCATAAAGTAGATTGGAAGATCAGGATGATCTGTAGCTCATGAGAGGTAGTCAAAAGTATGATAATAGTGAGGAAGAAGCTGGATGAGTGGTTCTTGATTATGTTGGGTGCTTTTGCAAGGCAGCATGTGGATGGAATTAGTAGTGGGAATGCCGTTTAGTGTAATGTACTGAGTTCTCTCCTCCAGCTCCACTGATAAGATTTGTAAATCAATGTTTGCATTCCACTCTAGGCCAAGATTCACCACAGTATGACCCTAATTATACACAGTCGGGACAGGTCACATTGCTCACTTGCCCAATACTACATTGCAAAATCTGACGCTCCATTCCAACCATTTATCCTCCAAGCCACCTTGAAAAGGGCATAACATTCCCACTTAATTATGTGGGCCATAGTCACTCAAAACAAAGAGAAGGCATTGTCTTGTTAATGACGTGTTAAAGAAAGAACTGCAGATGCTGGAAAATCGAGGGTCCAAAAAATGCTGGAGAAACTCAGCGGGTGCAGCAGCATCTATGGAGCGAAGGAGATAGTTAACGTTTCGGGCCAAAACCTTTTTTCATTTAACATGACACTGGGAAGCTCTTGGATGCAGCAGTAAAACTGAAGGAACACACCACCTACTAAACTACACATATCCATGTTCCCCGTCTGTGACAGAGTTTGCAGAATTTTCATTGTCATTTCAAAGTACACCAAACTGGAGTTGAAATAATCCACCATTGACCTTGAGTTCCATGGTGAGAATTCATTTGGGAATTCTATCAATACTGTGACCTTTGGCTAGTGGCCCACATAAGAGAAAATAATATATATATTATTTTTAAATCAAAGCCCATCATTATATTGTGTAGGAGGGAACTGCAAATGCTGGTTCACACCGAAGATAGGCAGGAAAGAATGTTTCGGGTCAAGACCCTTCATCAGACCGTCTGAAGAGGGACTCGACCTGAAACATCACCCATTTCTTTTCTCCAGAGATGCAGCCTGCCCTGTTGAGTTACTCTAGCAATTTGTGCCTATCTTTCATCATTATTTTGATTAGATTTATTGAGTCTCCCTTTAACCATTTCTGGGCCAATGAGATCAATTTCTCCACACAACTCAAATTCAGCAATATCTTAAATTAACCTCTTCTGAAGGGTTTGAAATTCCATATTAATTCTAATACTCAAACTTATACTCAAAAATCTTGCTGTGGCCGAACCCATGAATAAGCAAGTTTGGTATTCTGAAAAATTCAAGGAATCATGGGATTTGACAAAGGTCACTGGCTATAAAGAAAAAGCCAACAAAGCACTGGGCTGCATAAATTGTATGTACATTTTTTATCTTTATTCATGATTTATGTGTAAAAATATATTTAATCTGAGGAACGGATATATTTAATCTGAGGGGCAGATGCCAGTGGGAGGCAGGGGAGAGGGGGCACCGACCCGTGTCCCCGGCACTGCCGAGCCATCGTTGCCGAGCCACCGCTGGACTGCCCCCCCTCCCCACCCCCCCGCCGGGTGTCCCGTCCCCACTCAGGAGGCGGTTGGAGATGGCTGGCGCGGGTGGTTAAAGGCGCCTGCTCCAGCCCGGCCCTGCTCCTACTCCCGAGGAATCCATTCCTTTTTTCCGGGGATGCTGCCCATCCAACCGGCTGCGCCCCCTGCCACACCCAGTGGCGGGCGGGGGAGCGCGCGTGGTGCTGTGGCGGTTCCGCTGGACGTGCAGCATCCCCGGAGAAAAAGGAATAGGTGATGTTTCGTGTTGAGACCCTTCTCCGGATATGTTGCCTGGCCCACCGCGGCACCCCGTGTGCGTCCCCATCGGTGGCCGGCGCTTGGCCCCTGCCGCCACCAAACCTCCGTCTGAGTTGCAACACCCTCCACCGGCAGGCCCTTTGATGCCGGAAGACTACAAGCAGCTCCAGTGGAACTGATTGCCAATCCCAGCTCCGACTGACCCAATGCTTGTAATGACATGTGCTCCACCGAGGAGGCAAACCGATGTCCACTGGACAGGGAGAGAGGCATGGCCGGTGGTCTCCGGGAGCAGGGCTGGAGCCGGTGCCGAGCCCCCCACCCCCGCGCTGGCTGCGAGCCCGGCCCGACACCTCCGGCCGCCTCCGGATGGGGACGGGACACCTGCAGGGGGACAGGGACGGCCCAGTGGCGGCTCGCCGGAGACCCGCGCCCGACCCCGACCATGGACCTTGACCTCGACCCCACGGAGCAGCACGAAGCATAAAGCACTCACTGAATCGAAGACCTGATAAACCAAAGATAACACACAGCAGATCCGCACTTTCCAATGTATATCTCCAGTGACTTATGACCTGGGCACGCGCAGTCAGAATACCGAACTCGCTTGTTGACTCCCTTTTTTTAAATCTGTATGCAACGACCTTACGCAGAAGCAAAACATGCCAGAAATTTATAACCAACTTATTAATTTGCCTGCCGCTATTGAATGTTTATTTTAGTTTATTATTGTCACGAACACCAAGGTACAGTAAAAAGCTTTTATGTTGCATGCTATCCAGACAGCGAAAAGGCAACACGATTACAATCAAGCCATCCACAATGCGCAGGTACAGGATAAATGGTATAAAATATAGTACAACATAAAGTCCACTATGAAACTCTCCTTGAATCTGGAGATATGCGGTTACACTTTTCAAACTTTTGTAGCTCTTGCCTGATGGGAGAAGGGGGAAAAGGAAGTGACCGGGGTGAGATTGATCCTTGATTATACTGGTGGCCCTTGCCTAGGCAGTGTGAAGTGGCTGAATCCCCCCAAAAAAGTATTGCTCTTTTGTGATATGATCCTTTCTGTAAATGCGAGGGGAAAAACGTGCACGCAAATGACAATGCACAACCATAAACAACACTTGATTTGTTTTTTTCTAAAGGACTTTTCAGAAGTGTCATCGGTTACTTCGCAGGCGTCAGTCAGTTATGCTTGGCTTATAAATAACCACAAATTAATCTATAAATAACTCACAGCATTTCTGCTCCTTCAGCGAATCGGCTCGAGTAAGCTACAGTAATTCATTATTGACGAATCGGTGCATTTGCTTCATATCCATCATCAATAGTAGGGTGCACGAGTGCTGCGGGAGATAACCGTATTAAGGAAATTTACGACGTCTGGCGGCTACGCTAGAAATGTATGCACTCTTCTTAAACACGATATGCCTGTGGATTTTAACCAGCATGTTTTTATTTTTTGATCGTAATTTCATATTTTCAATTCCATGAATTTGACGGATTATGAACTAAAGACTTAGCGAATTGTTAATTCTCCAGACGGTTAAATGCTGCATTCATAAGAAACATACACTGAAAATATAGCGTAAAAGGAACATCCCTTTCGCAAGCACCTTTTTGCTTACGGTAAACTGGAATAAACACAAGAAACAAACTGCTTGAAGAACCGTGTGGATCAAGCAGCATCTGTGGATGTATAAGGATGGGCGGTGATCTCGATCGACACCATGCGTGCACTCCTGATGCAGGATGTGTCGCCTTTCCCTTTGCCTCCACGGATGCTGCCTGACCCCTGAGTTATTCCAGCAGTTTAGTTGTTGCTCCAGATTCCAGCATCTGTAGTTTTTTGCATCACTGGAATTTAAACAGCCAGTCAAGTATATTGCCAATAAAAGGAACAGTCCTAAACCACAGAATTGTGAAGATTAACACGGTATATTCAAACCCGTTGTTTTTTACAATCTTAAAGCAGTGGGCAGACACAAAAAGATGGAGTAACTCAACGGGTCAGACAGCATCTCTGGAGAAAATGGAATTCTTTTCTGACCCACCTGCCTGACCCGCTGAGTTCAGCTTTTTGTGTATGTCTTCGGTTTAAACCAGCATCCTCAGTTCCTCCCTACCCACACTTAAAACGGTGGGATTGGATTTTGCAGATGCAGTATGAGATTTAACCATTCATGTAATTCATGTCATTATGATAAGACGTACTAATTCTAAAATGCATTTTATATCTTCCCTTCACAATTTGGTCAAAATGTCCTGTAGTGTGGCCTGTAATATATTCGGGATTCAATTGTGGAGGGGACATCCATCTTTCCAATCAACTGAAGTTTACGAGAACGGTTGTGAGACGAGAAAGGGAGAGGTGGTGTTAAAATACCAACTATCAATGCTGTGAATGTGCTCTGTTTTTTTTTTTACTGACGCTCCTTTGGACATGACATCACTTGAATTCTTGGGTTTCTCCCTACGAGTCTTGTTGGTTAATGTTTGATTTAATCACGCATCAGCTTTTGATTCCTTTGTCAATAGAAAGAGAACGCGTGTTATACATTGCACTGTTACTTGCTCATTACAATGGACGCCGAAAGCTTTGGAAACAGGCCCATCGGCCCAGCTTGCCCATGCCGACCAAGGTGCCCGGTGATTATAAAAAAACCCACGAAGAAGCTGGTTGCAAACTATGTGTCCAACTATTGCATCACCTCAACGTAAATTATTTCTAGATTATGATTTAAAAAATAAAATTATTTTTTCCTGGAATCCTCCCCACTACCTGATTTTCTCTACCGTCAAAATGATTAATTATTGGTATAATTCTGACATCTGTTTTGAAATGAGATGCCTGGCATAAGGTGGGAGGGAATGCAGAACCGTAAATTGTATGGGCAGATTAATTTCTGAATATTAAATTAGATTACCAATAATACACAACAACATAGATTGAAACTAGCAAAAAAAAGTGCAATGTATGGACTGATAGCACCAAGCGTTTGTTCGCCTGATGATTAACATGTGGGAAATAGAATGTCGACACCTGCCAGGAATAAAACGAATGGAATTTTGCAACGGCAGAATAGATTAGTATAGAAAGCGATATATCAACCACATAAAAATATTGTGATTAGTTTATTTAAGAGAGTTCACGCTCGTAGAAACCCTGAACCCTTTCAGTTGCAATGGGTTGATTTATAGCGCCCAGATTGGTGCTAAATAACCAATAAGATGACTGCTTAGTTAATATATTTATCCTAGTGTAAGGGAGAGTAATGTGGACCGGGTTACCTGAGACCCCTCCTGCCCGTCTCCAGATAATGCAACAAACATAGAAACCAAACACACCGCAGTTTATCGTGCCATCCAAATGATGCATCTCCCGCCTCCCTCAGTACAGGGCCAGTCACAGATGTCGCTGATGACATTTGATATCGTCAACCACGCTTCGGATCCAAAGCATTCTGACTCAGAGGTGATAAAGTTACAAATTCAGACAAATTGACAGGAATATTGGGACCCGTGCTATTTTTAAAAATGTGCACCATGCTCCTTCAAACTATGAGTGATCTCGTTTTAAAATTAGTTATTGACCGTCGCAATTCTCATAAAAATGTCACAGGATCGACTCACAATGGGAATATATTTATCAACGAACATGACGTACGCACAACCTCAGAGAAAATATATTTTAAAACTCGGCCTCTTTGTGTCTCGGGGCGGCGAACTGCGATCAGCGCAGTGTAGCAGCTAGCAGTGCGCAAGAGACCCAGTACATGTTCAATCCTGACCTCGGGTATTGTCTGCTTGGAGTTTGCACATTCCCACTGTGAGTGCATGGGTTTCCTCCGGGTATTCTGTCTTACTCCCACACCCTAAAGAAGTGGAGGTTGGTAGGTTAACTGGCTACAATAAATTGACTCTGATGTGTAAATGCGTTGTAAATCGGGGTGGGGGTTGAAAGCGGGGAAATAACATTGGAAATACCGTAGAATTAATGTAAATGTGTAGCTGATGGTCAGCGTGGACTCGGTGGGTCGAAGGGCATGTTTCCACGTTGTATGCTTCTGTTACTATAAGTAATGTCCGATTTGCTTCTTGCAAATCAAAACAAGAGGTGAGAAACCGAGCAATCCAGTGTTTGTAGTAACTGTATTAGCTAAATATCATCAATGCAGGAAATGTCTCGAACTAATATGTGTCCGAATAACAGATAGCAATCAGATCTATATTATCCGGTAAAGCGCCTGAAAGCGTTGGCCACAAGAAACACAATTTTTAAGTATGCATATGCTGTGTTGTGTCATCAACCTCTGTGAAAATAATTTGTATTTATTTTTGGGAGAACATCACTTTCTGCAGGAATAATTATGGCGATTTAAAATTGTGGTTGTATTTGTAAGATTGGCAAAGCTGGCATTAAACTTTGGATAGTTGACTGAAGCTGGGCGTGTCGACACTGACCATTTTACGGCCTTTTGTTTGATCTGATCAATTAATGGACTATGACCTCCCTGTGGCAATACCGCTGGACAGTGCACCGTGTGACTCGCCAGGGAGAGAGGTCAGCAACCCATCACTTTCCCTGGCTCGCTCTCCACTGTTAATCCAAGCAAACTCTCGACATTTTGGAATGGGAACTTTGCAGGGATTTTTTTTTAAACGCCCCCTACTGAAGCGAGAGTAGCGACCGAAAATAAAATCACACCACTAACCCGAGTAACCTCCAGGTACTGAAACCGTTGAACTGCCGGAGCGAACTTCAGAAAACTGCGCCACCCTTGGGAATGTGTAAACTTACAGTGTTTCCATCAAGCGCAGTATAAACGATGGGAATTACGCTTATTATTTGGGGGGTGGGGCAGTTTCTGGAAGGAATGTTTGTTAGTAGAAGGGTGTAATTTGCAAATTGAAAGGATCCGATGGTGAATGCTGCAATATAGTCTTGCCTTGAATCTAACCTGTTGAATCTAGACTGTGTGGTTGCAGAGAGCTGTGGATAGAGAGCTAGAAATGACAGGGATATTCTCACCCCTTCGAACACTTGCTAGTAAATACTTTCCTGACATGGAATATCTGCGAAGAGACTTTGGCGTTTGACGCTACACATACATTGTGATTGGTTGTGAAAGAACATGACGTCCCCCGTGCGGCTATAAGTGCAGAAAGCAGAGCTTTCAATCCGTTTCCCTGACCACATCTCCAGACATGTGCAAGAGAGGCAGGGGACGGTGTGCAGGCGGCAACAGACGTGAATAAGTGTAGACGGGACACTGAGTGGATTCTGCCCGTTTGTATCTAGATTCGCTCGCCATTAAGATGGGATCACAGGTCACTGGATTGGAGGAAAGTACATACTACCCACTTACAGCAGAACTGCTCAACGCCAGCGCAGCGCCGGGGACCGAGAGCGCTCCGTCGAGGAAAGAACTGAGTCCCGGCTTGAAGATTATAGTAAGCATCGTTATGTCAGTGATTGTGGTGGTGATAGTCTTTGGAAATGTCCTGGTCATCACGGCGATCGCCAGGTTTCAGCGACTGCAGACCGTCACCAATTATTTTATCACGTCCCTGGCTTGCGCGGACCTGGTGATGGGACTGGTGGTCGTTCCTTTCGGGGGCGTTCGCAACATCACGGGAGTGTGGTACTTTGCAAACTTCTGGTGCGACTTTTGGACTTCTCTGGATGTGCTCTGCGTGACGGCGAGCATCGGCACTCTGTGCGTGATCGCCTTGGATCGCTACCTGGCCATAACGTCGCCTTTCCGCTACCAAGTGCTGCTGACCAAGTGCAAGGCGCGGCTGGCGGTGCTGCTGGTCTGGGTCGTGGCCGCCCTCACCTCCTTCCTGCCCATCTACATGGGCTGGTGGCGGCTGGACGACGCGCAGTCCCTCAAGTGCTACGAGGACCCCAAGTGCTGCGAGTTCCTCATCAACAAGGAATTCGCCATTACCTCCTCCATCGTCTCATTTTATTTCCCTTTGCTTGTCATGGTCTTCCTCTACGCCAGGGTCTTTCAGGAAGCCAGGCAGCAACTGAAGAAGATCAACAAATGCCAGGGACGCTTTCACTATCATAACAACAACTTGAACCTTGCCCCGGCTCCGAACGGGAAGATGGCCAAAATGGGGCAGAAAAGGACGTCTCGATTCCTCAACCTGAAAGAGCACAAAGCGCTGAAAACACTGGGGATTATAATGGGCATTTTCACCCTTTGCTGGCTGCCATTCTTCGTCGTAAACATCGTCAACGTTATCTTCAAGGACAGCATTTCCAGCCCGGTGTTCACTTTCCTGAACTGGGTTGGCTACTCCAACTCTGCCTTCAACCCGATGATTTACTGCCGCAGCTCGGACTTCAGGCACGCCTTCAGGACGGTGCTGTGGGGCTGCCGGAGCAGCCTGCCCTCCACACAGCACGGCTGTGCCATCGCGCTGCAAAGCGAAGAGCGGGCCGAGAACGGGTGCCCTGTGCACTGCGGCTTCGAAGGCTCCGCGTCGGTCACTGGCACGCCACCGAACGGCAGCCCCAGCGCTAACGGGAATGAGCGAAAACTGTTGGATTCGGTAATATAAAGCGCAAAGCTTCATGAAGAAAGGGCAACCGGGCAGACAGTGGGACATGGTAACTTTGTAAGCAACACGTGTGTCCTGACCATATTTCGCTGTACTTTTTTTCATGCATTGACCTACCTCATTTTTGCGCTGGGGGAAACCCCCCAATACCATGCACTGTGGCGATACCTATAGGAGATATAACCAGTTCATGAAAGAAGATGAAAGATGGATGTGTATGAGCATTAACAGTGAATATTTAAACGTTTACAACCAGCATCGCACCTATCTATCACTTGAGCGTTATTATTCGCAGTGCTCACTTTTGTGAACGGTAATCGGGTACACTGTTTGTGAGCTGCGAGCAATATGACAGAACTTACAAAGGTTAATTAAGGAGAAGGAAAAGAGTGCAATACATAGTACCGCGCGCGTTGAGCAAGGTTCCGGGGAAGCGCGGAGGTGAACGTGTCAGTTACTAACTGTGATGGAGCATCGCCCGGGTCTGTGATGTTCACCGACCAGTTCTGTGTATCTGTGGGAAAGGAGGAGGGAGGGATTTACGTGCGAATCGCGTAAAGCGTGTGTTCGCGGGATGAACATAGTGTGAAATCCAGTGTCAAGTTGTATCGTCGTTTGATGGGCCTCCTGTGTACAATTAAGGATAAAAATAGGGAACCCCTTTTATTTCTCCATGAATTTTCACACAAAACGCGAAGCAAACGCGCGCGTTCATGTGTCGGCGTGTCCATATGTTTGTGCATCTGTGCGTCAGTGTTGGTTGCCTGTTTGTGGACTGTGGTGATCTTTCGTTCTGTGTTGTAACATCGCACATTCAACTTCAAACTCCTTTCGTTTTGCGTTCAAATAGGTCTGCATTGCTAGGCAAATGCGTAGCTTCATTTCTTAATTGTTTCGTGTGTCACTGAATTCCAGCCTGTGGTCGCCTCCCCCCCCCCCCCCCCCAAGCATCGACAGCTTGCTGTCACCAGAACTCACCTGAAATCTCTGGAGCTTCTGATGGTTAAGTCACAATATTATTCAACCCGGTCTTGATTTCTTGTGGCTTTGTTTCGTTCCTGCGTTATGGTATTGGGATTAACTTGTACATCACCGCTTGGAGCGGATATTCGTGGGTATATGTGCAATACAGCTCCTTATTTCAACTCTGAATAGGCATGGGGCCGTTCAATGTTTACTTGATGTCGTGGTCGATATATTTTCGCACAAGGTGAAGGCAAAACATAAAGCTATAGTGGTTTTTCATATGAATCATAATAAGTGAGAAATTAGACATTTTGGATATTTATTATTTGGAATCAATGTTGGCTGTTATTCGTGTATAAATAAAATATATAAATCATTTAACTTTTAGCAGTTTGTTTCCTGTAGAGCACATCCCCATTTCGCCGTGTTCACTTATTATTAACATCCAATCACTCAGACTATATTGAAAGATTTCAACTTTAAATATTCAGCAGGAAATAATAATTGCTTAATGAATAGTTTCTGTTTTGACTGCATCTGAAAATAACGAGAAGACAGTCGTCGTGGAAAAGATAAGAAAAAAAATTAAGAAAAAAACTGAAGGTAGGACATATTAGATCTTTTCATTTTTCCGGTTTTACAATTTTTACTAAATAACCTTTCCTACCGTCTATAAGGTTTTAACTTCTAATGTTACATTGCTCAGTATGAATGGATTGACCAACTAGGGTAATATACATATGGCAGAGGGCTTGAGCACTGCAAGACCAACTGAAAATTGTGGGTACACAAAAGGCTGGAGAAACTCAGCGGGTGCAGCAGCATCTACTGTAAATTGTGTGTTTTTTTTGCAACCGGAGTCCATTGACTCAAAGGTGACACCTATAGGAGAGAGAGAGAGAGAGAGAGAGAGGGGGATGCCACACACAGGACCTGGTGTATAAGTATGTGTCAGGAGGAACAGCAGATGCTGGTTAAAACCCGAAGATAGACACAGAATGCTGGAGTAACTCAGCGGGACCAGCAGCATATCGGGAGAGAAGGAATGGGCGACGTTTCGGGTCCAGACCCTTCTTCAGTCAGGAGAAAGGGAAACGAGAGATAGACGGAGGTGTAGAGTGATATAGAACAAATGAATGAAAGATATGCAAAAAAAGTAAGGATGATAAAGGGAACACGATTGTTAGCTGTTTGCTTGATGAGAACGAAAAGCTGATGCGACTTGGGTGGGGGAGGGATGGAGAGAGAGGGAAGGCAGGGGTTACTTACTTACATAAGGGTGCAAGTATACTTTTTTCAAAGCTTATATTCGGCAGGTGAAGTTTATTGCTTGATGTTGAAATTGGCCAGATTTAAAGCTTGAAATGGTGAAATTTATACCGATTGTTCAACCCTGCCTTTCTGTTTTCGGTTTAAACAAATAGCATTATTTGGTGACTAAATAATTGCAGCAACAAGAATGTAGAAACAAAGAACTACAGATGTTGGTTTATATCAAAGTGGGTAACTCAGCTGGTCAGGCAGCATCCCTGGAGAAAAAGGATTGCTGATGTTTCCGGTCGGACCAGAATCTGGAGTCTGAAGAAGGGTCTGCAAATTTTCCCATCCCTTTTCTCAAGTGTTGCTACCTGACCCACCACTTTGTGTCTATATTTTGCGTCAACAATAAGTTGACTATCTGAGGTGGCTGCAATGCTACTTTAGTGAAACTACTGAGCAACACAGATCAGATGTGCTGATCAGACACTTACATGCACTACTGTTTGAATCATAATTTTACTCTAATTGTAATATCTGCAAAACAAAGATGTAGTATGCACTATTCCTGCACCTCACAATCTAAATGGAGCAATAATCTGGAGTCAGATGGTCCTATGAAACTGGCACGGAACACAAGAGTCCCTTCTCAACCCGAAACGTCACCCATTCCTTCTCTCCAAAGATGCTGCCAGTCCCGCTGAGTTACTCCAGCTATTTTTTGATCATCTTTGACTCCCTACTAAATTAGACCACTACATTCCACCTCGGATTCACTTTCCAAGCATTGTGTAGAAGCTCCAATCATTTTTCAACAATGTATAACATGGTGTGTAGATTCTTAAGTGAATAAATGAAATGGTGTTGGTGAGTAGATGAAGATGGCTAAGATTTAAGCTATCATGACACCGTGTAATGGAATGAGGTATGACAAGCCAAAATAAAAGCCAAACAAAAGTGTTGGCAATCAGGAAAAAGTTGACAATGCTAAAAACATAACACTCAGTCAACATCTGCAGCGAGAGAAAAACCTAGATAACGTTCAGGTTGATAACCTTGAATCAAAATTGGGCAAAAATAGATAAATCTTTTGTTGATGATCAAGACCTCTTTTGAACCAATCTTTAATTTCTTACTTCTACTATCATCCCCTTTTATTTGCACATCATTAATGTTGTGATTTTAACCTTTTATAGCTAATCAAACTTTTTTCTTGTATTCCTCCTAGCCTCTCCTCTGGCCCAACACAGTACTTGCTTGAAACCCATTGCATCTTCACATTTCCAGCAAATTCCAGCACAGTCAGCAATTCTGAATTAATAAATGCAGATCAAACGGGGTTTATACCCAAGACATACTCATGCAATAATCTGAGATGCCTGTTTAATATAATGCATTCATATCAAACTGAAGAACAAGACTTATCAATTATTTCAGTGGACGCAGAAAAAGCATTTGATCAAGTGGCATGGGACTACCTTGTTAAAGCATTGCAAAATTTTCAAGTGGGAGAGAATTTTATCTCATGGGTAAAACTATTATATGACAGGCCCACTGCTAGATTATTAACTAATAACATGTTGTCTCCGAAATTTCAATTATCCAGGAGCAATAGACAGGGATACTCACTATCACCTCTGCTATTTGATCTTGTAATAGAATCTCTAGCTAAAATCATTAGAACACACCCGAACATCCATGGTTATAATACAAAATGTTCAAATAACAAAATATCGTTATACGCAGATGATGTACTACTGTACATCACAAAATCACAAATCAGCACACCAAATATATTAAATCAAATAGAGGAATTTGGATCCTTTTCAGGATATAGAATAAATTGGAATAAAAGTGAAATTATGACGATAAAACCTCAAGACACAACACGTTTGCTAAAATTCCCTTTTAAAATTGCTACAGAAAAATTAAAATATTTGGGAATCGAAATTAGCAGAAAATATAAATCTTTATTTAATGCAAACTATATGCCCTTACTTAATAAATTAAACGCCCTGATTAAATTTTGGAAAACTCTTCCGATGTCTTTAATAAGGATGGATAAATGGTATAAAAATTATTTTTCTACCACAAATTTTATATTTATTCCAATCAATACCAATATACTTACCTAAAAAGTTTAAAAAAAAAACTGGATTCTGATATCACAAATTTTATATGGGACTATAAATCTCATAGAATTCAAAGAAGACATTTCTGCAAACCTAAAGAATTTGGTGGATTAACACTCCCTGATTTTTTTGTATTATTATTGGGCAGCAAATGTCAAAAATGTTAGTCACCTGTTGGACAACTCTGCCCAGCGGGTGGATTGGATAGTAATGGAGAGAGAGGATTGTGCCCCTTTTAGTATAGGAGCGATCCTTCTCTCACCAAAAAAACTGAATAATACAATATACAGTAAAAATCCAATTATTCATAGTACTATTAGAATTTGGAAACAAATAAAATTAACCCTTAAATTACAAAATGTGTCCCTTCTCTCCCCTATAGTTAATAATCCGCCATTTAAACCTTCCAGTATTGATAAATCATTTACATATTGGGAAAGAATAGGAATTAAAACGTTTGGAGACACGTATGAAAATGGAAATGTTTTATCATTCCAACAACTACAACCTAAATACAATCTGAGAAGTAATCAATATTTTAAATATTTTCAAATCTGTGATTATTTAAAAAAATATACACAAGAATATCAAAATTTGTCTCCAGACTTATTAGACGAAGCAATTAATATAAAGGCGGACTCAACTAATTTAATATCATACTTGTATAATATTATCCTAAATATAGAAATACCATCATCCGATAGAATTAGAAGAGATTGTGAACAAGAACTAGCTATAAAAATCTCGAAAGAGAGTTGGGATAAACACGTGCTATATGTGCACAAATGCTCGATCAATGTAAGACATATTCTAATCCAATTTAAAACCGTACACAGACAATATTAGTCAAAAACTAAAATAAGTAATTGTTTTCCAAATGTCTCCCCAATTTGTGATAAATGTCTATCCCAAGAAGCAACCAACGCACATTCCTTTGTTTTTTGCATAAAAATCCAAAAAAGCTTACAAAATTATTCGAAATAAAACTGATTCTGAATGCAGAATTGATTATTTTTGGAACAATGGAAGCCAGCTTTGAGCTGACTTCGTTCCAAAAGAGCTTCCTTAATTATGGCTTAATAATGGCAAAAAAACTTATACTTAAATCGATCTATTACAAGCATCTGGTGCAACACAAAAAATAAATGGTATCAGGACCTGGTGAGGGGTGTGTAAATATACGAAGTAGGTACATCCCTTTTATCTTATTTTACTTTTTTATATTTTCTGTTTTCTATTTATCTCTTTCTTTTCCTTTGGTTTTCTTTTTTTATTCTTTCTTGTGTTTTATGCTTCTACGGGTTCTTCCTGATCACTCTCCCACGCACTTACTGTCTTACCTAACTTTCTCTATTCTTCTTCTTCTTCTTCTACTTAAAGTTTAAAATAAGAAGTCGTACAGGAAATGTATTATGTTATTTATGGCTTATATCACTGCAATGTACATTACTTCTAATAAATAAAATTAAAAAATAAAAAATTAAAAAAAAACATCTGCAGAGAGAGAAAAACATTCAGGTTGATAACCTTGAATCAAAATTGGACAACAATAGATAAGTCTTTTGTTAATGATCAAGACCTCTTTTGAGCCAATCTTTAATTTCTTACTTCAACTATCATCCCCTTTTATTTGCACATCATTAATGTTGTGATTTTAACCTTTTATAGCTAATCAAACTTTTTTTCTTGTATTCCTCCTTGCCTCTCCTCTGACCCCAACACAGTACTTGCTTGAAACCCATTACATCTTCACATTTCCAGCAAATTCATTGACTTGTTAGTTTAACTGTGCATGGCTCTGCATTTGGTAATGCATGTCATACTGTGTATTTTCAGACACTTGTCATATCCAAATTCAGTCAGAAATTCTGAATTTGCTTCTCAGCTGGTTTACAAGCAGTTGCCTGAAACATTTGCACAGTGATAAAGTCTCTTGCAGAATGGAAATTACTAACAGTAAAATTAAAACAAATCTATTTAAAGCAACTATAGGTCACTGAGATAGGCAGGTCTGCCTGACTTGGTTAGAAGTACAATAAAACTTTAGTTCCATGAGCGTTACCTAGGGTCAAAACCTTACTGCAATGCGAGGTCAGCATTACTTAAGGACTTCAAATGAGCTGTCAAATCAAAATCATGATCTTTCCTCACAGGTGACTGTCAAATACCTTACTTCTTAGGCTGATCTTATAATATATAGCAGTTGAAATTTCTTCTTCAACCAATGTCACCCAAAAAAATCTTGTCCTATCATTGATGAGGGTAGATGTCAATTATTGTTCATGTAACACCAGACATGTCTCTTCTAATGCAATATATTGCGATGTATATCACTTGGAAAAGATGGTGCCAGAAAGTTACCAAATAATATGTAATGTGACATTTTTATTCTAATCAGAAAGTTAAATTTATATTCATAGGAGATGGATTTTCTTTTGCATTATTTGTCAAACAATGATCCCTTATAAGCTGATTACATGCTCAATGTACATTTGCATGCATTGTGATGCAATTGGTAATTAAAAAATACAATTGGTACGCATGCAGGACTGATTTGCTCAGCAAAATCTGATTGAAATTGGGACAGAAGATAATTTGATTATATGCTGCTAGCTTCAATTTGTTAAAATATTCAATTGAACTGAGTTTTGAACATATTAAAATCTGGCGAAGACACTGTGGGATCTGCAATTGAATATCAGTCTGAATTATTTAAAGTAGTATTTGATCTGGAACTGGTTCTCAGAGTGCATCGAAGTGTTACTAAATTACAAGTGGCCTCTTTTACTTTGGACTATCTTTTGCACCATAGACATGCACATCATAACTGATAACGGATAAAGAATCCTCATCCACTCCTCTTACTTTATCCAACCAGAATGAACTGCAAATTGCCCCCAGTCATGTTATTCAGATGTCACATTGAAGTTACCTTCATAGAAGACACAGGCAGCTTTGATCATTCCATGAACATCAATAAAATCAAGATTCATTCATAAGATTTTGAGAACAGCTAGTTCAGAGACAACAAGTTGTGGTTGAGGTCAAAGTGCAGATTATTTGATGAGGGGGGCATTGATGAGAAGGCTGAATGACAATACGGAAAGGCAACATAAAGTTGTTCTTTTTAATTTACATCAGCAGTTGGAATAATTAATAATGGCACTCATTAGTAACACCAGAATTGGGAAGGCTTATTGTACAGAGTCCTAGCTAAGTATTAGCATGGCTAGACAATTGGCTGACTGGCAGAAGGCAAAGAGTGGGAATAAAGGGGGGGGGGGGGGTGTTTCTGGTTGGCTGCCAGTTACTAGTGGTGTTCTGCAGAGGTCAGTGTTGGGTTCGCTACTTTTCACATTATTTGTTAATGATCTGGATGATGGAATTGATGTAATTGATGGCCAAGTTTGTGGAAGATAGGTGGAGGGGCAGGTAGGGTTGATGAAGCAGGGAGTCTGCAGAAGGACATGGACAGATTAGGAGAGTAGGCAAAGAAGTGGCAAATTGAATACAGTATAGCAAAGTGTACAGTCATGCACTTTGGTAGAATGGATAAAGGCATAAACTATTTTCTAAATGGGAAGGGGATTCAGAACGCAGAGATGCCATGGGAGTGCTGGTGCAGGATTCCCAAAATGTTGATTTGCAAGTTCAGTTAGTAATAAGGAAGGCAAATATAATGTTAGCATTCATTTCAAGAGGACTAGAATATATACGCAAGGAAGTAATGCGGATGCTTTAAAAGGCACTAGTCAGGCCACATTTGGAATATTGTGGGTACACAAAAGGCTGGAGAAACTCAGCGGGTGCAGCAGCATCTAAGGAGTGAAGGAGATAGGTGACGTTTTGGGTCGAGACCCTTCTTCAGACTGGTCACTGATTAGGGAAACGAGAGATATAGACGGTGATGTGGAGAGATAAAAAACAATGAATGAAAGATATGCAAAAAAGTATCGATGATAAAGGGAACAAGCCATTGTAAGCTGTTTGTAGTGTGAAAATGCCTAGGGCCCGGGCCCGAGGGCTGAGGGAGAGGTGGGAAGGGGAGGAGACAGCAAGGGTTAACAGAATTGAGAAAATTCAATGTTCAAGCCCAGAGGATGCAGACTCCCCAAGCGGAATATGAGGTGCTGTTCCTCCAACTTGCGGTGTTGCTCACTCTGGCCTTGGAGGAGGCTCAGGACCGAGAGGTCAGATACGGAATGGGAGGGGGAGTTTAAGTGCTGAGCCACCGGGAGGTTGGGTTGGTTAATGCAGACCGAGCGGAGGTGTTCAGCGAAACGATCGCCAAGCCTCCGCTTGATCTCACCGATATAGATCATCTAGCATCTGGAGCAGCGGATGCAGTAGATGAGGTTGGCGGAGGTGCAGGTGAACCTCTGTCAGACCTGGAAGGACTACTTGGGTCCCTGAAAGGAGTGGAGGGGGGAGGTGAAGGGACAAGTACCCGACAAAGAGGCATCTCTTGTAGTTGCAAGGGAAAGTGCCCGGGGAAGGGTTAGAGCGGGAGGGAAGGGAAGAATTGACAAGGGAGTTGCGGAGGGAGCGGTCTTTGCGGAAGGAAGACAGGGGGGGAGATGGGAAGTTATGGTGAGTAGAGGGATCACGTTGGAGGTAGGGTAACTGGCGGAGGACTATGTGTTGTATTTTCCAGCTGGTAGGGTGAAAGGTGAGGACCAGGGGGACTCTGCCCTTGTTGCGAGTGGGGGAATGGGAAGAGAGGGCAGTGTTGCGGGGTATGGAGGTGACCCTGGTGCAAGCCTCATCTATAGTGGGAGAGGGGAATCCCCGTTCTATGAAGAATGAGGACATTTGTGATGACCTGGTGTGGAACACCTCATCCTGGGAGCAGATGCGGCATAGACGGAGGAATTGGGAATAGGGGATGGAGTCCTTACAGGAAGCAGGGTGGGAGGAAGAGTAATCCAGGTAGCTGTGGGAATCAGTTGGTTTGTAGTGGATGTCGGTCAGGAGTGTATCATCTGCAATAGAGATAGTGAGGTCAAGGAATGGTAGGGAAATGTTAGAAATGGTCCAAGTGTATTTGAGTGCCGGATGGAAGTTGGTGGTGAAATGGATGAAGTCAGTCAGTTGTTTGTGGGTGCAGGAGGTGACACCAAAGCAGTCGCCGATGTAACGGAGGTAGAGGTCCAGGATGGGGCCCTGGTACGCCGAGAACAAGGATTGTTCGATGTACCCGACAAAGAGGCAAGCGTAGTTGGGGCCCATGCGTGTGCCCATAACTACGCCTTGTGTTTGGAGGAAATGGGAGGTGTCAAAAGAGAAGTTATTGAGGGTAAGGACCAACTCCGCTAGGTGGAGGAGGGTGTCAATGGACGGGTATGGGTTACTCCTCTGGTCGAGGAAGAACCGGAGGGCTTTGAGACCGTCCTGGTGGGGGATGGAGGTGTAGAGTGACTGGACGACGATGGTAAAGATGAGAAGATGGGGGCCTGGAGAATGGAATGCGCGGAGCCAACAGAGAGTGTCTGAGGTGTCTTGAACATAGGTGGGGAGGGATTTAACAAAGGGGGATAGGATGGAGTCAAGGTATGTGGAAATGTGTTCGGATGGGCACGAACAGGCAGAGACAATGGGTCGGCCAGGGCAGTCGGGTTTGTGGATTTTGGGGAGAAGGTAAAATCGAGGCTGGGAAACGATGAGGTTGGAGGCTCGGGGTGGGGGGGGGGGGGGGTAGGGAGCCAGAGCTGATGAAGTCGGTTATGGTTCTTGAGTTCGTGGCCTGGTGTTCGTCAGTGGGGTCATGGTCCAGGGGTAAGTAGGAGGAGGTGTCCGAGATTTGGCGCGCGGCCTCCGCTTTGTAGAGATTGACACGCCAGACTACCCCGGCACCTCCCTTGTCGGCGGGTTTAATATCCCAGTCTAGGGTTGTTACGGAGTGAGTCAATGGCAGTACGTTCGCGGGGGGGGGGGGGAGAGATTGGAGTGAGACAGGGGAGTGGAGAATTCGAGGCGGTTGATGTCCCGACGGCAGTTCTGTATAAATAATTCTAGAGCCGGAAGGCTACGAGGGGGGTCCAAGTGGAGGGGGTACGTTGGAGACAGGAAATGGGATCATCAGTGGGAGGCGAGGACTTCTTCCAGTGGAAGAACGCTGTGAGGCGGAGGCGACGATAGAAGAGCTCCAAGTCGTGGTGGGCGCGGAACTCATTGAGGTGGGGATGGAGGGTGACAAAGGTAAGACCTCTGCTGAGGACCGACCTTTCAGTGTCGGAGAGGCAGAGGTCCGGGGAGATGTTGACCACGCGGCAAGGATGGGGGTTGTGGCTGGAGGAAGGCAGGTGAGTGGTGTGTGGTGGGGGGAGCGTTGTGTGGTGGGGGGGTGGAGGGTGGTCAGGGGGTGGGGCAAATGGGGGCTGTGGTGTGGGTAGGGAAGATCAGGGGTTACATGGTAAGGGGGGATGGGGAAGACCCAGTGGAATAGCCACTAAGGTTACTGGGGTTGGGGAGACGGGCACTTGGACCCAGTGCCGTTAAAAACAGAGTGGTGGGAGGAGTTAGCAACGTGGAGGCTTCAGGCCCACTGCAGAGTCCTGTCTGCAGGTGAGGCGACGGCTGTGGACTTCTGGAGGGCGGTGGAGTGTCATGGGTCGGCGGACCCGAAGGTAGGAGTCCGCGGGCAGTGGAGTCGGGGTCGGCGGGCGATGCGTTGGAAGTGCCGGTGGGTGGGTGATCGGTCTGACCGGTGAGGTGGCGAGATGAGTGGGGTGCGGTGCGGCGGCCATGTTCGGGATATTGTGAGCAGTTTTGGGCCCATATCTGACAAAGAATGTGCTGACAATGGAAAGGGTCCAGAGGAGGTTTACGAGAATAATCCCGGGGATGATTGGGTTAATGCATAATCAACATATCATGGCTCTGTTGCCTTTACTCACTGGAATTTTGAAGGATAAGGTGTGGTGGGGGGGATTGGAATTGAGGAGGAATATCTTCAGCCAGAAGGTAGTGACTGTGGAATTTATTGCAACAGTCAGCTGTGGAGGCCAAGTCATTGAGTATTTTTAAAGTGGAGATTGATAGGTTTTTGATTAGTAAGGAAGTCAAAGGCTATAGGGAGAATTCAGGAGCATTGGGTTGAAAATGAATAGATCAACTATGATCAGCAGAGCAGACTTGATGGGCTGAATGGCTTAATTCTGTTCTTATTTGTTAATAAAGTTGTATCGTATCGTATCATTATGTCTTTTGGTCTTATGGCACCCATAATAACAGTGCAGCGGGTGGGTAGGCTAAATTATATGCAGGAAGGGCAAGGACAGGAAGGGAAGCTTGAGAGGGCTAGATAGGGTTAAGTGTTTCCTTTAATGCAAGGAGCCTCACAGGTAAGACAGATAAGCTGAGAATGTGGATCAGCACATGAGACTATGATATCTTACAATCACAGAAATGTGTCTGAGGGAAGGGCAGGACTGACAATGTCCGCTGTTTCAGGATACCTCGTGGGGGAGGGGGTTCTAAAAGGGGAGAGGCAGTGGCTGATCAGGAGAGTCTTAAGGTAGTACTCAGGGAGGATATCCCAAAGTGTTCAGTCAATGAGACTAGATGGGTTGAATTTAGGAATAAGGAACAATTAAGGAATTAGGAACAATCACTTTGATAGGGACTACGCTGTGGGCATCCCAATGGTCAGCATGAATTAGAGGAGATATGTTGGCAGATTGCAGATGGGTACAAAAGAAATAGGAGTTTAGTAAAGGGGGATATTAACTTTCCATGAAATTGCCTTAGTGGAGGGGACTTACATGGGGTGGAATTTGTAAAATGGATCTAAGGGGTTCTCTTTGAACCAGTAAACAGAGAGGGTTTTTGAAACAAGACCTTATCTTAGGGACACATGATACAAGGGTCTGCAAAAATCCTTTGTGAACAGTGACCATAATTTGGTAAGCTTCAAGATGGTCATGGAGAAAATTAAGGTTAATCCTCGAATTAGGGCACTAAACTGGAAGAAGGCAGATTTCAAAAGTTTAGAAATAATCTGGTGGCAGTAAATTGGGAGCCACTGTAAGAGGGGAAACCCACTTGCAATAAGTGGGAAGTGTTTGAAAGCTTGGTAGCAGAAGTTATGTCAGGGCACAATAGTTAATGAAGAATATTGAAGGGTTGCTTGGGAAAAAGAAAGAACTTGATGTCAGGTATAGGAAAGTGGTACTGAACTAATCCTTTAAGGTTTATTGGAATGTAGGAGAGAACTTAAGAGAGAAATTAAGGAGGGCAAAAAGAGAGCATGAAGTGACCTTGGCAAATAGGTTTAAGGAGAATCATAAAACCTTTTAAAACTATGCAAAGGGCTAATGATAGAAAAGTTTTGTTCCCCTCAAGGACCTTCATAGGTAGGTTCTGAAATCAAATTTCTTGAAGAATCTACAGGTCTGAAGCCAAGAAGGTGTAATCTGTGGGATATGACCAAGAATCTAAATGAATCCATCTCATTGGTAGTCACCAGGATAAATGATATGTAGGTTGGTGAGGTAAGGGAGGGTTACACTGATAGTCGGTAATAAATCCCTAGGACCTGAGAGGATCTATCCTAGGATGTTAAGGGAAACAAGAGAAGAGATTGCGAGGGCTCTGATGGAGCTTTGTACATCTTTGTTAGCCATACGTGAAGAAGCAGAGACAGGAGAATGGGCAAAGATTCCCCATATTCATAAAGGGCAGCAGAGATAAGCCAAGGAACTGCAAGCTGGTGAACTTTACATGAAGTTGTTGGAAAAGATTTGGAAGGACAGGATTTATATTCACTTGGAAAGGCAAGGAATGACACAGGTATGGTTTTGTGTATGGAAGATCATACTTCCCAAACCTGTTTGAGAAGGTAACTAAGAAAGTTGATATAGGCAGCATGTATAACTGTAGGTAGCAAGTGGGAGTAGATGTTTCACACTCTCTCCCTCAATGTACAGGGTAATGTATTTTCATGCATAAACAGAGGCATGGTACATTCTCTGATCAGCACTGAGCCAATCAGATAAAAGTGATCTTGCAATCAGTCATTCTTTGCACCACTAGTCCTTTAGATTTTAAATCCTACTTCCATTGAAGTCTATACCAGCAAAAGCGATATTATTCTGCCGTGACTTAGTGATGTGCTAAGACACAACTGACTCTACCAACAAAGAAGGTTCAGTGGGTTCTGTTACTTTAGTCTTCAATACAGCGGTTCCTATACAATCCCGATTACCTGCCGTTATGGCATTATCATCACACTTCTTGTTTTTATTGCATTCTGTGGCATCCAGCAAACACCAAAGGCTGTCCCTGGATCTAGGAAAGTGTTTATATCGTCTTGCACCTTATTTTTACTTGTCATTGTGTTTGTTTATCTGCAGGCTCTCCAGGACTGACCACTCACTATCTAAAAGGCTTGAACATATGCATCCATGTCTTTATTCATGAATAAGTTTGTCATCTACACCACATCATCCTGATTCATACAAAAAGTAAAATTACGCCTCTAAAGAGCTGTTTGAATAACTTTTCTATTAGCCCAACAGAAAACCAAGTAGCCTTATTTTTACAGTGAACCCTCCTACATAGGATTACTAAACTCAGCTCTACCTATGGTAAAAATGTCTTGCTATGGTGTAGAAGCAAGGAACTGCAGATACTGGTCTACACAAAAGGGCACAATGTGTCAGAGTAACTCAGCGAGTTAGGCAGCATCTCTGGAGATATGGATTAGTGATGTTTTTGGTCAGGACCCTTCTTCAGGCCCCTTGTTAAGAAAGCTGGAAGAGAGGAGAGGCGGATCAAGATTCAGCAGGTCACAGGCGAAGGGCGGTTTGATAAGCAGATGGTTGGAACAAAGGGCAGCGACAAAACCAGAAAGTGTGAGGCAGGATTGAAGAGCTGCGAATCATGAAGCCAGCGGAAGAAATGTAGGGGAAGGGATAGGGAAGTGGGGGTCCAGGTGGGGCACAAGGGAAAAGGAGAGGGGTGCAGGGGTTATAATCTTGCTATTATTCTTGGTAGAAGATGGCTAACAGCACTTTTATTGGCCAGCATATAAACGTATAAAATATGTGACACTTTTAATTCTGCTTAGTAAACTACTGAATTCTCACATGAAGTTTGCATTTCACATTAGGAATGCAGAACAAAGCAAACAGACATTTGACCATTAGGAGAAGTCCATTATTTTAAGGAAAGCTGGCATCTAGGTCCAAGTGGGAACAGGATGATAAATTAAAGTGACAACCTGAAGCTCGGGACTGCTCCTATATACTGAGCAGAGGTGCTTTGTGAAGGGGTCACCCAATCTGCTTTAATTCTGCAGGACCATATCCTGACAAGTGGAGACAAGGTTAGAAGTGCAAGCTGCTTCACCTGAAGAACTGTGTGGGTCCCTTGAGGGTGAAAAGGGAAGAGATGAAAGGCCAGTGTTCCATTGTCTGTATTGCATGGGAAACCCCACTGTTGAGGAATTCACCCTTACTCTGAGCTATTAGTTTGTTCCAACAGGCTTAGTGCAGACTTGAAGAATGGCAACTCAACCTCCATCTGGGCACATTGCAGACATTCAGACATGATACTGAATTCAACAGTTGCAGCTAACATGCAATTTATTTTCCTATCCAGACCGATCAGTTCTGCTGTAATGTTATCCATCTGCATTTTTCACTCTCTTCACAGAGGTTGTCTAATCTGCTGGGCATTTCCAACATTCGCCTTTTGCTGCCATGTTTCAAGTTCATCCTCTGACCTACATGTCACAGCCCAAATATATCCTTTAGTTTTCTCTCCCTTTAACTGCCCTCATTGATGTATCAGCCAGACAGCCTCATGAACCCAGGCAAACGTGGTCAGACCCCTATCAGAGAGATTCCCTTTGTCATATCCATCCATTCCCTATCCTCTCCGCAACTTTAAATTGAGTTATTTTCACACAGATTCTGTCCAGTTGAATATTGCCAGTACTTTTTTAAAATTTCAGATTTGCTGCATTCAAGGATTTTTTTACATTTATTTAAAATTACATTTCATCAAGCTGTTATGCAGCAAACTATTGGTAGTAATATTATACTGTGTAGGAAAGAACTGCAGATGCTGATTTAAATCAAAGGTAGACAGAAAATACTGGGGTAACTCAGCGGGTCAGGCACCATCACTGGAGAGAAGGAATGGGTGACATTTCGGGTCGAGATACGAAACGTCACCCATTCCTTCTCTAGGTGATATTATACCGATCCAATGTAACCACTTCAAATATATGCATTCTATCAATACGAGGTCACTTTGACAATTTGATTTATAATCTAGCGCTAGCGACCACATTTATCAAAAGTTCACAAATAAATATGTTGCTGGCACTTCAGTGTTTCTATTAGATAGCAGCAATAGAGGTTTTGCTTCCTTTTCAAAGATGCCTATGGCTTGTAAATTGTGATAATTAAATGGAGTCTAGTCATATGCTGGAACAAAAAACTTGCTGCATTCAGTTTTATAAGAACACACAAAGCATGTATGAAATATATAAACATGATATTGTGGGTAACATTAGATGCTATTGCCAAACATGCAAAGACTTTAAAAAAGCATGATTATTCAGTGCTACTTAAACTAAGTGCTATTAAATTAGCACTTAGTTTAAGTAGCACTGAATAATCATGCTTTTTTCATGAAATTTCAATTTTAGCACAATAATCATGCTTTTTAATAAAATTTCAATTTTATTAAAACAGCATCAGCCAAACAATGCGAACATTACCATCTGCTATCATGTTGCACATTCAATAGAGTGCAATTTTATTCGGCAGCTGGTTGCTATCAGAAGTTATTTTTGCCAGCAACTGATGATGAAGTAATTTCACTGGGCATTGGTGTCTGCTGAAAGCCATCGCTGATTATGTCCAAGATCAAGAACCCCGAATCTCCGTTTTGAAAGCTTTTGGTTGATAATGTGAAGAAAAGGATGGAGATTATCTTTGCAGAGAGTGGAAGAAAGTAGTAAGCAAACTGAACGGAGGGTGTCAAATCAAAAGGATGTAGTATTGCTGGAATTTAATGACTACATGTACATGACAAAAGTTTATGCTTACCAATAAGTCCTACTCTCACTAGTCTAGTCAGACATTGACTGATGTAATGCATCTCCGTTACCTATCAACAACCTCTATCAATCAGAATTTAGATTAAAAGCCATATGTCTCACCATTTTCTCACAATCTTACTACCCTTATAAGGTTCAAACCAAATTTGTGGTGTCTCCCCATTTAACCCTCCATTTAACTGATATTATTATTTTCTGCTAAATTTCCCATCAATTGGGTAACCTCATGCCTCTTCACAATAGACTCCATCCTATCTAAATCTATCTGCTTATATCTAGCATTCTATCCGTCTGTTTCATCAGAAAAGTTATCTCCATACAGTAACCTAAGTTATTGATGTAGATTGTAAATAGTTCAGACCTCATCACAGATCCCTGTGTAGTCCATTGATGACTGACAGCCAATCTGAACATGACCCATTTCAATTAGTCATTGAAATGGACGTCTGTTTCCTGACAGGTAGTCCTCTATCCCCAATACCCTTCCTTCCTCCTCCCAATGTCACACTCTTATCAGCAACCACCAAAAACCCTATAAGTAATTACAGATCCCTTTAAACAAGATGACAGGGTTATTGGTAAATTCTGAGTTTAGTTTAGTTTAGTTTAGAGATACAGCTCGAATACAGACCCTTCGGCCAACCGAATCCACACCGACCAGCGATCCCCGCACATTAACACTACACTAGGGACAAGGGGACGGCCTAAGGGAGAGGTCACTATCATTCCTCATTCGGACCAGCAAGTAAAAAAATGACAGTCTGATCCAACTATCGTGTCAGGACCTGGCATGCAAATGCATAGAATAAAATGACATTATTTACGGACAGGTAATCCTGCTGCCTGGCCAGCATCAGAAGTGAGAATTTGAGGTTGTTAGCTCCAGTTCAATAACTAATGTCTCGCAACAGAGAACATCCACCATCCTTATCCTCTCAGGATCTATCTGTGACTCCAGATCATCTCATGTGGTTGATTCTTTGATACCCTCTCATTTAGTTTAATTTAGTTTAGTTTAGAGATGCAGCATGGAAACAGGCGACCAGCGATCCCCACACATTAACACTACCCTTCACACACTAGGGACAATTTTATATTTATACCAAGCCAAATAACCTACAAACCTGTACGTCTTTGGTGTGTGGGAGGAAACCAAAGTTTTTGGAGAAAACTGGGAGAATATATAAACTCCCTACAGACAAGCACAGGATCGAACCCGGGGCACTGGCGATGTAAGTACTGTAAGGCAGTACAAGACAAGACTGTAAGTACAGTACAATTTGATTACAAGAGCAGGGAGGTTCTAATGCAGTTGTACAGGGTCTTGGTGAGGCCACACCTGGAGTATTGTGTATAGTTTTGGTCTCCTAATCTGAGGAAAGACATTCTTGCCATAGAGGGAGTACAGAGAAGGTTCACCAGACTGATTCCTGGGATGGCAGGACTTCCATGTGAAGAAAGACTGGATAGACTTTGGACTCGCTGGAATTAAGGAGATTGAGGGGAGATCTTATAGAGACTTACAAAATTCTTAAGGGGTTGGACAGGCTAGATGCAGGAAGATTGTTCCCGATGTTGGGGAAGTCCAGGACAAGGGGTCGCAGTTTAAGGATAAGGGGGAAGTCTTTTAGGACGGAGATGAGAAGATCTTTTTTCACACAGAGAGTGGTGAGTCTGTGGCATTCTCTGCCACAGAAGTAGTTGAAGCCAGTTCATTGGCTATATTTAAGAGGGAGTTAGATGTGGCCCTTGTGGCTAAAGGGATCAGGGGGTATGGAGAGAAGGCAGGTACAGGATACTGAGTTGGATGATCAGCCATGATCATATTGAATGGCGGTGCAGGCTCGAAGGGCCGAATGGCCTACTCCTGCACCTATTTTCTATGATTCTATGATTCTAAGACTGCAACTCTACAACTGCCACCCTCTATCATCTGATAGTTCTGTACGATTGTTGCAATGCCCAATATAACAATTTGTTCAGAGAGCTGGACTGTCTACTAATTGATAGTCTATGAATTAGGTCAGTTAACGCAGCAACTGATGACGATTGGAAGAGTATTATGACCAAGATAGTTGTCATTGTTCCTGACTAGGAATATGATTTTATTATCTTGCTTTTTTTAGAATAAGCTTGCAATATATTTCATGATTGGAAAACAAAATCAATCCGTTCTCAGTTATTTTAGCCTTTAAAATGAACACGAGCTGCATATAAAATACATGCTGCCCTTTCTTATTCCAAATTGCTTTGCTCATTGTTGACAGAGATGTTAGAAATTATTTCCTGCTTCGAAACATGCACTAAAATTACATTGCATGGAGTATTCGCTCAAAATCAACTTTGAATGGCTGTCCAAGCAATACAATTTTTGTTTTTAAACATACGAGAAAAATTGAATTCAATATGAATTTGTGGTAATTGAGGGAAAAAAATAAATATCTTTCCAATAGAAGGCATGATATGAGAATCATTTCACCAGAGTTATGGATATCCACTTCGTTTTTTTTAAGAAGAGTTGATCAACCATAGTGACACAGTGGTATAATTGCTGACTTACAGCGCTAGAGACCTGGATTTGATCCTGACAACAGGTGATGCCTGTACAGAGTTTGTATGTTCGCCCTGTGAACACGTGGGCATACTCCGAGTGCTCAGGTTTCCTCCCACATTCCAAAGATGTGCAGGTTTTTAGGTTAATTATCTTCTGTAAATTGGCCCTAGTATGTAGGATCGAATTAGTTTATCGGTAATCGTAGGTTGGCGCAGACTCCGTGGTCCGAAGGACCTGTTTCCATGCTATATTTCCAAACTAAACTAAACCAGTGGCACAGCTGATAAGAGCCACTGCCTCAGAGTACTAGAAACTCGGGTTTGATCCTGACCTAGAGTGCTGTATGTGCGGATTTATACTTTCTCCCTGTGACCACGTGGGTTTCCTCTTGGTGCTTCGGTTTCCTCTCACATCCCAAAGACATGTGGGTTAATTGTCTGATGTAAATTGCTCTTAGTGTGCAGAGATGGATGAGAAAGTGGGATAACATAGAACTAATGTGAACAAGTGATCGATGGTCAGTGTGGTCTCCCTGGGCTCCGTGTATCCATGCTGTAAACTAAACTAAACATCTGCCCTCCCAGTCCATTGACAGATCAGAGGGGCCAAGGCTGGTGTAAGTAGTGCAACCCCATTCGTTTAAATTGTATTGCTGAACTTGAGTCAAAAGTCCTGGCAAATGGTTTGTTTTCTTTTGTTCTATATTTTACTTTATTTTATTGTCTTTGATTCATTTCTGGTATCTTAGGATGTTTCATTTAAATGTATTTTGTTTGAAGATGTTTTAAATTATTCAAGACATCTCTTTTAAATATCTATAACTAGTATACACATTTTAAATATTTTTCTAAAGTCTTTCACTGCATAAGCTACTGATGGGCCATTCCCCTCACAGAGTGGATTCTTGGGGTTAGAAGACTTGTTCTCCCAGCTCTCCCATTTTGTATCAGGTCTTTGTGGGTAGGTGGTAAGTTTTCATTGATGGTCAATATACAGGACTCTCCAGGCCATCATCTGAGGTATGCATGTTCCATTGTCATTCAGTAACTGTTCTTGAATATCCTGGACATCATGAACATGTGAAATGTAGTCAAAGAAGGGACAGATGTTTACTGTGGTCAATTCACTGCTGATGTTGTCTTTCACCACCTTTATGTTTTATTTGGTGATGGAATGAGCTTCATATCATATTTCTTCACAAAACAAAAAACATTGATTTTCACCATCATAACATTCACCATCATAATTGCATCACCCCACCTCTGATTATCTGCATTTTAAATCCTTCATTGCTTTCGTTGCCTCCAGATTAGCCTTTTGCAACATTGCTCAGTCCCTGCTCCACTTCCCGTTAAATTGAGGCTTTTTGAAACTCTGCTGTCCATGTCCTAAGCTACATTGTCCCATTCATCCAGCACCCTGTCCTTGCTGACCCACCTAACATGTGATTCCTTGATTTCAAAATTCTTCCTATTTTTTAAATGTCCCTTGACCATGACTGCTCTATGTTATCTCTATGACCCTCCATGATCAAAACCAGAGTCAAAATCTTACTGCAATGCAAGGTCAGCATTACTTAAGGACTTCAAATGAGCTGTAAAATCAAAATCATGATCTTTCCACACAGGTGACTGTCAAAGACCTTACCTCTTAGGCTGATCTTATAACATAACAGTTGAAATTTCTTCTTCAACCAATGTCACCCAAAAAAATCTTGTCCTATCATTGATGAGGGTAGATGTCAATTATTCTTCATGTGACACCAGACATGTCTCTTCCAATGCAATATATTGTGATGTATATCACTTGGAAAAGATGGTGCCAGAAAGTTACCAAATAATATGTAATGTGACATTTTTATTCTAATCAGAAAGTGAAATTTATATTCATAGGAGATGGATTTTCTTTTGCATTATTTGTCAAGCAATGATCCCTTATAAGCTGATTACATGATCAATGCATTGTATTAATTACCAATTGCATGCATTGTGATGCAATTGGTAATTAATAAATACAATTGGTAAGCATGCAGGACTGATTTGCTCAGCAAAATCTGATTGAAATTGGGACAGAAAATAATTTAATTATATGCTGCTAGCTTCAATTTGTTAAAATATTCAATTGAACTGAGTTTTGAACATAATAAAATTCTGGCGAAGATACTGTGGGATCTGCAATTTAATATCAGTCTGAATTATTTAAAGTAGTATTTGATCTGTAACTGGTTCTCAAAGTGTATCGAAGTGTTACTAACATACAAGTGGCCTCTTTTCCTTTGGACTATCTTTTGCACCATAGACATGGACATCATAACTGATAACGAATAAAGAATCCTCATCCACTCCTCTTACTTTATCCAACCAGAATGAACTGCAAATTGCCCCCAGTCATGTTATTCAGATGTCACTTCTATGAAGACACAGGCAAATTTGATCATGCCATGAACATCAATAAAATCAAGATTCATTCATAAGATTTCGGGAACAGCTGGTTCAGAGGCAACAAGTTGTGGTTGAGGTCAAAGTGCAGATGATTTGATGAGGGGGGCATTGATGAGAAGGCTGAATGACAATACAGTAAGGCAACATAAAGTTGTTCTTTTTCATTTACATCAGCAGTTGGAATAATTAATAATGGCACTCATTAGTAACACCAGAATTGGGAAGGCTTATTGTACAGAGTCCTAGCTAGGTATTAGCATGGCTAGAAAATTGGCTGACTGGCAGAAGGCAAAGAGTGGGAATAAAGGGGGGGGGGGGGGGGGGGGTTTTCTGGTTGGCTGCCAGTGACTAGTGGTGTTCTGCAGAGGTCAGTGTTTGGTTCGCTACTTTTCACATTATTTGTTAATGATCTGGATGATGGAATTGATGGGTTTGTGGCCAAGTTTGTGGAAGATAGGTGGAGGGACAGTTAGGGTGGAGGAAGCTGGGATTCTGCAGAAGGACTTGGACAGATTGGAAGAGTAGGCAAAGAAGTGGCAAATTGAATACAGTATAGCAAAGTGTACAGTCATGCACTTTGGTAGAATGGATAAAGGCATAAACTATTTTCTAAATGGGAAGGGGATTCAGAACGCAGAGATGCCATGGGAGTGCTGGTGCAGTATTCCCAAAATGTTGATTTGCAAGTTCAGTTGGTAATAAGGAAGGCAAATACAATGTTAGCATTCATTTCAAGAGGACTAGAATATATACGCAAGGAAGTAATGCGGATGCTTTAAAAGGCACTAGTCAGGCCACATTTGGAATATTGTGGGTACACAAAAGGCTAGAGAAACTCAGCGGGTGCAGCAGCATCTAAGGAGCGAAGGAGATAGGTGACGTTTTGGGTCGAGACCCTTCTTCAGACTGGTCAGGGATCAGGGAAACGAGAGATATAGACGGTGATGTGGAGAGATAAAGAACAATGAATGAAAGATATGCAAAAAAGTATCGATGATAAAGGGAACAAGCCATTATAAGCTGTTTGTAGTGTGAAAATGAGAAGCTAGTGCGACTAGGGTGGGGGAGAGATGGAGAGAGAGGGAATACCAGGGCCCGAGGGCTGAGCGAGAGGTGGGAAGGGGAGGAGACAGCAAGAGTTAACAGAATTGAGAAAATTCAATGTTCAAGCCCAGAGGATGCAGACTCCCCAAGCGGAATATGAGGCGCTGTTCCTCCAACTTGTGGTGTTGCTCACTCTGGCCATGGAGGAGGCCCAGGACCGAGAGGTCGGATACGGAATGGGGGGGGGGGGGGGGGGGGGGGTTGAAGTGCTGAGCCACCGGGAGGTTGGGTTGGTTAATGCGGACCGAGTGTATGTGTTCAGCGAAACGATCGCAAAGCCTCCGCTTGGTCTCACCGATATAGATCATCTGGCATCTGGAGCAGCGGATGCAGTAGATGCAGGAGGAGGTGCAGGTGAACCTCTGTCAGACCCGGAAGGAGTACTTGGGTCCCTGAAAGGAGTGGAGGGGGGTGGTGAAGGGACAAGTGTGGCATCTCTTGTGGTTGCAAGGGAAAGTGCCCGGGGAAGGGTTAGAGCGGGAGGGAAGGGAAGAATTGACAAGGGAGTTGCGGAGGGAGCGGTCTTTGCGGAAGGCAGACAGGGGGGGAGATGGGAAGGTATGGCGAGTGGAGGGATCACGGAGGTAGGGAAACTGGCGGACGACTATGTTTTGTATTTGCCAGCTGGTGGGGTGAATGGTGAGGACCAGGGGGACTCTGCCCTTGTTGCGAGTGGGGGAATGGGAAGAGAGGGCAGCGTTGCGGGGTATGGAGGAGACCCTGGTGCGAGCCTCATCTATAGTGGGGGAGGGGAATCCCCATTCTCTGAAGAATGAGGATATTTGTGATGACCTGGTGTGGAACACCTCATCCTGGGAGCAGATGCGGCGTTGACAGAGGAATTGGGAATAGGGGGTGGAGTCCTTAGAGGAAGCAGGGTGGGAGGAAGATTAGTCCAGGTAGCTGTGGGTGTCAGTTGGTTTGTAGTGGATGTCGGTCAGGAGTGTATCATCTTCAATAGTGATGGTGAGGTCAAGGAATGGTAGGGAAATGTCGGAAATGGTCCAAGTGTATTTGAGTGCCGGATGGAAGTTGGTGGTGAATTGGATGAAGTCAGTCAGTTGTGTGTGGGTGCAGGCGGTGACACCAAAGCAGTCGCCGATGTAATGGAGGTAGAGGTCGGGGATGTGGCCTTGGTACGCCGAGAACAAGGATTGTTCGATGTAACCGACAAAGCTGGGGCCCATGCGTGTGCCCATAACTACGCCTTGTGTTTGGAGGAAATGGGAGGAGTCAAAAGAGAAATTATTGAGGGTAAGGACCAACTCTGCTAGGCGGAGGAGGGTGTCAGTTGATGGGTATGGGTTGCTCCTCTGGGCGAGGAAGAACCGAAGGGCTTTGAGACCGTCCTGGTGGGGGATGGAGGTGTAGAGTGACTGGACGTCCATGGTAAAGATGAGAGGATGGGGGCCTGGAGAATGGAATGCGCGGAGCCGAGTGTCTGAGGTGTCTTGAACATAGGTGGGGAGGGACTTAACAAAGGGGGATAGGATGGTGTCAAGGTATATGGAAATGTGTTCGGTGGGGCACGAACAGGCAGAGACAATGGGTTGGCCAGGGCAGTCGGGTTTGGTGAATTTGGGGAGATGGTAAAATCGGGGCTGGGAAACTATGAGGTTGGAGGCTCGGAAGGGTAGGGAGCCGGAGCTGATGAAGTCGGTTATGGTGCTCGAGATGGTGGCATGTTGTTCGTCAGTGGGGTCATGGTCCAGTGGTAAGTAGGAGGAGGTGTCCGAGATTTGGCGCGCGGCCTCCGCTTTGTAGAGATCGACGCGCCAGACTACCACGGCACCTCCCTTGTCGGCGGGTTTGATAACCCAGTCTGGGTTGTTACGGAGTGAATCGATGGCAGTACGTTCGGGGTTGGAGAGATTGGAGTGAGACAGGGGAGTGGAGAAGTCGAGGCGGTTGATGTCACGAGGGCAGTTCTGGATAAATATTTCTAGAGCCGGAAGGCTACGAGGGGGGTCCAAGTGGAGGGGGTACATTGGAGACAGGAAAAGGGATCATCAGTGGGGGGGCGAGGACTTCTTCCAGTGGAAGAACGCTGTGAGGCGGAGGCGATGATAGAAAAGCCCCAAGTCATGGTGGGCGCGGAACTCATTGAGGTGGGGACGGAGGGGGACAAAGGTAAGACCTCTGCTGAGGACCGACCTTTCAGTGTCGGAGAAGGGGAGGTCTGGGGGGATGGTGACCACGCGGCAAGGATGGGGGTTGTGGCTGGAGGAAGGCAGGTGAGTGCACTGAGGACGGAGCGTTGTGTGGTGGGGGGGTGGAGGGTGGTCAGGGGGTGGGGGAGTATGGGGGCTGTGGTGTGGGTGGGGACGATCAGGGTTTACATGGTCGGGGGGGGGATGGGGAAGACCCAGTGGAATAGCCACTAAGGTTACTGGGGATGGGGAGACGGGCACTTCAGGCCCACTGCAGAGTCCAGTCTGCAGGTGAGGCGATGGCTGTGGGCTGCTGGAGGGCGGTGGAGTGTCGTGGGTCTGCGGACCCGAAGGTAGGAGTCCGAGGGCAGTGGAGACGGGGTCGGCGGACGATGCTTTGAGGTCCCGGTGGGCAGATGCTTTGAGGTCCCCGTGATCGGTCTGACCGGTGAGGCGGCGAGATGAGTGGGGTGCGGTGCGGCGGCCATGTTCGGGATATTGTGAGCAGTTTTGGGCCCATATCTGACAAAGAATGTGCTGACAATGGAAAGGGTCCAGAGGAGGTTTACGAGAATAATCCCGGGGATGATTGGGTTAATGCATAATCAACATATCATGGCTGTTGCCTTTACTCACTGGAATTTTGAAGGATAAGGTGTGGGGGGGATTGGAATTGAGGAGGAATTTCTTCAGCCAGAAGGTAGTGTCTGTGGAATTTATTGCAACAGTCAGCTGTGGAGGCCAAGTCATTGAGTATTTTTAAAGTGGAGATTGATAGGTTTTTGATTGGTAAGGAAGTCAAAGGCTATAGGGAGAATTCAGGAGCATTGGGTTGAAATTGAGGCTTTTTGAAACTCTGCTGTCCATGTCCTAAGCTACATTGTCCCATTATCCAGCACTCTGTCCTTGCTGACCCACCTAACGTGTGATTCCTTGATTTCAAAATTCTTCCTATTTTTTAAATGTCCCTTGACCATGACTGTTCTATGTTATCTCTATGACCCTCCATGATATCTGTACTTCTCTAATTCTGATCTCAGAAAAATTCCTGAGATAATTACTGCATATTATGTGGCTGCTGCTTCAGTAGCCAAGATCAGGAATTCTGAAATTCCTTCAAATATTTTGGCCTCTCTGCTATTCACTTGAAAAGTAGTCTTAAACCCTAATTTGCCCTAATGTCTTATTTTGCAGGTCAAAATCAATAATTTTATTTTTGGTAATGGTGGACCTTAGCAGTATTGTTGTGCAGAGGGATTGTAAGATCAGAAGATATAAGAGCATAATTAGGCCATTTGGCCCATTTGATCATGGCTGATTATTTTTCCATCTCAACCGCATTCTCCTGCCTTCTCCCACAAAAATTGACACACTTATTAATCTAGAACCGATCAATCTTTACTTTAAAGCAACCCAGTGACTTGGCATCCACAACCATCTGTGCCAATGAATTCAACACATTCACCATCCTCAGGCTAAAGAATTTTCTTTTGATTTCCTTTCCAAAGTTACGTTCTTTAATTCTGAGTTTGTTTCCTCTAGTCCTAAAGGGCCTGTCCCACTGTACAAGGTAATTCAAGAGTTCTCCCGAGTTTCCCTTGATTCGAACTCGGAGAATTACGGTAATAGCTGCTCATAGGTACTCGGGGCTCTCGTGGACATTTTTCAACATGTTTAAAAATCTTCACGAGTCTTCACGAGCTTACCACATTTCCCGAATACCTGCCGTTAGCGTTACGAGCCGCTAAGAGACGTCCCGAGTTCTGATGTACCCGCTACTTACATTCTACATACTTACCACGAGTTTGATTTTTTTTTAACTCGGGAGAGCTCTTGAATTACCTCATACAGTGTGACAAGCCCTTAACTCGCCCACTACTGGAAATATCCTCTCTATCTAGGCCTTTCATTATGTGGTTGGTTCCAATGAGATCCCCCTCATCTTTCTAAACTCCAGTGAGTACAGGGCCAGAGCCATCAAACTTTCCTCATATGTTATGCCATTCATCTCCGCAATCATTTTTGTAAACATTCTCTAGATCCTCTCTAATGCCAGCATATTTATCCTCTGATATGGGGCCCACAACTGCTAAAAATATTCCAAATATGGTCCGACCAGTGCTTTATAAAGCTTCAGCATTACATCCTTGCTTTTATATTCTAGTCCTCTCAAAATGAATGCTAACCTTGCATTTGCCTTCCTTACTGCCGACTCAACCTGCAAATTCATATTTTGGAAATCCTGCACTACCACTCCCAGGTCCCATTGCACCTCTGATTTCTGAATCCACGTCCCATTTAGAATAGTCTACACCTAGGGGTCTACACTTGATCTTGGGGTCCAAGTTCGTAGCTCCTTAAAAGCAGCAACACAAGTAGATAGAGTTGTAAAAAGGTGTGCAGCATGCTTGCTGGTGTCGGTCAAGGCACTGAGGCCACATTCGGAGTATTATGTGCAGTTCTGGTCACCTCATTACAGGATGGATGTGGAAGCTTTGCAGAGGATGCAGGGGAAGTTTGCCAGAATGCTGCTTGGATGGGAGGGTATTAGCTATAAGGAGGAATTGGACAAGCTTGGATTATTCTTTTCTAGACTGTTGCATGCAGAAGGGAGACCTACTAGAAGTTCATAATATTTTGTGAGACATAGATAACCTTTTCTCACAGTGGAAAAATCAAACACTGGAGGCTATAGCTTTAAATTCAGAGGGAGAACATTTAAAGGAGATGTGCAGGGCATGTTTTTTTCTGCAGAATGTGGGGGAGCCTACAACACAGCCATGGATGGTGGTAGAAGCAGATATAATAGTGGCATTTAAGAGTTTCTTAGATGAACACATTAATATTATGGGAATAGAGGGATATGGATACAAGCAGGCAGAAGGCATTAATTTAATGTGGCACAGAATTTGGCACAGATATCATGCCAAATGTTTCTATGTTCTACACTTTTGCAAAGTATTTTGTGTGATTTTGCTGTAAGTACGCTAAATGGAAAAACTAAACTTAGGCTGAAAGACTACTTGAAACTGCAGAACCAAACTTTGGCTTGCTATTTCCACACGCTAAGGAGAGAAAGCAGGAGATAAATCATTGAAACAGTTCTGAAATGAACAATAAAAATATGACTTCAGAGGTTTTAAAACTTAATAATACTCTGAATGTATCTGATGGTGCAGAAAAAAAGTTTGAGCTGTGATATTTAAGCTGTTTTAGTCCAGCAGTTTGTATTCATGCAAATAGGATGATGTTCCAGTTAAACTAGAATAGTCTTTGATCACAGACTGTGCAGAAACATGTCTGCATTTATTTAATAATATCAATCGTTCATTGGCAGCAGAATAAAGTCTCAAACATTGTATTACAATCCATAATGATAATTTACTTGTCAATTTAAGCAAATTATTTTAGTCCTCAAATTCAAAAATTAAGGTCTTTGTTAAATTTAGACAGTGAAACAGATTTGTTTTCTACTGACACTGATTAATAGGTGAATCAGTGTTGAGGCTGTAAAGTAAATCAAAAAACAAATCTTGTCTGTTGTATTAATTAAGTTCCTTTCAATTCCAACACCAATATTTTTGGTCTTCACATCAGCAATGGATTGTTTTATGCACGAATAGTTGAGCACAAGAAGGATAATGGATTTTTTTAAACCCAATTTCCAAGTAGTAAGATACTATTAATTATTTTCATACCACATTATTGTCAGTGTATGACTTTCTGACAAATGGTTCTAATGAGCTGCTGAAAAGAGGAAATAGTTTTTCAAAACAGTTTCACGATGCTAATAGCTCAGGTTTCATCCAGCCTTCTACACATTTTTTAATGATTGTACATCTACAGATTAACAAATTAATCATTTATTAATCTTTAATGGAATGCATATATTTATTTGATTAAAAGTTATCTATCACATACTTCCAAATATCTTTGAAAAATGGGAATATTGCAGAGAAACAAATCTAATCAGTCTTGTCCCATCAGAGAGCACAGAGAATTCAAAATTAAAAAGTAAATTTGTCAGCTTTCCATTATAGACCATAATGCAGTCTGTAATTCCTGCATTGGAAAAACTATGTCAATTTTGTACTGCTTTCCACAAAACATAATTTCAAGTACTAATGATTTAAAATTGTAAAGCTTAAAGGTCTCACTCGTAAGAAAATAGCGATAAGATCAGGACAGTTGATGTGGCATTATAAAATGACAGGTTTAATAATCTTTTTTTAGAAATCATGCCAGCATGTATACCTTTTATTAATGATTTTCAGCATATCATCATCATCAGCATTAAGAAATTCAATATTCTATCACATTCTTCTTCGTCATGAAAACTGCTACCTTTATTTTTTCACCATATTTTGAGACAAGACTACATTGGAAAACAAATTAAGCATTATTGAACCGCTGCCCTTTCAACTGCCTGAGTAAAATCCATTATCTGGAGTTCCAGCATAACTTTTTTTATCTTGGTTAGAATCATCAAAGGATCAGCTGTTCGACAAGTGCTTCAGCTAAGTAGACTCATTATTACCTGTTCAGAGAAGTCAGTGCTCCTATTAGATTTTCACATGGATTTTCGATAGAACAGAAGTGAGTTTGCAAAGAACAATCTTTTTTTGGAATTTTGTTTTTAGTTTGTTATCACCTTTTGCATTTGTTTTCATTACAGCACATTATTACAGCTTGTTGACTATCCAGGGATCTCCTGGTCATTCCTCACCCTGCATCATCTTGAACTTATCCAAAACCTGCTGCCTGCTTCTAAATTCTAAGCAAGCTCCACCCAACCTTTACATTGTGCTTGCTGGCGCCTTGTCAGGAGACACTGATTTAAAAAATCACACTTTTGTTTTCAAATCAGGACATGGACTCAATCGTCCCTGTCTCTCAAAGCACATAACCCCCCACAATCCCCTGAGATATCCATGTTCTTCTGTTTCTGACATCTCAAAAATCCCGATATTTTGTCATTCCACATTTGGCAATAATGTCCTCAATCTCTTGACACCGAGCTCTGGAACTCGCTACCAAAACCTCTATGCCTTTCCATCCATTTTCCTCCTTGCAGAAGATTCTTAAAATGTTCTGTTTTCAAAAACGTTTAGTAATTGTCCATTATATCTGTTTGTACCATTCAATCATTTTATTAATGTCAATGTCCCTGTGAATCTAGAACATAGAACAGTTCAGCACAGGAACAGGCTATTCAGTCCATGAGTGTCAAGAGATAAGAGTGTTTTACTATCATGTGTCCCAAAATGGAACAATGAAATTCTTATTTGCAGCAGCACCACAGATATGTGAATATAATACTCTGTAATCACCATAATAAACATCAAAAACGAAGTTCAGTATATAAGTAAAACAACAATGATAGTGCAAAGACAAAAATAATGCCCCCTAGTATATATAGTTAGGAGCTTATTTGGAGGTTGTAGTATTTAACAGCCTGATAGTTGTTGGCAATAAGTGCTCTTGAACATATAACCATATAACCATATAACAATTACAGCACGGAAACAGGCCCTCTCGGCCCTTCCAGTCCGTGCCGACCATTTGTTTTCCCCTAGTCCCATCTACCTGCACTCAGACCATACCCCTCCATTCCCTTCACGTCCATATACCTATCCACTTTACTTTTAATGTGTGCATGCGCATTACAGTTTTCAGACTACTTATGAAATGAGAGTGTGGCCAGGGTGACGTGTCTCTGATGATGCTGGTTGTTTTTTTGTCGCAGTGACTCCTAAATATCCCTTTCATGGTGGGGAGGTTAGTACCCTGTTCACCACTTTTGAAAACTTTGTTTCTAGGCCTTCCTGCACAAACAAATTCTTTCTACCTGCATATCCATATACTTCCATGCCTACATGTGTCGAAATAAAAACATCGTAAATGCAAATATTGTGTCCAAACAAAAACCTCTTAAATGCCACGATCGTGTCCACTTCCACCACCAATTGTCCAAAGATCAATTGTCTCGTACACCTCCTTTAAACTTTCTCCCTATGAACTTATAGTTAGGTCTTCTAGTATTTGACATTTTCTTCCTGGGGAAAAGGTTATGATTGTCTTCCCTATCTATGCCTCTCATCATCTTACAAATGATTTAAAGTTCTATTAGGTCTCCCCTCAGCTTCCAATGCTCCAGAGAAAATAATCCAGGTTTGTCCAAGCTATCTTTAGACCTGATATCACTCAATCCATACAATCCTGGATTAGAGCACACTACATTTTAGTCTATAAAAGGCACATCAAAATATCAAATTCTATTTGTTCAACTGTTTTTTCATGTGGACAATTCGTACCGTAGAAGAAATATAGAAGGAAACAAGTTGAAATAGATAAGAGTATGTAGATATCCTGATATCCAGATAAAGCTTGAGTTTCAAAATCTTTCTAGTTATCTCTCCTCCCCCTCCCTACAATACCTGAAGAAGAGTTCCAACCCGATTCGTCGCCTCTCCCTATTTTTTAGAGATGCTGCCCGACCTGCTGTTACTCCAGCAGTTTGTGTGTTTTTATGTAAAACAACATCTACAGTTCCTTGTTTCTGCATATTGACTGGCCCACTGTGAGATCTCATCAAGGTATGCTTGCTTTGAATAAGTTCTCACCCTCTCTTCTTTTACTGCTCCCCCTCTGTGATTCCAGCTGCCCTTCTGTTCTATGACCATGTACTGACCCAGACTTGCAACTCTTCAATCCTTTTATCTCACAACTTTTTTTTCATCTCTGGCCAATGTCCACCAATTTGCCTATCAACCACCCCCCCACCCCCCCCCCCCCCCCCACCTCACCTGTATTCACCTAATACCTGCCACACATTGTCCTGTTCCTCCTCTCTTCTGGCTTTCTCCACACTCCCTACAATCAGTCTGAAGAAGGGTCCTGACCTGAATCGTCGCCTATCCATGTTCTCTAGGGATACTGCCTGACCCACTGAGTTACTCTAGCACTTTGTACCTTTTTTGGTAAACCAACATCTGCGGTTCTTTGTTTCTATGATTTTACTTCGGAGTCACGTGAGTGACTACGTGAATAGAAGCCCGTACAGCCGTTGGTGCGTCATGACGTCAGACGCTGGTGCAGTCGGGCGGGGGAGCAGCAGCGCTCCTCCGAGCGGTAAGTTTAAACCACGGGTTACATGGAAAGCTGGAGAATTCAGCGGGTGCAGCGGCATCTAAGGAGCGAAGGAGATGGGCGACGTTTCGGGTCGAGACCCTTCTTCAGGCTTCACCCTCCATTCTCCAGCATCTGCAGTTTCGTTAACAAGTTTAAACGGAGGTAAGGTTTGTTGACGAAGAAACGAGGTAAGGTTTGTTGAAATACTTTACCACAGGTCCTTTTCTGCGACGGTTGGAAGTTTTGTAGATATGTTGCAGAAAGGGAAGAAGGTGTCGGCGAGGCGCTCCGGGGGTAGAAAGGTAAAGTGGCAGGAGAGTGTTGAGGATGGAGGCCCGTCTGGTACACCTGGTCCGGTGCTGGCTACACAGCCAGTGGTTGCGGACCCACTGCCGGGGGGGCAGTGGAGGCTTGTCAGTAGGGGGAAGGCCACTGGCAAGTCTCTGTGGCCGTAATTGAGTCGGGCCTGGAGGTTATACCCTCCATAGGAGAGTCCGTTTGCTCACGGCTCTCCCACGTTGAGATTCTATTTCAAAAGAATGCTCGACAGGGACCAGCTCCGTGGGGAGGAGTGGTGCCCAAGCCAGGCTGATGGAGAGCTTGTGCTAGCAGCACCTGTTTTAGGCTGCAGAGCTATCCTGCCTGTGAGGAGGATGTTCCAGCTCCGTGAGGAGGAGTGATGCCCAAGCCAGGCTGATGGAGAGCTTGTGCTAGCAGCACCTGTTTCAGGGCTGCAGAACTGTCCTGCCTGTGAGGAGGATGTTCTATCAGGGCAGTTTGCTGGGGGAGAGCAGTAAAGCTGTTCGGTGGGAGTTAATTCCGAACATTGCTGGGAAGTTTGCTGAGTGTAGAGAGGCAGGAAAGGCGATTGATGTAGAATTGGCTGAAACCATTCAGTATATGCTCTCCCACCAGTTACAGGAGCTAGCTATGGATGAAGTAGCAAAAAACTATAAAGCTCCTGTTAATTGTGATCTCCTGAAGGTACTGGTGGTTAATCACCAAATTTGGTCATAGATGGGTTTGCCTGCTAGGGCCCAGGAGATGAAGTTTTTAAAAAGTGCTTAAACTGTTGTCAGCAGGTATTACAGCTGTGTTGAAAGTTATTGATACAAATGATATGGTTGAAGCACAGCAGGATGAACTGGAACTCCTTTTGTAATGCATTTTTGAAACCAGTGTACCACCACGAAACCTGTTGTTTGGTAACTTTGCAAAAAGGGTCAAAGACTGTTATGAGGTTGTTATAACCATGGCCCTCATTAAGCCAGCTGGAAGCAAGGCAAAAAAGGTTCTCTACAAGAAGTTGAGGACAACAAGGCCGCAAGGAAAGATGCTGGTAAGGAATATACCATTGACAGACAATGAATTAACTGATGTTCCTGTTCAAATTGGGGAAGGTAAAAATTGTTTCTAAAAGAATGGCAGCAGTTGACATCAGATTGTTCATACTTAGTGTATTGAAGGGGTGAAAAATTGGATTTTACTATAAGGACAGTCTACCTAGTCAACATTTTCCTAGTAGTAAACTTATTTTCAGATGAGGAAAATGTGCTTATTCAAGCAGAGATTCAGTCGTTACATAAGAAGGGGTAATTGAGCCTTCTGTCTATCAAAGTCAACAATTTCTGTCAAGTATATTTCCCAGATCTAAAAAGACTGGGGGATGTAGAATTATTTTGGATTTATCGAATTTGACCAAATTTGTTTGTTATAGGCATTTCAAAATGGAGAACTTTACCACAGGCAAACATCTAGTGTCCAAAGGGTATTATATGGCAACCATTGGTTTAAAGAATGCACATTACGCAGTGTCTATTCATGGTGATGATAGAAGATATTTGAAATTTATTTGGATGACTGAGCTGTGGCAATTCAGGACATTGCCGAATGGATTAACTTCAGCTCCTAGATTATTTACTAAATTGGTAAAACCTGTGTTAGCATTGCTTAGAGCTCAGGGGCATGTGGTAATGGCCTATTTAGATGATTTCTGATTGTTGGAAAGACTCACGCTGAAACTCAATCATCAGTTTCAGTTGTTAAAATCACTTTTGAACAAAATGGGATTTGTTATTCACCCAGGTAAATCTAAATTATCACCAGTCCAAATTATTGATTATCTGGGATTTACCATTAATTCCAATCACATGTTGGTAACTTTGCCCAGGGATAAATTGAATCAGTTAATTGAGGACTGTGTTAATCTCGTTGGAGAACAACGGCCTCTGATTAGACAAGTAGCCAGTTTTTATTGGGAAGTTGTTGCAGCTTTTCCAGCTGTGCAGTATTGTCCTCTGCATTATCAACAATTACAACCATCAAAGGAACAGGCACTGAGAATACAAAGGGGCTATTTTTGATAGGCCTATGCAGTTGTCAGCTGGGGCGATTGCTGACATACAATGGTGGATAGTACATGTTTCAAAAAATTTAAGGAAGGTTTCGTGGAATCACCATCACTGATATTACAGACTGATGTGAGTGCACTGGGTTGGGGTGCTACAGATATGTCTTCTAGTTGTGGAGGCAGATGGAATGTGGATGAGACATCGCTTCCTCAATTAAGAGGGACTGATTATTTAGAGTTGTTGGGCACCTGGTATGGGCTCAAAGCTTATTGTTCTACAAGGAGGGATCTGCATGTGCAGCTCAGATTCACAAACACCACAGCAGTGGCATATGTAAACCACATGGGTGGAGTTAAGTCACAGTCTTGTGATAGACTGGCTAACCAGATTTGGAGCTGGTGTATTGACCAAAATATCTGGCTTTCAGCACTTTATTTGCCAGGAAGAGGTCACGTCAGTTAATGACAACATTGAATGGATGTTAAATCAGGATGTGTTTAACCAAATGATTGATCAGTATGCATTGCCAGATATTGACTTGTTTGCATCTCGATTAAATCATCAGTTACCTAGATATGTTTCATGGTAACCAGATACTGGGGCAGTAGCAGTGGATGCATTTTCGCTGCATTGGGGGAGGAATGTTTGTGTATGTATTTCCTTCATTCTGTCTCATCAGCAGATGTTTGCAAAAGATCAAGGAGGACTCCGCTTCAGGGGTATTGGTAGTGCCAGATTGGCCTACACGAGCATGGTTTCCCGTTGTATTACAAATGGCTAGGGAGCCTTACATGCTTATGCCCAAGAATAAAAATCTACTGGTAAATCAGTCACTGGGGATCAACATCCTTTATAGGATCGTATTGATCTGTTAATTTGCAGATTATAAGGAGGCCATACCTGGGGAGAGGACTGTCTCATCGGACGGTGGATGTTCTCACGTCGGCCTGCAGGGATAGTACATAGCAGCAATATATCACCTATATAAGGAAGTGGGAGCAATTCTGCCTACAGCAGGATATTGTATACCACACGTCAGGGATCACGGATGTATTGGAGTTTGTCAACTCTTTATTTTGACCAAAAAAAAAAAAAAAAAAAAAAAAAAAAAAAAAAAAATTAAGTTACAGTGCAATTAATTCAGCCAGAAGCGCTCTGTCTTCTTATTTACCTATGAATGCAGAATTGCATACAGTAGGGACACATCCGTTAGTTCACGATTCATGAAGGGAGTTTCAATTCTAATCCTCCTAAACTCAGGTATGCCGGTATTTGCAATGTGAGTGAGGTTTTTATGCTTCTTCGCCAGTGGGCTCCGGTTACAAGCCTATCTGTAGCCAAAGTAATTATGAAGGTGGTCATGCTTCTGGTGTTGGTTTCAGCCCAACGTGTACAAACATTGCAAAAGCTACGGCTAGATAGAATGCATGTGTCGGCTGATGCCATTATATTTTATGTCTATGATTTGCTTGAACATAATAAAAGAGGCATGACAGGATGTAAGATGGTGTTTTCAGCATACCCCGCAGATGATCGCTTCTGTATAGTCTCACATTTATCTCTTTACATTGAGATTACTAAACCTCTGAGAGGAACAGAGTTGGCTTTGTTTATTAGTCACAAAAAACCACACAGTAAGGTGTCGGTGCAAACGATTTCAAGGTCCTCGCGGCCGCAGGATGGTTCCAGTGAGCTAACTTTCAGAGGTTTTGTCACAAGCCGATTTCAAGGCTCGGGGTGTTTGCTGATTCTGGTGTCAGTACTGTTACATTTTTCCCCTGAGTTAGAGGGGTTTGTTATGATCTGTTTGTAAATAAACTGTTATTCCATTTAACAAATGTATTACTGATGCATGATTGATTGTTAACGACTTTTGAGTCAATCCAGGCAGTGTGAACGTCGGATTTGAGTCTGCGGCGTGAATTCACAGTGCTTTGAAGTCTTCACGTAGTCACTCACGTGACTCCGAAGTAAAATAGTAAGATTAAACGAGAACTTACCAGTTTGAAGTTTGATCTTTATTTTATGAGGAGTCGAGTTGAGGGACTACGTGCCCTCCGCTCCCACCCTCATAGATCTCATCTGGTAGTTCTAGTTTTATCATCTTACCGTTATACTTCGGTCATTGTTAGCTGTGAATTCATTCCGCTGCTTTGAAGATTGACGCACCAACGGCTGTACGGGCTTCTATTCACGTAGTCCCTCAACTCGACTCCTCATAAAATAAAGATCAAACTTCAAACTGGTAAGTTCTCGTTTAATCTTACTATTCTTCATTATTGTTTGATGTAGACAAATTAAATCCATGGGTTGATAATCAAATCAGAAAGAAAGTTAAAAAGACAAACTTTTAAGATATAGACATAAAAATAACACTGCACTATAACCACCGACTACACAAAATAGTTCACTTCATGCGTGAACATATATCTGTACACTGTGGACGGCTCGTTGTAATCGTGCATTGTCGTTCCTCTGACTGGCTAGCACACAATAAAAGCTTTTCATTGTACCTTGGTACACGTGACAATAAGCTAAACTAAACAGCTTAAAAGTACTAGGAAAGGTTGAATAATGTAGAAACATATTATTGAGATTAGTTTTCCATTAGTTTTGAATAGCAAAGGAACACAAATACATGCAGTCTTTGCTCCAAGTATCTCATTTGTATCAGACTTGAATTTACTGCGACATATGGTCAAGATTAAGTGTGCTGACTGAGTGAATCGTCCAGCAACATGTGACAAGGAGAAGATTCACCCACGAGTTGCACAACACCATTTCGTTAAATGGTGTGCAGCTATTTGGAAAATGTTTTTTTATTATTAATAATCCTTTGAGCATGATTAACTGTTGGATTTGTGCATTAATGGTCATTTAAAACCATTGTAGAACTTTGGTGCTGTTAATTACAAGTTAAGTACCTTCCTCAATAGACACAAAATACTGGAGTAACATAGCGGGACAGGCAGCTGGAGAGAAGAATCCCTTCTGCATCCGCTGAGTTACTCCAGCATTTCGGGTCTATCTTCGATTTAAGTACCTTATCTTTGTATCCTATTCCACAGTTAATAAAGTCGATCCATTATGCTCTCTCAATAGTTTGTTCTTTCACCTTCAAAGGTGTGTGCTCATATATTTCAAGGTTCTCATTTCCTGCATCAATTTCAAGATTATACCATTTAGGCATTATTTCCGCCAACACGTGACACCTCCCTTTCCATGTCAACTTTCACCTGCCATGTTTTTGACCATTTCTACCATTTGATATAATCCTTCTCATTATTTATTTCATAATTTTCTACTGTCTACAAAGTTTTAAATTGTGACTTTATAATTGGATGCAGAATATGATTGTAAATCATGATGAACCTAATGCCAACTCCTAGATTGATAAGATTATAAGACATGGGAGCAGAATTAGGCCAGTAGGCCCAGTAAGTCTGCTCCGCCATTTGATCACGGTTATGGATACGCTGTGGATTTTCATCCAAACTGAAAATAAAATGTTAATCACTTTTGCTGCTTCCTGCCATTAACCAATTTTGTATTTGCACTATTATTGCACTTTTAATCCAAGGGACTACTTTTGCCGACTAGTTTATTTGTGGTATTTTGTCAAATGCCTTTTGAGAGTTCATGCTCACAATATCAGTCCTTTCAAAACTTCAACAAGGATGTAATTTATACGGAAACAGAGCCCTCCATTTGGTTTATACGTATGTGCTGCAAATAGCTCACACGTGATATTTAAATAGGCATTTCCAAGATGCCTACTATCTTGGAAAGATCGTAGGCATCTAATGATTTACGCCAACTTCACGAAAGCCATTTACTTTTGCAGTGGTCTTTGTAAAATAATTATTTGTACCCTATTCTGAAAAGGTGTGTGCTCAGAAAAATAATCACTGAAATATCACCAGTGAGACTATCAAAATAAACTCCATAAGGTGAAATCAATTATTGCAGTCCCTTTGGTGATAAAGTTTCATTGAAACTCATCATCAAACCGTTGTATGAAATCATAAGTAAAAATTGTGACAAGGTTTTAGTTTTGATCTACCCAGATCCATTTCATAAGGTATTAAAAATATCAGATCAGAATGCAATCTATATTCATTCTTAAGTTATTTTTAGATGCACAGTTCTGAAATCATTTTAGGTCAGTTTAGTGTTTTCAATTTCTAACCATCAAATTGGATGGTCAAAATGAAGGTCAAAGCACTGAACAGTTTTCAGAGTAAGGTCATTGCACAATTGATATAAATAACTGGAGATATAAATGATGACCATAACATGACTTCTGACAAAATTCTAAATTCTGCCCCACCAGTTGATTTACTCATCAGTTTCAAATCACCTTGGTGTCTATAGTCTTACTCTCAGGAGAGCCTTTAAGTGAAGTTCAATCTAGCAAAGGAAAGGCATAAATTGTTAGGTCATGATAAGCTGGGGAAACTGATAACCCTTCAACTAGGATTGACGGTGCCAAAATTTATACTCATAAATTGTATCTTCTTCATGGTGGGACATAAACCTGTTTGGTATGAGTTTATGTCTTAGTTTAATTTCCTGAATTTAGTGACTACAACTCTCAGAATATCAGTTGCCTCTTTTATTTTACTGGGCAATGTAATATAGCCTATAACACACCAACACTCTGATGGCATAGTGGGCCTGTTATTTATAACCCAGAAACGTAAACCAATATCATGAATTGTCCATAATTAATATGTGCCTTGAACAAATCTAAATGGAATGGAGAAGAAACACTGTGGATTTGTTGAGAGGTATAGTGATTAAGACAGAATGCACTGCTGACTTGAATATCTACTGGTCCAAGTATTTCCTCTTCCATTTGATCACCACCTGGAGAGCAATAATGATAATTATAGCAAAAAATAAAATCACTTGAATTATTTGATATTTTCATATTTGTCGGAATTTAATTTTTTGATTTCTCTATGTCACTTACCTTGTGACTGTGAGGTTTTACATTTATAAATTGGTGACTGTAGCCAAACAGAGCTATTTGCTTGACCTGGATTCAAAATTAGGTATATTATCAAGGTGATAGTGGAATATAAAGTGAAACAAATCTTACTTCAAAATTGGTATTTCGACTACAAAGTTGAAGAATAATTACAATCTAAAGTCAGGATCAAACCTAGGTTAAACTATGAGAGACCTGGGTTCAATCCTGACTATGGGTGCTGGCTGCATGGAGTTTGTACAGTCTCCCTGTGATCGCGTGGGTTTTCTCCAGGTGGACCGGTTTACTCCCATATTCCAAAGATGTGAAGATTTGTAGGTTAATTAGCTTCTGAAAATAGTCAATAGTCAGTCAATAGTCAGATTTATTCGTCACATACACAATGAAGTGCAGTGAAATCAACTTGCCAGCAGCGGTACAATAAAAAAGAACACACAAAACACAATAAAAAATTTAACACAAAACATCCACCACAGCATTCATCACTCTGATGGAAGGCACAAAGTTCAGTCAGTCCTCCTCCATTTTTCCCCGTGGTCATGACCATAAACCTCCACAGTTGCCGCTGCAGGCGGCCAGATGTACAGGCAAGGTATCTCCTGAATCAGTGCTTCCCTACCTGTGCTTGAAGATGACATAGGCCACAGGCCAGCACACCCAAAGTATGTAGAAGAGAGCTAGCGTACGGGGTGATCACTGGTTGGCATGGACTCAGTGAGCCAAATAACTTATTTCTACACTGTATCTCCCAACTAAATCAAACTAAATAATGTTAAGATAAACTCAAAATGTTGCTATGTAGCTTGAATACTCTTTACATCCAGCTCTATCAGACAAATATTTTGTTTTATCTTTGCAAAAATAAATTGTTTCAAATTCACTTGGTAAAAATATTGTTTAGGCACTAAATGTGCAAGTTCCAGTAAGAAAGCGAAAAAAAGACCTTAAGACATAGGAGCAGAATTAGGCCATTCAGCCCATCAAGTCTACTCTTTTATTCAATCATGGCTAATCTATTTCTTCTTCTCAAGCCAATTTTCCTGCCTTCTCCCTGTAACCTTTGACGCCCTTCTTAATCAAGAACCAATCAATTTGTGTCTTAAAAATACCCAATGTCTTAGCCTCCATTGCATCTGTGGCAGTGAATTCCAAAGATTCATCAGCTTCTAGAGAAAGATATTTCTCCTCATCTCTGTTTTTATTTTGAGGCTGTGCTTTCTGGTCCTACGTACACTCTCCCATTGCTGGAAATATCCTTTCCACATAGAAACATAGAAATTAGGTGCAGGAGCAGGCCATTCGGCCCTTCGAGCCTGCACCGCCATTCAATATGATCATGGCTGATCATCCAACTCAGTATCCTGTACCTGCTTTCTCTCCATACCCCCTGATCCCTTCAGCCACAAGGGCCACATCCAACTCCCTCTTAAATATGGCCAACGAACTGGCCTCAACTACCTTCTGCGGCAGATAATTCCACAGATTCACCACTCTCTGCGTGAAAAACAATTTTCTCATCTCGGTCCTAAAAGACATCTCCCTTATCCTTAAACTGTGACCCCTTGTCCTGGACTTCCCCAACATCGGGAACAATATTCCTGCATCTAGCCTGTCCAACCCCTTAAGAATTTTGTAAGTCTCTATGAGATCCCCCCTCAATCTTCTAAATTCCAGTGAGTACAAGCCAAGTCTATCCAGTTTTTCTTCATATGGAAGTCCTGTCATCCCAGGAATCAGTCTTCTCTGTACTCCCTCTATGGCAAGAATGTCTTTCCTCAGATTAGGAGACCAAAACTGTACACAATACTCCAGATGTGGCCTCACCAAGACCCTGTACAACTGCAGTAGAACCTCCCTGCTCTTGTACTCAAATCCTTTTGCTATGAATGCCAACATACCATTCACTTTCTTCACTGCCTGCTGCACCTGCATGCCCACTTTCAATGACTGGTGTACCATGACACCCAGGTCTCGTTGTATCTCCCCTTTTCCTAATCGGTCACCATTCAAATAATAGTCTACTTTCCTGTTTTTGCCACCAAAGTCGATAACCCCACATTTATCCACATTATACTGCAATTGCCATGCATTTGCCCACTCACCCAGTCTATCCAAGTCATCTTGCAGCCTCCTAGCATCCTCCTCACAGCTAACACTGCCCCCCAGCTTTGTGTCATCCCCAAACTTCGAGATGTTGCATTTAATTCCCTCGTCCAAATCATTAATATATATTGTAAATAGCTGGGGTCCCAGCACTGAGCCTTGCGGCACCCCATTAGTCACTGTCTGCCATCCTGAAAACGACCCGTTCACTCCTACTCTTTGCTCCCTGTCTGCCAGCCAGTTCTCTATCCACATCAATACTGAACTGCCAATACCGTGTGCTTTAAGTTTGTATACATCTCTTGTGTGGGACTTTGTCGAAAGCCTTCTGAAAGTCCAGATATAACACATCCACTGCTTCCCCCTTATCCACTCTACTAGTTACATCCTCAAAAAATTCAATAAAATTCGTCAGACGTGATTTACCTTTCGTAAATCCATGCTGACTTTGTCCAATGATTTCACCATTTTCCAAATGCGCTGCTATCCCATCTTTAATAACTGACTAGCAGTTTCCCCACTACCTATGTTAGACTAACTGGTCTGTAATTTCCCTTTTTCTCTCTCCCTCCCTTTTTAAAAAGTGGGGTTACATTAGCTACCCTCCAATCTTCAGGAACTACTCCAGAATTTAAAGAGTTTTGAAAAATTATAACTAAGGCATCTGCTATTTCTGGGTCTACTTCCTTAAGTACCCTGGGATGCAGCCTATCTGGCCCTGGGGATTTATCGGCCTTTAATCCATTCAATTTACCTAACACCACTTTCCGGCTAACCTCTTCTGGAATCTCTCCTAAGCTAGCAAATGCATCGTCAGATATGTGGCCCAAAACTGCTCACAGTATTCCAAATATAGTCACACCAGCCTCAGCATTAAAACCTTGCTTTTATATTTTAGTCTCCTAGTAATGAGCGATAACATTACATTTACCTTCCTTCCTATTGATTAAAATTGCAAATTAACATTTTGGGAAACCTGCACCAGCATTCCCAAGCCCCTTGTGCCTCTGATTTCTGAATCCTCTCCCATATAGCTTGTAGTCTATGCCTTTAACCATTCTACTAATGTGAATGACTGTACTATTTGCCACACTATATTCATTTTGGCATTTCTTTGCCCACTTTCCCAACCTGTCCAAGTACTCCTGCAGCCTCCCTGCATCCTGTGCTCTTCCACCTATCTTCATATCGTCCACAAACTTGGGCACAAAGCCATCAATTCCCTCATCCAGATAATTAACATTTCACGTGAATATAACAGACCCAACACCGACCCCTGCGGAACATCACTAGTTACAGTACCTGCTGCCAACCAGAAAAGGCCTCCTTTATTCCCACTCATTGCCTTCTGCCAGTCAGCCAATCTTCTATCCATACAAATGCCTTGCCTCTAATTTCATTAAATGAAATGAAATGAAATGCCTTTAGTTGTCGTTGTAAGCACTGCATTCAACGAAATTGTTGTTGCCACTCCATTGGTGCATAATATACAAACATAAAAACACAGGACACAATTTAAAAACAATGTTAAAAACTAGGTATCAAGATAAGTAAGTAATCAGTACTGTACATGATGATAGTAAAGTTCAAGGTGGGTAGCAGCATGGAAGAGTGCAGCATGAATAACACTCAGTGTTTTTTCATATTGAGTGTGAAGATTGCTTTGGGGAGAAACTGTCTCTGGTATGCAAATCAAAGCATTTCACTATACACTGTACTTAACGATAATAAGCCTAAAGCTGAACCTAAACCTAAATTCATTTTCCAGTAAACCTGGTAAGTTTCAAGAGAGTATGAGGGAAAAAAATCCCCAGTCAATTTAAAGGCAATGTGGGAACTAGGGCCCTGATAAGTTTAAAAGGAGCGCAGATAGTCGGGTCCCAATTAATTTAAAGGGAGTGTATGAAATAGGGTGCGGGTCCCACAAAGCCCCAATGAGTTTAAAGGGAGCATGGGAACTGTTGCCCTAGAATGTCAAGAAGTAACAGGAGCCATGATATGTGCAAATGCCATGTCAGGGAGAGTGAACCAGAGAATTGATTTGTTAGGAATACAGCAATCAACATCTGGAGAGCCAGATACCCAACCAATGTTGTATAACGTCAGTACCTCCACCAATGTAAAGCAATTTGGCCAACAAGAGTTGTTTTTTAAATGTGCTATAGAAATAAAAGTGACTTGACATGACTTACAAACAATTGCACAATGATTATCAGAATATTATCATAAATTATGTTTTTGCTCTTCAGCAAAAGCTGAATTCGTAAATTTGAAACATCCCATGGCAACAGTAATTCACCTAACACAATATAAGCTGAATGGGAATTACAGCAGGTTTCTTGATTTGAAATTACATTCGAAACATGTCTCCAAGTCTGTATTCCAAGCTAAGTTTTAATGTACATAATTTAATTGCATTGCCCATATCTACTGTTCCCTGCCTGACATCTGCATTTATACTGAGCAGGTCCAGTAATAAAGCCTCCATACCAAATTGTCCTAGTTCTTCTCGGTGAAGCCATGCAAAGGGCAGGGTCTTCCAGACATAAATTATATCAAGTGCCAGCGATAGATAATACCTCTTTCACACAAAAATATTTAAGGATGCCAAACATTGGCAAAATCAAAGATGATAGTCAAAAATCGCCAAATGGAATGTTTCTGAATGCCACTGCATCCTTGGAGAATTGCTTTTACTTGTGAAGGATGCTCCCGACAGGATGGAGATAAAACCACCTTATCTGCAACCTTACTTTCGTGGCAGCTTAAAAAAAATGAAAGAGTGGGTCATGAAACTCTTTCAAGGAAAGAGTGAACCCCAAAGGCTTCTGAGAGTTCTTAAATAGAAAAAAATAATTGTTTCCCACCTGGCCTGCAGCTGGAAGAGACTTGGAAATTAATAGAGAAGGTGGATATTTCACATGGTCTTTTATTATTTCTGTGTTCTTGGGCACTGAGGTGTAGCCAGTATCAGGGGATGGTGAGAAAAATCTATAGCAGGAAAGAATTGGAAATGAAGGTCTCCTGTTGATTTTCCTAACTTTTCTGTTAATGTGTTACACAATGCCAGACTTTGTAGTAAAGAAAATACGTGACAGAGCAAAGAACTATCACATGACTAGATGGACAGTCTGTCTGCTAATAATTCAAACAGTCCTATCTAAGCTTATCTCTTGAATCAATAAGATAGCACAAGCAGATATTTTCATAAAAACAAGGCTTCAAAATATATCTGGTGGAATTGATTTGGTGTTTTTTTGTGATCTACTAGTGCAATGTGTTTTTCAAAGAAAAGCACTTTGTAGCTTTTACCCAACAGTCAGAATAGATAAGCATGGTGAAAGAGGACTGTTCTTGTAACATAGGAGCGAACCTCTTCTCCCGAAAAAACTGAACAACACAATATATAAGAATAACCTAATTATACATGATACAATAAGAATTTGGAAACAAATAAAATTATCTTTAAAATTAAGAAACCTATCATTGTTAATGCCAATAGTGAATAATCCTTCATTTAAACTATATCTTATTGGTAAAACTTATAATCAATAAGAAAGAATGGGAATTAAAAGTATCGGTGATATGTATGAAATGGGAAATCTGTTATCATTCCAACAATTACAATTAAAATTTAAACTGAAAAAAACCCAATACTTTAAATATCTTCAGATCTGCGACTTCATGAATAAATACATACAAAGATATCAAATCATAACTTTAGATCCACTGGAAGAAGCAATGAATATTAAGGCTGACTCACAGAAATTAATATCATATTTATATAATAGTATTTTAAATATAGACTTACCATTGACAGAGGTACTTAGAGAAGAGTGGGAATGAGAATTAATGATAAAAATCACGAAGGAAACATGGGAAAAGTATTTGATATATATACACAAATATTCGATTAATGTAAGACATAATTTAATTCAATTTAAAATCTTACATAGATTATGTTATTCAAAAACTAGATTGAATAAATTCTATCCAAATACTTCTCCCATTTGTGATAAATGTATATCCCAAAATGCAACTATAACACACTATTTTGTCTCCTGCATAAAACGTTATAAATTCTGGAGTAATATTTTTGAAATATTTACAAAATTATTCAAGATAAAAATGGAACCTAATTCTGAAATGATTATATTTGGAGTAATGGAAGATGGGAATAAATGCTCTCTCAAAATTATTTTTTTAATTATGGGTTAATAATGGCAAAAAAAAGTATACTTTTGGAAAAATACATCCATACCAACGCTTAAAATGTGGATTCCTAACATGTTGGACACTGCACATCTTGAGGAAATGCGATTCCTAATAGATAAATCAGACCAATTCTTAACGAGTTGGTCTCCGTTTGTCGATTTTTGGAAGCATATGGTGCAACAAAATCGTAGAAGCTAACTGTTTCAGGATTGGGCGAGGGATGGTCAAGAATATAGATAACGATCTCCTTAATCTCCTTACTTTCTATTTCTCTTTCTACCTTCTTCTTTTCAATTTTCTTTTTTCATACTTTTTTCCTCTTCACACGCTATATATCACATGTTTCTCGATCTTTTATTATCTATTCTCTCTTTTTCTTTTTCATTATTTAAAAAAAAGAAGCTGTACATAAAATGTAATGGCTTCCGGTGGCGTCAATGGTGGGTTCAGAGGAGCTGCTGTTTTGCTCTGCTCCCGAAGAATGTTTTAATGTGCTAAAATACGAGTTCGAAGACGGGGGAGTTCTAAAAATAACTACCGAAGCTGTTATTTAATTGTGTGTTATCAGAAATCCTGCTGATAACGGAGAATAACGGCAGTTTTAAATGAAAAAAGGGAAACCTCGCCAGAAGCCTGCAAAAGCTGTTGCAAGACCTGCTACAAGAGACTACTTGAAAAAACCTGGAAAGACTCCTCAATCCCCTCAAGCATCAGCTGAAAGCTCAGAAGAAGAAGCTGACTCTCTAAATCCTTCTACAAAAATTACTTCAATGGAGGAACAAAGGGAACAAATGGAACAACTGGAAAAGTCAGTATCAGCTTCAGTCACTGAAATTATTTCTAAAGTGATACGAGAGGGGAATGTCGCGCTGGACAAAAGCCTCTCTGAAAAAAATTAAACAAGGTAATGATACGCTGATGGGGAAAATTGATGACTTAACCAAACATGTGTTCGAGATTGAGGAGGATTTAAACAAAAAAAATAAGCAGGTTGATAAGGATTGTAATAAAAAGCTGGATGCAATGTTTAAGTCTACTCATGCGGCTATGGAAGGAATGGATAATGCGATAAAACCTTCAGGAGTTTGCTGCCAACTTACTCAAACAAGTACTTAAGTTGCCTGAAGCCCCGAGAATAGTCCGACGTAAGGCTCAAGAAAGCCCAACTGCCCCCCCCCCCCCCCCCCCCCCCCCAAGACAGATTATTGTGAAATTCTATGACATTTCAACCCTGGATGGAATTATGAAACAGATTCCATATGGAGCGAATTTGATGTTTGGAAAAGACAAACTAAGATTCCTCCGTGATTTTCCAGCTGAAGTCATGGAAAAGAGGGACAAGTTTACAAAAACAAGAAGGCTACTAAAAGAGGTTCTGGGAGTAAGATATGTGATTGTATATTCCCCAAAATTGAGAATTACTTGTAACTTTGTCAAACATGCATTCACGGATCCAGAATAGGCATTTAAATATGCACAAAGTATCACACAGGAGGTCTACTGAATATCAGGAGTCGGTCTCCCACAATAATACAGAGGAGATGTGGCAAAGAAAGGTCTGTGTTTCTTTTTTTAAAAACATACAAAAAAGACTGCTCTGGTTAAGATGGCGAAATTTCCTCATGGCGTTGTCCAGATATTTTATCTTTGGACTGTTAACTCAAGGTCGGATTTTATGTTTCACTTCAACAAAGGATTGGAAAAGAAAAAAAACTGTGGTGGGGAAAATAACAAAAAAACAAATGGAATTTGAGAATATGGAAAAATATTATCAATGAACTTGTATATAGAAATTTATGATTTAAGAAACACACAATTACATACTAACATAAAATATAACTAATAAAACTGTGTAATATTAAGGCACAGCGTAATAATAGTTGATGTTTATTTCATGATGTTAATTACTTGCTAAATATCAGAATAATGAGTTAAATATGATTGATAAGAATTAATAATATACTAGCAAATTTTATGGATATAGTAGATCTAGTAGAAATTGTGCGTAAAGGGGGGGAGGAGACTCAGATACTTGGAAGTTATCCAAGGGTCTGAATCTGGTTAACCCCTTGGAACCAGCTGTTGTCTGATACAGAAGTTTGAGACAATTGTAATAGTTCTTGGCATATTGGTCGATATGGATATATAACTAACATAATTACTGTTATATCTAAGTATATACTTAATGTTGGAAACTCTTTTTTATTCTGTTTTTCCTCTCTGAAGATACACTCCAATAGATAGATTAGAAATGTATTTTATATATATTTTTTTTAACTTTGTATCGTTCTCTCTTCCAATTAATAATAATTGGTCAAGGGGGCACAGCGAAACATAAAAACATCTACGGAAGTCAGCAAGAATTTTTCTACCACCTGTTGGTGGTTTGTTTTTAATTATAATATCTTTATTTTTGGATATTATAATATCACTTTTTGTTTGTTAATTATTTTTCCACGACTTGACACTTTCTGGTCTTTTTCAAGGTCTATTCTGAAGGGGAAATGCCAACAAAACTTAACCTAGAGTTATGAGGTTTTTGGTTGCACCATATGAAGTAAAAGTATTAACATGATCCATAATGCAAGACGATAAACAAAAGAAAACTGGAGGAAGCACGTTCTGTAGCTGGAATATAAGGGGCGCTAATTAACCAATTAAAAGGGGTAAGATCTTTGCCCAATTAAAAGCTCTCAACAGTGATATCATTTTCTTACAAGAAACTCATCTAAAACATGAAACACAGATAAGACTGAATGCAAATTGGATTGGGCAAACATACTACTCTTCATTTATTTTAAATCTAGAGGCACGGCTATTATCATTCGTAAAGGTATACCATTTAAATTAAAGAATACCATAGCAGATAAAGAGGGGAGGTACGTCATAGTAACGGGAGAAATTCATTCTACTCCACTTGTGTTAATAAATATTTATGCTCCTAATTTTGACAACCCTCAATTCTTTAGTAAAATTCCGGATACAATTTCAGAACCTAACTATCAAAATGTGATAATAGGGGGAGATTTGATTGTGTTTTAGATCCATATCTGGATAAATCATCAAAACAAAAAAGGATTAACATAAAATCTAAAACTAGTGAACTCCTAAATACATACATGAAAAATACCAACATAACAGATGTATGGAGGATCGCTAACCCAGTAGGTAGGAAATATTCATTTTATTCAACGGTACATAAAACATATTCACGTATTGATTATTTCTTAGTTGACACAAAATTAATTCCATATACATATAATTCTAAATATCATAATAGTATTATTTCTGATCATTCCCCGTTAACTTTTTCTTTAATATTAGAAGGATAAAAAATCGTTCTGGAGGTTTAACCCCCAAATTTTAAACAACTCTCAAGATTGCACATATTTAAAAGAGCAGATGATATTCTTCTTTGAGACAAATGATACACCAGACACTTCACCTTCCTTATTGTGGGAAACTTTTAAGGCATTTATTAGAGGAACTATAATTTCATATCAAGCTTTCCAAAATAAAAAGAATAACACTGAACAATTGCAGTTAGAACAAGTATTAGACAATTAGATTTAGAAAATGCCAAAGAACCAACTATAGATAAACATAATAAGATAACAATACTAAAATATAAATTAAATACAATTTTATCTGCCAGAATAATAAGATTATTTCAAATTACAAAACAAGAAAATTTTGAATTTGGTGATTAACCACATAAACTGAAAAAACGGGAAACAGAAAATACCATAGCAGTATTTTACCGGGGATATTGGATTTTAAAATATTCGGGTTCCAATAGTCGGGAAAGTGAGGATACATATATTTAAAACTTATTTAAGAATATAATAAAAAACGAAAAAAAGGGAAGAAAGAAAATAAAAATATAAATTAATTTAAAAAAAAAATTAAAAAGTTTCCAAGGAGGGCAAATGAAATCAAACTCTATATTTGACTCTAAACATTCAATTATAAATAAGTATTAGTCATTAGTGATAATTATTAACTCTGATTAGTAATGATACCACGCTATAGTTTTAGTATTTATTAATTATTTTATTAGTAGTGCAGTTATACTAATTATTAGTATCCATGGGAGAGTTTCTGATCCACATCTTTCTCCAGCTTCCTTAGACACGTCTTTAGTTCCATCCAGTCCTGCAAAGTCAGTTTATTACTAAAATTAAATCAGACAAAGGGGAATTACTGACACTACTTAAAGATATTAATAAAAGATTTTCTCAATTTTATCAAAATTTATATACATCGAAAACCTCTGCAAATAATACTCAAATTACAAATTTTTTTGTTAAATATTTTTATTAGACATAAGTACATATTAAAAGAAGAATATACTTGTCACATACATTCTTAATATTATTAACATTAACAATTATGTCTTGTTTGTACTTCTATACATTTTTTAGTTTTTAACGCAGATAGGAAAAAATAGAGAGAAATAGAGTAAAAATAGAAAATCAAAAGGATGAGTGGAATGTTAAACAGGTTATCCATCTTTGGAGATATATCCATGAGCTGTTATGTATGATTCTTCATCTATTCCTTTATTCAGGCTTCAGTCAGGCTCTCGCACCGAGCCATTTTGACACTTTAAATATTCAATAAATGGAGACCATATCCCTCTGAAAATATCCAACTTGTCCAGTAGGACAAGCCTTAATCTTTCCAGATGAAATGTCTCCGACATTCCTGTAATCCACATTTTGGTTGTGGGGATGTAGGACCTTTCCAGAATTTCAATATTAATTTTTTCCCAATTATTAAACTGTAATCAATAAAAATTCTTTGATTCGTTGTTATTAATTGATCTGTTTCTAATATTCCCAATATTATTAATTTTGAGTCAGGAATCAGATTCGTATTAACAACTTTCGAAATTATCTTAAATATTTCTGTCCAAAATGTAGTAATTTTTATACAATTTGTAAATGAGTGCGTTAAGTTAGCTTCTAAGTGCTGACATTTATCACATATGGCAGATACATTTGAAAAAATACTATGTAATTTGGATTTTGAATAATGTAATCTATGTAATATTTTAAATTGTATAAGAGAGTGTCTAGCATTTAACGAGCAGTGGTGTATATGTTGTAAACTTTCATCCCATACTTCTGGTCTAATTCTTTGACCTAATTCATTTTCCCATGATTGCCTATATATTTATGTCATTGGGATATTGTTTTCCAATAAAATGTTATAAATATATGATATCAATTTTTCGGTGTTCGGGTGTTTATTTAGACATTCATCTAAAATGTCTCTTTCTTTTTCTAATTTCCTGTGTGTTTGCTTTTACATAGTCTCTAATTTGTAAATATCTAAAGTAATCTTTTGAATGTAATCCATAAATTTGGTGTAATTCTTGAAATGAAAGGAAGGAGTTTTCCCTGTAGAGATCGCCCATCTTTATTAATTCCATAGTTTTTCCATTGTAAAAAACCTTTGTCCATCATTGAGGGTTTAAATGTAACGTTATTTACAATGGTAAGGGCTAGTGGTATACATTCCGATTTTAATGTTTTCTTTATTTGTTTCCAAATAAGTATCCCACTTTCTATTATAGGGTTTTCACTATAGGTTTTCTTACGTAGTTTAATATTGGCAAATAAAATCAAGCTAATTTCAAAAGGCGAACAATCTTCTTTTTCCATTTTTAACCAAATTGGTTGTTTATCTGTCTCTACTAACCAAAAATTCATATTTTTAATATTAACTGCCCAGTAATAAAACATAAAGTTTGGCAGTGCTAGACCTCCGTTTACTTTTGATTTACATAAATGTTTTTATTTATTCTATGGCTCTTATAATCCCAGATAAAGTTGGAGACTATATATAATCCCAGATAAAGCTGGAGAACCTTCTTTAAAAAAAAATTAGGAAGATATATCGGAATCAATTGGAAGAGATATAGTAATTGAGGGAGAAAAATCATTTTTATTGCATTAATTCTACCTAGCATTGAAATAGGTAATGTTTTCCAATATAAAATATTCTTATTTAATTTATTCAGTAAAAGTGGAAAATTGGATTTAAATAAAGAATCTAATCTTTTTGTTACATAAATTCCAAGATTTTTAATTTTTTGTTTGCTATCTTAAAAGGAAATTGTTGTAATATATGTAAATTATTTACCATTATTGACATAAGTTCACTTTTATTCCAATTAATACTATATCCTGAAAATAAGCCAAATTCAGTTATTAAATTTAATAAATTTGGAATACTAATTTCCGGCTTTGCAATATAAAGTAATACGTCATCAACATATAAGGAGATTTTATTTTCAGTATCTCTGGTTTCATACCCGTATATTTCAGGATGTAATCTCACGCATTGAGCTAATGGTTCAATTGCAAGTGAAAACAATAGCGGGGATAAAGGACAACCTTGTCTGCAGCCTCGGAATAAATTAAATTTAGTTGATAGCATTTGATTTGTTAGTATTCTGGCTGTTGGATTAGTGTATAATAATTTACCCAAGTAATAAACTTCTCTCCCAACTTAAAAGTTTTCACAACCGAAAACAAGTAAGACCATCCACCTGGTCAAAGGCTTTCTCCGCATCTAACGATATAATTACTAGGTCGTTATTAATACCTCATTTCGAATATATAATATTGAATAATCGTCATATGAGGAATATCATTTTGGTATAAATCATGTTTGATCCGGGTGAATTAATTAATTGATAACTGTGTTTAGTCTTTGTGCTAATATTTTGGTTAGTATCTTTTGATCAGTGTTTAAAAGAGCTATAGCTCTATATGATCCTGGGTCATCCAGATCTATGTCTATTTTAGTTATAAGTGTTATAATAGATTCATTTAACATTTCTGGTAGTTTCTGGTGGGTATAGATGTATTCATAGTGTATCTTCAAACGTGATGCAATCAGATCATAAAATGTTTTAGAAAATTCCAAACCAATACCATCTGGTCCTGGTGTTTTACCATTTTTTAATGATCTGATAGATTCTTCGATTTCTTTTACTGATATTTCAGCATTTAGTGATTCTCTATTTTCTGAATCCAACCTATTTAGATTACATTTTTTTAAAATGCTTTTATTCCTATCCGGTTTTCTGTCGTTTTAGCTGAATATAAATTTTTATAATATTGCAAAAATCTCACATTAATATCTTTGGGTTGTTCTAATGGTTCGCCATTGTCTGATTTAATCCTATGGATTATCTTTTCTCCCTCCATTTTCCGTAATTGACGAGCAAATAATTTTTGGGGTTTATCTCCGAATTCAAATTGTAATTGTTTAGTGTTTTGATAGAGTTTTCCAACTTGATCTGAATATATTTTATTTAATTTATATTTCAGTGCAGCAATTTTGTTATGTTTTGTCATGGATGGATTAGCAGCATTCTCTGTGTCTAATTGTTTAATCTCCTTTTCCAATTCCTGTTGTTCCCTCCGTTCTCTTTATTATAAAATGCTTGAGAAGAAATCATAATTCCACGGGCATATGCTTTAAAAGTTTCCATAATAGGGAAGATATTTCTGGTTATTCATTTATTTCAAAGAAAATCTTGATCTGTTCTATAATATATTCCTGAGTTACTTTGTCTTTTAAAATTTGTGGGTTAAATCTCCATTGTCCCTGTTTTTCCGTTTTACCATTTATTTGAATCATAAATGTTAAAGGTGCGTGATCTGAGATTGTAATATTATGGTATTTTGAATTGTAAGTAAGTGAGATAAATTTAGAGTCTATCAAAAAATAATCTATTCTTGAATACGTTTTATGTACAGGTGAATGAAATGAATATTCTCGTCCAGTTGGATTTTCTACTCTCCAAACTTCTTTAATATTACTAGTATCCATGTATGCATTTAATAAGTCACTGGAATGGGATTTGATTTTCCTTTGTCTTGGGGATCTATCTAAATAAGAGTCTAGTGTACAATTTAAATCTCCTCCAATTATTACAACATGTGCTATTTCCGGGATGGTATTAAATATTTTCTTAAAGAACAGTGGACTATCAAAGTTTGGTCCATAAACATTAACAAAAATCATTTTTTGTGCATTTAATTCTCCTATTACAATAATGTATCTGCCATCACTATCAGTTATAGTTGATGTATGTTTAAATAAAGTGCCTTTACGAAATAATATTGCTACGCCTCTGGATTTGTGTGTAAAAGAAGAATGATGCGTTTTATCTATCCATTTAGCTTTCAGCCTATGCTCGGCATCTTTTTTTAAGTATGTTTCTTGGATAAAAATTACATCAGTTTTAATTGCTTTTAAATGTGCTAGTACTTTACCTCTCTTAATTGGTTCAGTAATACCTTTAACATTCCAGCTACAAAACGTTATTCCTTCATTCCCCGTATTCATTTTTAAATATAACCATATAACCATATAACAATTACAGCACGGAAACAGGCCCTCTCGGCCCTTCCAGTCCGTGCCGACCATTTGCTTTCCCCTAGTCCCATCTACCTGCACTCAGACCATACCCCTCCATTCCCTTCACGTCCATATACCTATCCACTTTACTCTTAAATGTTAAAATCGATCCTGCCTCCACCACTTCTGCTGGAAGCTGATTCCACACAGCCACCACCCTCTGAGTAAAGAAGTTCCCCCTCACGTTACCCCGAAACCTCTGTCCCTTAATTCTCATGTCATGCCCTCTTGTTTGAATCTTCCCTACCCTCAATGGGAAAAAACGTATCCACGTCAACTCTGTCTATCCCTTTCATCATTTTAAAGACCTCAATCAAGTCCCCTTAACCTTCTGCGCTCCAAAGAATAAAGACCTAACTTGTTCAACCTTGCTCTGTAAATAGTTGCTGGAACCCTGGCAACATTCTAGTTAATCTCCTCTGTACTCTCTCTATTTTGTTGACATCCTTCCTATAACTAGGCGACCAAAATTGTACACCATACTCCAGAATTGGTCTTACCAATGCCTTGTACAATTTTAAACATTACTTCCCTACTCCTATATTCAATGCTCTGATTTATTAAAGGCCAGCACACCAAAGGCTTTCTTTACCACCCTATCTACATGCGATTCCACCTTCAGGGAACTATGCACAGTTATTCCTAGATCCCTCTGTTCCACAGCATTCCTCAATTCCCTACCATTTACCATGTACGTCCTATTTTGATTTGTCTGCCAAGATGTAGCACTTCACACTTATCAGCATTAAACTCCATCTGCCATCTTTCAGCCCACTTTTCCAAATGGCCCAAATCTCTCTGTAGACTTGAAAATCTACTTCTTTATCCACAACACCACCTATCTTAGTATCATCTGCATACTTACTTATCCAATTTTCCACCCCATCATCCAGATCATTGATGTACATGACAAACAACAGTGGACCCCAACACAGATCCCTGAGGCACCCCACTGGTCACCGGCTTCCAACCTGACAAACAGCCATCCACCATTACTCTCTGGACATCTCCCATTCAGCCACTGTTGAATCCATCTTGCTACTCCGCCATTAACACCCAAAGATTGAACCTTCTGAACCAACCTTCCATGGGGAACCTTGTCCAAAGGCCTTACTGAAAGCCATATAGGACAACATCCACTGCTTTGCCCTCATCAATTTCCCTAGTTACCGCTTCAAAAAATTCAAGAAGGTTTGTCAAACATGACCTTCCAGGCACAAATCCGTGTTGACTGTTCCTGATCAGACCCTGTTTATCCAGATTGCTTATATATATTATCTCTAAGTATCCGTTCCATTAATTTGCCCACCACTGACGTCAAACTATAGGTCTATAATTGCTAGGTTTATTCTTTGACCCCTTTTTAAACAATGGAACAACATGCGCAGTACGCCAATCCTCCGGCACTATTCCCGTTTCTAATGACATTTGAAATATTTCTGTCATAGCTCCTGCTATTTCTACACTAACTTCCCTCAATGTCCTAGGGAATATCCTGTCAGGACCTGGAGACTTATCCACTTTTATATTTTTCAAAAGTGTCAGTACTTCCTCCTCTTTGAATCTCATAGTTTCCATAGCTACTCTACTCTTTCCCCTTAACTCACCGAGTTCAATATCCTTCTCCTTGGTGAATACCGAAAAAAGAAATTGTTCAATATCTCCCCCATCTCTTTTGGCTCTGCAGATAGCTGTGCATTCTGGTTCTCTAATGGTCCAATTTTATCCCTCGTTATCCTAAAATCTTGCATCTTTTGTCTATGGAGGTCTATAATAGAGCCAATGGTTCAGTTCGACAGACCCGACCTTACACCCGAACTCTGAATAGACGAATTTCAAGACCCTTGAATGTCTTTCACGTGTATATCTCCTTTGATCCAATTTGTAACTCCATTCAAACTGAAAATAATAATGATAGATTATAATATAAGAGAAAAGAGGATAGATTAAGAAATTAGTAATGTGCACAAAGAAGGAAAAAAACTACATCTAGTATTAGTGTAGTTAGTGCTAGCCATACTAGCATGGCTAACCATCTACCGACTTCCATAGTTGATGTTACCAACTTAACCAGCTCCTTGGTTTCTTGGAATTTTTATTCCATAGCAGTATTTTACCGGGGATATTGGATTTTAAAATATTCGGGTTCCAATAGTCGGGAAAGTGAGGATACATATATTTAAAACTTATTTAAGAATATAATAAAAAACGAAAAAAAGGGAAGAAAGAAAATAAAAATATAAATTAATTTTTTTTTTAAATTAAAAAGTTTCCAAGGAGGGCAATTGAAATCAAACTCTATATTTGACTCTAAACATTCAATTATAAATAAGTATTAGTCATTAGTGATAATTATTAACTCTGATTAGTAATGATACCACACTATAGTTTTAGTATTTATTAATTATTTTATTAGTAGTGCAGTTATACTAATTATTAGTATCCATGGGAGAGTTTCTGATCCACATCTTTCTCCAGCTTCCTTAGACACGTCTTTAGTTCCATCCAGTCCTGCAAAGTCAGTTTATTCAATGATGAAGTTCAGTTTTAAAAATATTATTCAAGCTTCTTCTCGAACCTTAGTCTTCTGGGCAAAGTCCAGTGCCTCCACAGGGTTGGTGAAAAAGTGTTCAGTCTGATTGTAGGTGACTCTTAGGGTAGCTGGATACCTCAGACCATATTTCAAGTTCTTCATTTCCCTCAAGATTCTTTTGGTCTCATTAAACGCTTTTCGTTTCCTGGAGACCTCTGCTGGATAGTCACGATAGATACTGATCCCGTATCCTTCAAATGTAAGATTTCTGTTTCTTGCAGTTTTTTGCATTATCTCCTCCAGGACATAGTTGTACTGGACTTTTATTATCATTTGTCTTGGGGGATCACCTTGTCTTGTCTGGCGTCTCATCACTCTGTGTGCTCGAGCAAGTAAAGGCTTTTGATCCAGAGATAAATCTTTTTGCAGTAGATTTGCAGTGAATTCTCGGGAATCTTGATCCGCCTCTTTCCCTTCTGGAATACCCTGCAATTCTTAGGTTCTGTCTTCTCTGGCGACCTTCCAATTCAGTACATTTCTCAGTTATATTGCCCAGTAGTTTTCTCTGATAAGTTTTGCCGTAGTCTGAGCACTTGTTTCGGCTAGTTCTTCAAGGTCCTTTATGACTGACATCTGCTGATTCAGTGCATCCTCCACGGGATTCAGCCTTTCTTCAAGATCAGTTGTCACTTTTCTGATTTTAACATTTGTCTCGTTTGTCACACTTGGAGCTTGTTCAATCAGTATTTCTGCAATTTCTTTCTTCAGTTTATCCGATGTATTCGTAGCCGTGGTATTAATTTCAAGCTTTAACTCCATCATTTCCTCCTTGACTTTTTTATTTCTTCCCTAAAATTCATCTTCTTTAATTCTTTGTTTGTTTTTGCAAGTTCACTTTTTAGTTCCAGCTTTATTTCCTCATTTAAGCCAGCAATTTCACTTGCAATAAAAGTTTTAAGATCTCCACCTTCCGATTTTGTCATCATTTATTTTGACACACCTTCTAGGGATAGCGTCCTACCTGAGCCCGAGGCTTCAGTCGGGCCTTTTTCTTGTTCCACCGTTTTCTGCCTAGTAACACGACTTTTCGGTTTATCCGAGAGGGGGCTGTGCTGCATAGACATAGTAAGTCGCGCGCCTGATGACGTCACTCACGGCAATCGGTACAGAAGCAGCAGGCAGCAGGTAGGTCGTTTTCTCCCTGATTTTTCAACATTTTTTTCAAGGAGCTGGCTGGCATTGCTCTTTAGTCCTCCATAGCACCACCGGAAGTCCCTCAAATTACAAATTTCTTAGACACTTGTAATCTTCTAAAATTAAATATGGTGGAACAAGAGGGATTAGGAGCTCAGATTACACTTCAGGAAATAGAAAAAACAATAAATTCATTGAAGAATGGCAAAACGCCAGGACCAGATGGCTAGTAATGAATTCTATAAAATATTCTACGAGATAATTTCTCCACGCCTGCAAGATTTATATATATACGCTTTTAAAGAAAATAAACTACCTGAAACACTAACTGTGTCAACAACTACACTTATACCTAAAAAAGATAAAGATCTAGAAGACTCAGGCTCAGATAGAGCCATAGCATTCTTAAATACAGATAAAAAAAAATAGCAAAGATCCTAGCGTGAAGATTGAGTAAATGTGTTAGCAAACTAATAAACCCAGACCAAACAGGGATTATACCAAAGAGATACTCATTTAACAATTTGAGACGGATGTTTAATATAATGTACTCACATAATACTGAAGAAGACCTAGCAATTATTTCATTGGATACAGAAAAAGCTTTTGATCAAGTAGAATGGCAATATTTATTCACAGTATTGCAAAAATGTAACATGGGAGATAAGTTTATCGCATGGGTAAAATTATTATATGATAAGCTGACGGCTAGAATACTGACTAAGAGTATATTATCCCCAAAATGCCAATTAGCAAGGGGCAATAGGCAGGGGTGCGCACTATCGCCCCTGCTATTTGCACTAGTGATAGAGCCTTTAGCAGAAAGTATAACAAAGTCATCTGAATATTCATGGATACAATACCAAACACACAAATAATAAAATGTCATTATATGCAGACGACATATTATTATATATTACAAATTCGTAAATTAGCATACCAAATATACTAAATTTAATAGAGGAATTTAGTTCTTTTTTAGGATATAGAATAAACTGGAACAAAAGCAAAATTATGACGATAAAACCTCAAGAGCTGACACATCTGTTGAAATTCCCTTTTAGAATTGCAACAGAAAAACTTAAGTATTTGGGCATCTAAATTACTAAGAAATATAAATCATTACTTAACGCAAACTATGTGCCTTTATTAACTAAATTGTGCCTTTATTAACTAAATTAAAGGGGTTGATTACATTTTGGAAAACACTGCAGATGTCCTTAATAGGCAGAATAAATGCGATAAAAATGATCTTACCGCAAATACTGTACCTATTTCAATCAATGCCAATATATTTACCAAAAAAAATCTTTAAAAAACTAGATTCTGATATTATAAACTTCATATGGGATTATAAATCACACAGAATTCAAAGAAAACAATTATGTAAATCTAAAGAATCAGAGGGACTGACACTCCATAACTTATTGTATTACTATTGGGCAGTGAATATTAAAAATATAATCTACTGGTTGGACAGTTCTGCCCAACAGGTAGATTGGATAAGAATGGAGAAAGAGGATTGTTCCCCTTATAATATAGGAGCGATCCTTCTTTCCCCGATGAAACTGAACAATATAATATATAAGAAAAATCCAATTATTCACAGTATAATACGAATTTGGAATTTACTTTAAAATCAAGAAAACTATTGCTTCTTTCTCCAATAACTAATAATCCCTCATTCAAAACATCTATTATTGATAAAACGTTTAATCAATGGGAAAAAATAGGAATTAAAATGATGGGAGATATGTATGAAACAATTACAACTAAAATATAATTTGAAAAGTAATCAATATTTCAAATATCTTCAAATTCAAGATTATTTGAAAAAATATATACAAGGATATCAAAATTTAACCCCAGATTTATTAGAGGAAGGAATGAATAGAAGCAGAATCAAGCAATTTAATATCTTACTTATATAATATAATTCTAAATATAGAAACACCAACGACAGAGGCAAATAGAAGGGACTGGGAACAAGAGTTATTGATAAAAAATTCTGAACGATAGATGGGAAAAAAATCTATTATATGTAAATAAATGTAATAGATTATACTATTCGAAAACTAGACTGAATAAAATATTTTCAAATGTTTCCCCCATCTGTGATAAATGTCTAACTCAAAATGCCACTATAGCACATTCCTTTGTCTCTTGTACAAAAATGCATACATTTTGGAATGAAATTTTTGGAATTTGTACTAAAAACTATTTAACACAAAATTGAACCCCAATACAGAACTGATTATCTTTGGATCAATGGAAGAGGGGAGTAAACTAACTATATTCCAAGAAGCTTTTCTTAATTACGGTATAATAACAGCAAAAAAACTTATACTCAAATTTTGGAAAAACGCAACCACGCCAACATTCAAAATGTGAATTTCAAATATGTCGGAAACGCTACATCTTGAAGAAATGAGATTCCTCCTACTAGGCAAAGAAGATCAATTCTTAAAAACTTGGTCTCCTTTTATCAACTTTTTACAAGTAGGTGGTGCAACATAACATAACCTTAGAAATTAAACGGTTTAGAACCGTGTGACGGATGGGCAAAAATACGAAATATGTAGATCTCTCCTAATCTCTCTTTTCTCTACTTTCTCCTTTTTTTCAATCTTTTTAGCTTCTCCGCTCTGTCCTTTATTTCTTTTGCTATCTGTTTCTACTCGCTTGTCTATCTATTCCGACACTCTTTATTTATTTTTTCTCTCACTGTTCTTTTATTATTAAATTAAAAATACGAAGTTGTCCAAGAATGGAAATATGTATTTATGTATTAGGTAGTCAAGTACCACACTATTGTGCTTCTAACAAAAATAAACAAAAAAAAATAAAAATAAAAATAAAATGTAATATGTCAATATATATTAGGCACCTTGGTGCCATATTCCTGTACTTACTTCTAATAACATTTTAAAAAAGAATTTACCAGAACTCCAATAATATCCAAGGCTATCTTTAGGATGTATTTGAATCGGCAATGGGGATCAAAGCAGTTTACAAACATCAGAAAGCGAGCATCACACCTTTTAAGAGAGTTTTTTTTCAGTGTGCTGACACTGCAACATGTGACAAAAATTATTTAACCTAAAACATTACCTCATTCGGCGGATACTGACTGACCTATATATCCAGGGTCTGCAGTTTTGTTTCAATTTTTATCTGGCTCTGAAAAATCTGAAAAATCTAAAAAACACCTTAAATAAAACAAAATACAAGTCCCGAGTCTACTGTCAGTATTGATAGAGACTCCTGATTGCAAGAGATGTGAATCTTTCACAATACTATGTGGTGGACAGAGATATTTTTCAACAATTTCTCGAGACAAGAGTTAAAAATATGCAAGCACTGAATGTTGAAGCAAAGGAATGAACAAAAGCAATTTTATCTATAGAAATTAGCTTCAATGCAATAGTTAAATACAAACAATTGTGAGGTGACGCATTTTGGGTGATCAACTGCACGGTGATCAAGTACACAATAGTATACTCAGGAGGCTGACCCAAAACGTCGCCCATTCCATCTCTCCAGAGGAGGAGGGGGGAATGGTAAAAGCACATGCACTAGGATTGTTTAAATAGCATTTATGCAGACCATCTTCAGTTGGATGGGATTAAGCAGCAACAACACGCGTACAGGATTCTTTGATTCCAACTGCTCCACTATTGGCAGGTAGTCCAGTAGCACACAGTAAAACGAAGGGGATTACTTTAGAACTACAATGCATGTGTATCATGCAGACTCCCGAGATTTATGGCTGATAATGACTCTGACAGAGCATACCAGATACTTAGCAACCTTAGGACACCCAACTCATGAATGTGATCGCTGATAATAGTGCAAGAGAAGATGCAGTTTTAACTGCCCTTGCGAATACTCTTCAGAAGCCGATAGATATTGCTAGGATTCTAGATGTGAGACCAAAGAAAGGAGAGGGAGCAGATGAGTTTTTTTAAAAGATTCTCTGAGTTATACATGGATCAGTCAGGAGATCTGAATTTTAGGAATGTAGCAAATTCTCCTCAGCACTGCGCAATTTTATTGAACTGCCTTCCAACTAATATGCTGAATCAATTAAAACCTATAATATGGGCTGGTTGGAAAACAGTTCCAGTCAGATGGCTTGGGCAGTGAGGTATCACTGGTAGGATATCAAAAAGCAGGAGTCAGCCAGCAGTAAAAACGAAAACAGAGTATGTAATTAAAAAGGAAGGTGCCAAAATCTGACTTAGGACCGTGGAGTCCTAAAACATTAGCGAACTATGGAATGAGAGAAATTAGGGCCCCAGATTATCCAGATCACTTTTTTGATGATATGCCTGCCTTAGAGCCGATTTCACTGAGACCAATTTGGAGAAATAATAGAATACTGGGACCAGATCAGTGCTATACTTGTGGAGGGTCAGGTCATTGGAGTAGGGAGTGCCCAGCCAGAGGAAGGAACGAAAGAGGGGGTCACCGAAAAGATTTCCAAGATCAGAGGGATTGAAGAAATTTCAGAGATCAATGAGATCAGAGAGAGCAAAGAGGGAGCTGGCAGGAAAATCAAGGACAGAGAAGACAAATATTAACCATATAACCATATAACAATTACAGCACGGAAACAGGCCCTCTCGGCCCTTCCAGTCCGTGCCGACCATTTGTTTTCCCCTAGTCCCATCTACCTGCACTCAGACCATACCCCTCCATTCCCTTCCCGTCCATATACCTATCCACTTTACTTTTAAATGTTAAAATTGATCCTACCTCCACCACTTCTGCTGGAAGCTCATTCCACACAGCCACCACCCTCTGAGTAAAGACGTTCCCCCTCACGTTACCCCTAAACATCCGTCCCTTAATTCGCATGTCATGCCCTCTTGTTTGAATCTTCCCTACCCTTAATGGGAAAAGCTTATCCACGTCAACTCTGACTATCCCTTTCATCATTTTAAAGACCTCAATCAAGTCCCCCCTTAACCTTCTGCGCTCCAAAGAATAATGACCTAACTTGTTCAACCTTTCTCTGTAACATAGTTGCTGGATCCCAGGCAACATTCTAGTAAATCTCCTCTGTACTCTCTCTATTTTGTTGACATCCTTCCTATAATTAGGCAACCGAAATTGTACACCATACTCCAGAATTGGTCCCACCAATGCCTTGTACAATTTTAACATTACTTCCCTGCTCCTATATTCAATGCTCTGATTTATAAAGGCCAGTACACCAAAGGCTTTCTTTACCACCCCATCTACATGCGATTCCACCTTCAGGGAAATATGCACAGTTATTCCTAGATCTCTCTGTTCCACAACATTCCTCAATTCCCTACCATTTACCATGTACGTCCTATTTTGATTGTCCTGCCAAGATGTAGCACTTCACACTTATCAGCATTAAACTCCATCTGCCATCTTTCAGCCCACTTTTCCATATGGCCCAAATCTCTCTGTAGACTTTGAAAATCTACTTCATTATCCACAACACCACCTATCTTAGTATCATCTGCATACTTACTTATCCAATTTTCCACCCCATCATCCAGATCATTGATGTACATGACAAACAACAGTGGACCCAACACAGATCCCTGAGGCACCCCACTGGTCACCGGCTTCCAACCTGCTAAACAGCCATCCACCATTACTCTCTGACATCTCCCATTCAGCCACTGTTGAATCCATCTTGCTACTCCACCATTAACACCCAAAGATTGAACCTTCTTAACCAACCTTCCATGGGGAACCTTGTCAAAGGCCTTAGACAACATCCACTGCTTTACCCTCATCAATTTCCCTAGTAACCGCTTCAAAAAATTCAAGAAGGTTTGTCAAACATGACCTTCCAGGCACAAATCCATGTTGGCTGTTCCTGATCAGACCCTGTTTATCCAGATGCTTGTATATATTATCTCTAAGTATCCTTTCCATTAATTTACCCACCACTGACGTCAAACTAACAGGTCTATAATTGCTAGGTTTATTCTTTGAACCCTTTTTAAACAATGGAACTACATGCGCAGTACACCAATCCTCCGGCACTATTCCCGTTTCTAATGACATTTGAAATATTTCTGTCATAGCTCCTGCTATTTCTACACTAATTTCCCTCAATGTCCTAGGGAATATCCTATCAGGACCTGGAGATTTATCCACTTTTATATTTTTCAAAAGTGTCAGTACTTCCTCCTCTTTGAATCTCATAGATTCCATAGCTACTCTACTTTTTTTCCTTACTTCACATAGTTCAATATCCTTCTCCTTGGTGAATACCGAAGAAAATAAATTGTTCAATATCTCCCCCATCTCTTTTGGCTCTGCAGATAGCTGTCCATTCTGTCTCTCTAATGGTCCAATTGTATCCCTCGTTATCCTTTTGCTATTAATATAGCTGTAGAAACCCTTTGGATTTACTTTCACCTTTCTTGCCAAAGCAACCTGATATCTTCTTTTAGCCTTCCTAATTTCTTTCTTAAGATTCCTTTTACATTCTTTATACTCCTCTAGCACCTCATTACTCCATACGTCCTACAATGTAGATATCTCTCTTTTTTCAAAACAAGTGTCCAATTTCCCTTGAAAACCATGGCTCTTTCCAATTTTTACTATTTCCTTTCAACCTAACAGGGACATAAAGATTCTGTACTCTTACAATTTCCCCTTTAAATGTCCTCCATTTCTCTTCTACATCCTTCCCATAAAACAGAGTGTCCCAATTCACTCCTTTTAAATCCTTACGCATTCCCTCAAAGTTAACCTTTCTCCAATCAAAAATCTCCACTCTAGGTCCAGTTCTGACTCTCTCCATAATTATATTGAAACTAATTGTATTGTGATCACTGGTCCCGAAGTGCTCACCAACGCAACCTCCGTCACCTGACCTGCCTCATTTCCTAACAGGAGGTCCAGCACTGCCCCTTCTCTGGTCGATACCTCTATGTACTGCTGCAAAAAACTATCCTGCACACATTTTACAAACTCCAAACCATCCAGCCCATTTACAGAATGTGTTTCCCAGTCTATTATTTGGAAAATTGAAATCTCCCACAATCACTACCTTGTGCTTACTACTAATATCTGCTATCTCCTTACATATTTGCTCTTCCAATTCTCGCTCCCCATTTGGCGGTCTATAATACACCCCTAAAAGTGTTGCTACATCGTTCCCACTTCTCAGTTCCACCCAAATAGCCTCCCTAGACGAGCCCTCTAATCTATCCTGCCAAAGCACTGCTGTAATATCCTCTCTGACAAGCAATGCAACACCTCCACCTCTGGTCCCTCCAATTCTATCACACCTGAAGCAACAAAATCCTGGAACATTTAGTTTCCAATCACAGCCGTCCTGTAACCATGTTTCACTGATTGCCACAACATCATATTTCCAGGTGTCAATCCAGGCTCTAAGTTCATCCACCTTTCTTACAATGCTCCTAGCATTAGAATATACACATTTTATAAACACACCATCCCTTATTCTCTGTCTATTATCTTTTTCCTCTTTCTCGCCTACATTTTGGGTCCGAGTGCTTCCCTTCTCTGCCTCTTGCCCAACACCCTGTCCCCCTCTACCTGAGTCCCTCCCCCAGCCTTTCTAGTTTAAAGTCTCTCCAGTAGCCTTTGCAAATCTCCCTGCCAGGATATTGGTCCCCCTCGGGTTCAAGTGCAACCCGTCCTTTTTGTACAGATCATGCCTTCCCATTGATCCCAGTGATCAAGAAACTTGAATCCCTGCCCACTGCACCAGTCCCTCAGCCATGCATTTATCCTCCACCTCATTCCATTCCTACTCTCACTGTCACGCGGCACAGGCAGTAATCCTGAAATCGTTACCCTTTTGGTCCTTCTCCTTAACTTTCCCCCCAACTCCCTAAATTCTCCCTTCAGGACCTCATCTGTTTTTCTGCCTATGTCATTGGTATTCTTCTCTCAAACTAGCCCATTTTCACGTCTATGATTAGCAAATTTAGTGGTGGCTGGATGCAAATCTGACGAAGAACCTGTGCTGTTATTACAAGTAGAAGGGAAAACATGTACCTTCTTGGTAGATACAGGGGTGTCCATGTCATCACTCCAATCAATTTACATTCTCCCCGAATCACAAGGTGTTCAGAGCCTGTCTGGTTTTCAAGGACAAGCCTGCCAGTATCCTATCTCTTAGCCATTTGAGGTGGTGTACAGAGGAAAAGCAATAAAGCATAAATTTGTGATAACAACTGGATAAGATTGCAATTTAAAGGCTGGAGTTTTGCTCTGCCCATTTCAATTGAAGATTGAATGCGGCGATGGCGAAATAGTAGTGACCCCCCTGGGCTCCCGAAAGGCAATGTTATTCGACAAGGACCCCCCAATGGTGGTCTTTAGATTTAGATGAAGAGCCTCAACTCCATATTACATTGGCTTATGACAGGAGTGGTAAGAATAAAGAGCTAGAAGCTTTCTTTAGACCGTATGAAGGAAAGGACTGGGAAATAAGAATTTTGGCACTAGTTGTAGGAAAGGAGGGCACTGCGGAAATTCGCTGAGGTACCTGCAAATTTATGGAAATGAACTGCAGAGGTTGCTCCACATATTACCAGAAAAGTAAACTATCCAGCAAGTGCAAAAAATCTAGGAGCAATCGTGAAAAGGACAAATACTATGGCAGACCCGAATAAGTATGAAGAGCATAATTTGCCTAACCAGTATGTTGTTAAGTTCTATCAGGCCCCAAGGACAGTTGTTATCCGGCTACGCCAGCATCTGGGGATGAGGTATGTGAGTATGTGGACCCGCATGTATGGCCAGAAGATGCAGCTCAGGTAGGATGTGTTTGCATTGATCCCATCCAAGTAGCTCTCCAGAAAGGGGTAACACTGCCTTTGATACAGCAGTATCCATTGAAACCACAGGCCATTAACAGTATAGACAAATTTTACTTCGGAGTCACGTGAGTGACTAAGTGAATAGAAGCCCGTACAGCCGTTGGTGCGTCATGACGTCAGACGCTGGTGCAGTCGGGCGGTTGGAGCAGCAGCGCTCCTCCGAGCGGTAAGTTTAAACCGCAGGTTACACGAAGAGCTGGAGAATTCGGCGGGTGCAGCAGCATCTAAGGAGCGAAGGAGATGGGCGACGTTGCGGGTCGAGACCCTTCTTCAGACTTCACCCTCGATTCTCCAGCATTTGCAGTTCTTCGTTAACAAGTTTAAACGGAGGTAAGGTTTTTAAATTTTTTTTACCACATGTCATTTTCTGCGACGGTTTGGGGTTCTTAGAGAATGTTGCAGAAAGTGAAGAAGGTGTCGGCGAGGCGCTCCGGGGGTAGAAAGGAAAGTGGCAGGAGAGTGTTGAGGAAGGAGGCCCGTCTGGTACACCTGGTCCGGTGCTGGCTACACAGCCAGTGGTTGCGGACCCACTGCCGGGGGGCAGTGGAGGCTTGTCAGTAGGGTGGGAAGGCCACTGGCAAGTCTCTGTGGCCCGTAGATGAGTCGGGCTGGAGGTTATACCCTCCATAGGAGAGTCCGTTTGCTCACGTGCTCTCCCACGTCGAGATTCTATTTCAAAAGAATGCTCGACAGGGACCAGCTCCGTGGGGAGGAGTGGTGCCCAAGCCAGGCTGATGGAGAGCTTGTGCTAGCAGCACCTGTTTCAGGGCTGCAGAAACTATCCTGCCTGTGAGGAGGATGTTCTATCAGGGCAGTTTGCTGACACTGTTTCTATGCTGGGGGAGAGCAGTAAAGGTGTTCGGTTGGAGGTAATTCCGAACATTGCTGGGAAGTTTGCTGAGTGTAGAGGCAGGGAAGGCGATTGATGTAGAATTGGCCGAAGCCATTCAGTATATGCTCTCCCATCAGTTACAGGAGCTAAGCTATGGATGGAGTAGCAAAGAACTATAAAGCTAATTGTGATCTCCTGAAGGTACCGGTGGTTAATCACCAAATTTGCATAGATGGGTTTTGCCTGCTAGGGCCCAGGAGATGAAGTTTTAAAAAAGTGCTTAAAACTGTTGTCAGCAGGTATTACAGCTGTGGTGAAAGTTATTGATTACAAATGATATGGTTGAAGCACACCAGGATGAACTGGGACTCCTTTGTAATGCATTTTGAAATTAATAATATCGGGAGGGCCGCTATTAGGCCAGTGCTAACCCGAATTTGGCGAGTTGAGCAAACCGACCAGTGTACCACCACGAAATCTGTTGTTTGGTGGTAACCTTGCAAAAAGGGTCAAAGACTATTATGAGGTTGTTATAACCATGGCCCTCATTAAGCCAGCTGGAAGCAAGGCAAAAAAAGGTTCTCTACAAGAAGTCGAGGACAACAAGGCCGCAAGGAAAGATGCTGGTAAGGAATATAACATTGACAGACGATGAATTAACTGATGTTCCTTTTCAAATTGGGGAAGGTTAAAATTGTTCTCAAACAATGGCAGCAGTTGACATCAGATTTGTTCATACTTATGCCCCTGTATTGAAGGGGTGATGACTCGTGGCTGCCCACAGACTGCAAGTGTAAAAAGTTTTAAAGTTCCTCTCCGAGTTAGCAAGTTCTCTCCCGAGTGAAGAAGGTATGGTTTAATAAAGCAACAATGTTAAAATACTAAGTTATTTCCTATTGATATGACCTACAATGAAAATGCGCATCAAGCATTTCTTGTTTTTTTTATGTTTTTAAATACTTTTTTGCATTTTTGTAGTCATAAAGCGCGGGTGACTGAGCGGCCGCCAGGACGACGTGATAGACTTTTTTTTCATTAAGCTGTTGAGATGATAGACAGAGAGGAGAGAGAGAGAGACACACACACACACACACACACAGAAAGATACACACATTGCTTAGCCGGGCGCCAGGACCCGACAGTATAGATAGACATAGAGATACACACAGACAGCTGGCCAGATTCACACACACACAGATAGACAGTACACACAGATAGACACACACTGGAGAGAAAGGAATAAGTCGAGACCCTTCTCAGACTTACCCGAAATGCACCCATTCCTTCGCATCCAGAGATGCTTTACTCCAAGCATTGTCTCCGGTGAAGCATAGAGGGGGTCAATTGAGCCTTTGTCTATCAAAGAGTGAAAACAGTCATAAACTTATTTTTCAGATGAGGAAAATGTGCTTATTCAAGCAGAGATTCAGTCGTTTACAGAAGGGGTTAATTGAGCCTTCTGTCTATCAAAGTCAACAATTTCTGTCAAGTATATTTCCCAGATCTAAAAGGGGGGATGTAGAATTATTCTGCATTTATCAAACAAATTTGTTTGTTATAGGCATTTCAAAATGGAGACCTTTACCACGGTAAACATCTAGTGTCCAAAGGGTATTATATGGCAACCATTAATTTAAAGAATGCGTATTACGCACTGTCTATTCATGGTGATGATAGAAGATATTTGAAATTTATTTGGATGACTGAGCTGTGGCAATTCAGGACATTGCCGAATGGATTAACTTCAGCTCCTAGGTTATTTACTAAATTGGTAAAACCTGTGTTAGCATTACTTAGAGCTCAGGGGCATGTGGTAATGGCCTATTTAGATGATATTCTGATTATTGGAAAGACTCATGCTGAAACTCAATCATCAGTTTCAGTTGTTAAAATCACTTTTGAACAAATGGGATTTGTTATTCACCCAGATAAATCTAAATTATCACCAGTCCAAATTATTGATTATCTGGGATTTACCATTAATTCCAATCACATGTTGGTAACTTTGCCCAGGGATAAATTGAATCAGTTAATTGAGGACTGTGTTAATCTCGTTGGAGAACAACGGCCTTTCGATTAGACAAGTAGCCAGTTTTATTGGGAAGTTGTTGCAGCCTTTCCAGCTGTGCAGTATGGTCCTCTGCATTATCAACAATTACAACCATCAAAGGAACAGGCACTGAGAATACAAAGGGGCCATTTTTTTGATAGGCCTATGCAGTTGTCAGCTGGGGCGATTGCTGACATACAATGGTGGATAGTACATGTTTCAAAAAATTTAAGGAAGGTTTGGTGGAATCACCGTCACTGATATTACAGACTGATGTAAGTGCAACAGATATGTCTTCTAGTTGTGGAGGCAGATGGAATGTGGATGAGACATCGCTTCCTCAATTAAGAGGGATTAATTATTTAGAGTTGTTGGGCACCTGGTATGGGCTCAAAGCTTATTGTTCTACAAGGAGGGATCTGCATGTGCAGGTCAGATTGACAACACCACAGCAGTGGCATATGTAAACCACATGGGTGGAGTTAAGTCACAGTCTTTTGATAGACTGGCTAACCAGATTTGGAGCTGGTGTATTGACCAAAATATCTGGCTTTCAGCACTTTATTTGCCAGGAAGAGGTCACGTCAGTTTAATGACAACATTGAATGGATGTTAAATCAGGATGTATTTAACCAAATGATTGATCAGTATGCATTGCCAGATATTGACTTGTTTGCATCTCGATTAAATCATCAGTTACCTAGATATGTTTCATGGTAACCAGATCCTGGGGCAGTAGCAGTGGATGCATTTTCGCTGCATTGGGGGAGGAATGTTTGTGTATGTATTTCCTTCATTCTGTCTCATCAGCAGATGTTTGCAAAAGATCAAGGAGGACTCCGCTTCAGGGGTATTGGTAGTGCCAGATTGGCCTACACGAGCATGGTTTCCCGTTGTATTACAAATGGCTAGGGAGCCTTACATGCTTATCCCAAGAATAAAAATCTACTGGTAAATCCAGTCACTGGGGATCAACATCCTTTATAGGATCGTATTGATCTGTTAATTTGCAGATTTTAAGGAGGCCATACCTGGGGAGAGGACTGTCTCATCGGACGGTGAATGTTCTCACGTCGGCCTGCAGGGATAGTACACAGCAGCAATATATCACCTATATAAGGAAGTGGGAGCAATTCTGCCTACAGCAGGATATTGTATATCACACGGCAGGGATCACGGATGTATTGGAGTTTGTCAACTCTTTATTTTGATCAAAAAATTAAGTTACAGTGCAATTAATTCAGCCAGAAGTGCTCTGTCTTCTTATTTACCTATGAATGCAGAATTGCATACAGTAGGGACACGTCCGTTAGTTCACGATTCATGAAGGGAGTTTTCAATTCTAATCCTCCTAAACCCAGGTATGCCGGTATTTGGAATGTGAGTGAGGTTCTTATGCTTCTTCGCAAGTGGGCTCCGGTTACAAGCCTATCTATAGCCAAATTAACTATGAAGGTGGTCATGCTTCTGGTGTTGGTTTCAGCCCAACGTGTACAAACATTGCAAAAGCTACGGCTAGATAGAATGCATGTGTCGGCTAATGCCATTATATTTTATGTCTATGATTTGCTTAAACATAATAAAAGAGGCATGACAGGATGTAAGATTGTGTTTTCAGCATACCCCGCAGATGATCGCTTCTGTATAGTCTCACATTTATCTCGTTACATTGAGATTACTAAACCTCTGAGAGGAACAGAGTTGGCTTTGTTTATTAGTCACAAAAAACCACACAGTAAGGTGTCGGTGCAAACGGTTTCAAGGTCCTCGCGGCCGCAGGATGGTCCAGTGAGCTAACTTTTCAGAGGTTTTATCACAAGTCGATTTCAAGGCTCGGGGTGTTTGCTGAATCTGGTGTGAGTAATGTTACATTTTTCCCCTGAGTTAGAGGGGTTTGTTATGATTTGTTTGTAAATAAACTGTTATTTCATTTAACAAATGTATTACTGATGCATGATTGATTGTTAACGACTTTTGAGTCAATCCAGGCAGTGTGAACGTCGGATTTGAGTCTGCGGCGTGAATTCACAGTGCTTTGAAGTCTTCACGTAGTCACTCACGTGACTCCGAAGTAAAATAGTAAGATTAAACGAGAACTTACCAGTTTGAAGTTTGATCTTTATTTTATGAGGAGTCGAGTTGAGGGACTACGTGCCCTCCGCTCCCACCCTCATAGATCTCATCTGGTAGTTCTAGTTTTATCATCTTACCGTTATACTTCGGTCATTGTTAGCTGTGAATTCATTCCGCTGCTTTGAAGATTGACGCACCAACGGCTGTACGGGCTTCTATTCACGTAGTCCCTCAACTCGACGACTCATAAAATAAAGATCAAATTTCAAACTGGTAAGTTCTCGTTTAATCTTACTATTAATTCTGGGATTGCTGGAACAAGACATCTTAGTAAAATGGCAGTCCATTTGCCCAGACACCAATCCTTGCAGTTCTGAAACCAGGAAAGGAGGGCCAGTGCAGATTGGACCAAGACCTAAAACCCCTGTCTCACTGTGCGAGTTGGCCCACGAGTGACCCCGAGTTTTCACTCGTGGTGATCACGTAGCGGGAACGTCGGAACTCGCGCGTTCAACTTGTCCACTCGTGGCGCTAACGGCAGGTACTCGGGAAACTTGTTAACTCGTGAAAAAAATCAAACATGTTTGATTTTTTTCCACGAGTCAAATTAACTGTTCAAGTTAAAAATGGAAACATTTAAACTCGTTGCAGTAACGTAATGGCCCGTGCGTTTACCATAGTGTCTCGTGAGTCTATCGTGGGAACTTTTTTATAATCTGAAAGGGACTGAACCAAAGTAGTATAATATGTATATACATATTATATATATTATATATATTTCAATTCCAACCCTTGAAGCAATTGAGAGGCGATTTCTTGGGGCCGTGTAATTTAACGTGTGTCTTTGCTTTTAAAAGTGAAGCTGTTTAATTGTTTACGCTGCGCTGTGTTTCGTGTTGGGGAGAGTGCTGCTGTACAATGCTTTCGATTTTATACTGCCCTCCCCCTTCCACAGAAAAATGCCTAAATTTTTCTTTGTGCCCGCTCTCCTGGGAGCAATCCAAACCAGGGGAACAATGAACCCTCAGAGGCTTCGCGTTCCTTGCTCCTATATATGGAGGGTACACAAAAAGCTGGAGAAACTCAGCGGGTGCAGCAGCATCTAAGGAGCGAAGGAGATAGGTGACGCTTTCGGGTCGAGACCCTTCTTCCTTTATTAGGAAGAAGGGTCTCGACCCGAAACGTCGCCTATCTCCTTCGCTCCTTAGATGCTGCTGCACCCGCTGAGTTTCTCCAGCTTTTTGTGTACCCTCGATTCTCCAGCATCTGCAGTTCCTTCTTTAAATCCTATATATGGACCTCGCTCGCTCGCAACTGTATGAACGCTCGATCAACCAGACATCGCCCAACACAGAGGCCTGATTACTGAAAACAAAGTCAACTTGTACCAGACCTCATCATCTTCCTTCCGACAACCCGTAACCACGGCACCACACTTTCAACAGAAAACTTAATATTTAAAGAATATATTATGGGACATTGGATTGTCTGAAGAAGGGTCCCGAGCAGAAACGCCACATATGTGTGTGTGTGGCTGTGTGTGTGGCTGTGTGTGTGGCTGTGTGTGTGGCTGTGTGTGTGGCTGTGTGTGTGGCTGTGTGTGTGGCTGTGTGTGTGGCTGTGTGTGTGGCTGTGTGTGTGTCTGTGTCTGTGTGTGTGTGTGTGTTTGTGTGTGTGTATCTGTGTGTATCTGTGTGTGTGTCTGCTGTCGGGTCCCGGCGGCCGCTCAAAGTCACCCGAGCTGCTTCCTCTGAAGTGGTGGCCAGCTGCTGTCTGTGTGTATCTCTCTCTCTATGTGTGTGTGTGTGTGTATGTGTGTGTGTGTGTCTCTCTCTCTCCCTCTCTGTCTATCTGTGTATATCTGTGTGTGTGTCTGCTGTCGGGTCCCGGCGGCCGCTCAAAGTCACCCGAGCTGCTTCCTTCCTCTGAAGTGGCGGCCAGTCCTGCTGTCTGTGTGTATCTGTGTGTGTGTGTGTGTGTGTGTGTGTGTGTGTGTGTGTGTATCTGTGTGTATCTGTGTGTATCTGTGTGTATCTGTGTGTGTGTGTGTGTGTGTGTGTGTGTGTATGTGTGTGTCTCTCTCTCCCTCTCTGTCTATCTGTGTGTATCTGTGTGTGTGTCTGCTGTCGGGTCCCGGCGCCACTCAAAGTCACCCGAGCTGCTTCCTTCCTCTGAAGTGGTGGCCAGTCCTGCTGTCTGTGTGTATCTGTGTGTGTGTGTGTCTCTCTCCCTCTCTGTCTATCTGTGTGTGTGTCTGCTGTCGGGTCCCGGCGGCCGCTCAAAGTCACCCGAGCTGCTTCCTTCCTCTGAAGTGGTGGCCAGTCCTGCTGTCTGTGTGTATCTCTGTGTGTGTGTGTGTGTGTGTGTGTGTGTGTGTGTGTGTGTGTGTGTCTCTCTCTCCCTCTCTGTCTATCTGTTTGTATCTGTGTGTGTGTCTGCTGTCGGGTCCCGGCGGCCGCTCAAAGTCACCCGAGCTGCTTCCTTCCTCTGAAGTGGCGGCCAGTCCTGCTGTCTGTGTGTATCTCTCTCTGTGTGTGTGTGTGTGTGTGTGTGTGTGTGTGTGTGTGTGTGTGTGTGTCTGCTGTCGGGTCCTGGCGGCCGCTCAATGTCAGTCACCCGAGCTGCTTCCTTTTTAAAAATTATTTAAAATGGAGATCCATTGCAAAAAAGTATTTAAAAACATAAAACAACAAGAAATGCTTGGTTACTGGAGGATGCGCATTTTCCCATTGTAGGTCATATCAATAGATGCCGCCGCGCTGAAATAACTCAAAACCACAGGATGGAGATGTATTTTAACATTGTTGCTTTATTAAAACATACCTTCATTCACGGTTGGCTCAAGAGTAACGGGAGAGGAACTTGGTAACTCGGGAGAGGAACTTGGAACATCGCAGCAATAACATACCCGTGGGAACTCGGTTACACACTTGATCATAAACTTGAAGTCTCGTGCACAGCCACGAGTCTGTCACTCGGCCTACCTCGTGGGTCAACTCGCACAGTGAGACAGGGCCATTAGATCGATTAACTCAATTGTAGAATCGCTCCATGCTCTAGTGCCAAACCCTGCTCACAACTTAGCTCTAATCCCAGCCCAAGCAAGAATCTTTTCAATAGTCGACCTGCAACATGTATTATTTTCCTTGCCTCTCCATAAGAACAGCCAATATTTGTTTTCAGTCACATATAAGGGCCAGCAATACACCTGGACCAGATTGCCTCATGGATTCATCAATTTTCCTACTTTATTTTCGATGACTTATTAGTGGTCAGCAGAGATGAATCAAACAACCGTGAAGATAGTGCACAATTAGTAAATTATCTAGCTAATTTGGGGTAAGTGGTCTCCCAGTCAAAAGTATTGATGGCCCAGGAGAAAGTAAAATTTTTAGGAATTATAACTTCGGCAATAGAAAGGAGTCAAGAAAAAAGCAGACTCGAACCAATTTGTGAATTCCCGATTCCTAAAGAAGCAAAACAATTGAGGCAATGGCTTGGTCTGGGCAATTACTTTAGACCTTGGATTCCTAACATAGCTTTAGAAACTAATGAGCTGACACCCTATACAAGTAAAGAGGGTGAATTTCAACTAACTAGGGAAGTACGAGGCTTTTGAGAACCTGAAGAAATCGCTGATGCACGCTCCAGCATTGGGAAGACCACTTTATGACAGACTTTTCCAACGTTATTGCACTATTCCCTCTGAATGTTCGACAGCAGTCCTTACTCAATAACATGGGGATAGGCATAGACCAGTGGCCTATTATTCATCTAAACTGGACCCAGTAGCAAGGGTACACCCATTATGCACCCAAATTCTGACCGGCATTTATAATAGTTTACAGTCTGCTGCAAATTTGCCCCTACAGCAGGAGATAGTAGTATATAGTTCACATTCAGTGGCAGCCTTGTTAGGGCAACTCCAGACTCAGCACCTACCAATGGCTCGTCAGAACAAATATGAAATTTACTTATTAAATAACCCAAAGCTTCAGTTTAGGCATAGTACAACAATTAATCCGGCATATTTTCTTGTTTCACCCCCAGAGGAGCAATCAGAGGCGGGACATGCCTGTTTGTTTATAATCGAGGAGGAGACATCTGTGAGGGAGGACTTGAGGGACGCACCTATAGAGGACCCTGACATGACATTGTACATAGATGGGAGTGCATCCATTGGACCCTGAGTGAGAAATTGTCTGGGAATGCAATTATTAATCAAGATGGGGGACGCTCCTAGTGGCAGCATACTGTAAAGGTTGCAAATTTGTTTGATCCCTTAACTTTTAACTTCCACTCACCACTCTTTCAATGTTACTCGTGACTATTTGATTTCAAGACACCGTCTAACTTTTCATAAAGTATTGATAACACGTTTACACGCCTTAATCGTGAAAAGATTGGAGACAAGAAGAAAGGGAGGCTCCCCAAGGAAGGAGCAGGGGAAAGCCACAACCACAGCTGCAGCTTCTGAATCCAGTATCATAGAAGCAATATCGAAAATGAACGATGAATTGAAAAATGAGCTGAAAAATGAAATGAAAATAAGATTTGGCAGTTTGGAAGAAATGGTGAAAGGAGTTTCAACAAAATTTGAGGAAGTCCAAGGAAGACTGTCTTTGTTACAAGATGAACTTTGTGAACAAAAGGATGAAATTGATATCTTGCGAACCCTGGGACGGGAGAGAGATTTGAAGATTGAAAAACTGGAACGGAGAATGAATGAAAACACTTGAGCACTTCAGCAATACAAGACTAAAAATATGGACCTATAAAACAGAAGCCGTCGTTTCAATTTACGAATTATTGGTTTGCCGGAAGGTCAAGAAGGAGATAATGTTATAAAATATGCTTCTAAAATGATAAAGGAAACTTTTAACATTGAGCACAATGAAAACCTTCCGTTTTTGGATAACGCTCACAGGATTGGGAAGAAATCCGGTAATAAACCAAGACATTTGATTATTCGGTTTCATTTTTGGCAAATGAAGGAGAATATTCTCCAGGCAGCATAAAAGTTGGGTGTGGTTGAATATGAAGGAGCCAAGTTTCGGTGTGTCCCTGATTATAATTACGAGCTTTTGGAAATAAGCAAGTCCTTTTATAATGTAACGTCTGATTTGTATAAGGAAAAGCTACAGCCAGTTTTATTATACCCAGCTAGATAGCGTATTTGACTTTTCAACGGTAATTTTCAATTTTTTAACAATCCTCAAGACGCCTCTAGCTTTCTGGAGAGCTACGAGGAGGAAGGGGACCAATCAATAGCTGATTAAGTTATAACTGGAGATTTACTGTTCCTATTTTGACAATATTTTGTTTGGTAATGATTAAGAATTTAACTGGACGAGTTGTTTTTCTTATATATATATATATATATATATATATATATATATATATATATATATATATATATATATATATATATATATATATATATATATATATATATATATATATATATATATATATATATACTTTTAAGAATTTATTTGTTAATTTCTTGTTCCCCTGTCATTAGACAAACTAAGAGAATGCAGTTCTTGTTTTTCATATCCTGACCTTGGATAATAATATGTAACGTCTGATTTGTATAAGGAAAAGGCGCAATACGTATGGGGGAAAGAAGAAAAAAATAACAAACGGAGAATAAGAAGTGGAGGGTTTCTTAAATGTGTGAGCAGAGAGACAGAGGGGTGTAAAATGAGGATAGGAGCAATAGGTAGCAAGGTGAAAAGTGACAGGCAGACAAATCCAGGGCAAAAATCTAAAAGGGCCACTTCTCAACATAATTGTAAAAGGGACAAGAACATTGTAAAAACAAGCCTGAAGGCTTTGTGTCTCAATGCGAGGAGCATTCGTAATAATGTGGATGAGTTGAATGTGCAGATAGCTATTAATAATTATGATATAGTTGGGATCACGGAGACATGGCTGACCAAGGTTGAGAGCTGAACATCCAGGGATATTCAATATTCAGAACGGATAGACAGAGAGGAAAAGGAGGTGGGGTAGCGTTGCTGGTTAGAGAGGAGATTAACACAATAGAAAGGAATGACATTACTTGGAGGATGTGGAATCGATATGGGTGGAGCTGCGAAACTGTAAGGGGCAGAAAACGCTAGTGGGTGTTGTGTACAGGCCACCTAACAGTAGTAGTGGAGTTGGGGATGGCATCAAACAGGAAATTAGAAATGCGTGCAACAAAGGTAAAACCGTTATAATGGGTGACTTCAATCTACATATAGATTGGGTGAATCAAATTGGCAGGGGTGCTGAGGAAGAGGATTTCTTGGAATGTATGCGGGATAGTTTTCTAAACCAACATGTAGAGGAACCAACGAGAGAGCAGGCTATTCTAGACTGGGTATTGAGTAATGAGGAGGGGTTAGTTAGCAGCCTTGTTGTACGTGGACCCTTGAGCAAGAGTGACCATAATATGGTTGAGTTCTTCATTAGGATGGAGAGTGACATTGTTAATTCAGAAACACGGGTCCTGAATTTAAAGAAAGGTAACTTTGAGGGTATGAGACGTGAATTGGCCAACATGGACTGGCAATTGATTCTTGAAGGGTTGACGGTGGATATGCAATGGAAGGCATTTAAAGACTGCATGGATGAACTACAACAAATGTTCATCCCAGTATGGCAAAAGAATAAATCAGGGAAGGTAGCGCATCTGTGGATAGGAAGGGAAATCAGGGATAGTATCAAAGCAAAAGATGAAGTGTACAAATTAGCCAGAAAAAGCAGCCTACCAGGGGATTGGGAGAAATTCAGAGACCAACAGAGGAGGACAAAGGGCTTAATTAGAAAAGGGAAAATGGAGTATGAAAGAAAACTGGCAGGAAACATAAAAACTGACTGCAAAAGTTTTTATCGATATGTGAAGCGCAAAAGATTAGTTAAAACAAATGTAGGTCCCTTGCAGTCAGAAACGGGTGAATTGATCATGGGGAACAAGGACATGGCAGACCAGATGAATAACTACTTTGGTTCTATCTTCACTAAGGAAGACTTAAATAATTTGCTGGAAATAGCAGGGGATCGCGGGTGAAATGAGATGGCGGAACTGAGTGAAATCCAGGTTAGCCGGAAAGTGGTGTTAGGTAAATTGAATGGATTAAAGGCCGATAAATCACCAGGGTCAGATAGGCTGCATCCCACAGTACTTAAGGAAGTAGCCCCAGAAATAGCAGATGCCTTAGTGATAATTTTTCAAAACTTTTTAAATTCTGGAGTAGTTCCTGAGGATTGGAGGGTAGCTATTGTAACCCCACTTTTTAAAAAGGGAGGGAGAGAGAAAACGGGAAATTACAGACCAGTTAGTCTAACATCGGTAGTGGGGAAACTGCTAGAGTCAGTTATTAAAGATGGGATAGCAGCGCATTTGGAAAGTGGTGAAATCATTGGACAAAGTCAGCATGGATTTACGAAAGGTAAATCATGTCTGACGAATCTTATTGAATTTTTTGAGGATGTAACTAGTAGAGTGGATAAGGGAGAAGCAGTGGATGTGTTATATCTGGACTTTCAGAAGGCTTTCGACAAAGTCCCACACAAGAGATTGGTATACAAACTTAAAGCACACGGTATTGGTTGTTCAGTATTGATGTGGATAGAGAAATGGCTGGCAGATAGGAAGCAAAGAGTAGGAGTGAACGGGTTCTTTTCAGGATGGCAGACAGTGACTAGTGGGGTGCCGCAAGGTTCAGTGCTGGGACCCCAGCTATTTACAATATACATTAATGATTTGGACGAGGGAATTAAATGCAACATCTCGAAGTTTGCGGATGACACGAAGCTGGGGGGCAGTGTTGGATGTGAGGAGGATGCTAGGAGGCTGCAGGATGACTTGGATAGTCTGGGTGAGTGGGCAAATGCATGGCAGATGCAGTATAATGTGAATAAATGTGAGGTTATCCACTTTGGTGGCAAAAACAAGAAAGTAGACTATTATTTGAATGGTGACCGATTAGAAAAAGGAGAGATGCAACGAGACCTGGGTGTCATGGTACACCAGTCATTGAAAGTAGGCATGCAGGTGCAGCAGGCTGTGAAGAAAGCGAATGGTATGTTGGCATTCATAGCAAAAGGATTTGAGTACAAGAGCAGGGAGATTCTACTGCAGTTGTACAGGATCTTGGTGAGGCCACACCTGGAGTATTGCGTACAGTTTTGGTCTCCTAATCTGAGGAAAGACATTCTTGCCATAGAGGGAGTACAGAGAAGACTGATTCCTGGGTGGCAGGACTTCCATATGAAGAAAGACTGGATAGACTCGGCTTGTACTCGCTGGAATTTAGAAGATTGAGGCATGATCTCATAGAGACTTACAAAATTCTTAAGGGGTTGGACAGGCTTGATGCAAGAATATTGTTCCCGATGTTGTGAAGTCCAGGACAAGGGGTCACAGTTTCAAGATAAGGGGGAAGTCTTTTAGGACCGAGATGAGAAAATCGTTTTTCACACAGAGATTGGTGAATCTGTGGAATTCTCTGTCACAGAAGGTAGTTGAGGCCAGTTCGTTGGCCATATTTAAGAGGGAGTTGGATGTGGCCCTTGTGGCTGAAGGGATCAGGGGGTATGGAGAGAAGGCAGGTACAGGATACTGAGTTGGATGATCAGCCATGATCATATTGAATGGCGGTGCAGGCTTGAAGGGCCAAATGGCCTGCTCCTGCACCTAATTTCTATGTTTCTATGTTTCTATGTTTCTAAGACACGCTTTGATAGTAAGATTAAGCGAGAACTTACCAAGTTTGAAGTTTGATCTTTATTTTATAAGGAGTTACGATGAGGGATTACGTGAAGAAGCCCCGCCAGGTGCATGCGCATCATACTTCAAAGCAGCGGCGTGAAAAACACAGAAACCAATAGCCGAAGTAAGGTAGTAAGGCTTACAGAAGACTAGAACTACCAGATGATCATTTAGATTATGAGGGTCGGGAGCGGAGGGCACGTAATCCCTCATCGTAACTCCTCATAAAATAAGGATCAAACTTCGAACAGGTAAGTTCTCGTTTAATCTTACTATTTTACTTCGGAGTCACGTGAGTGACTACGTGAAGATTTTGAAGCTCTGTGATTTTCATGCCGTAGATTCATTCCATACGACACACTGCTTCAGTTGATACAGTAGTGAGTAAATAATATTATTGAACATTGCTTGAATTATTCAATAACTATGTTAATAATAATAACAACAATGAAAGTAATAACCCCTCTATTCCAGGGGAAAATTACAACAATGATATGAAACAATGATATGAAACAAACAAATTGAACAAAACACAACATAGCATGTGCAAACCCTGGCTCTGTGAGAACAGGTTTATCATAAATCTAAAAAGTTACTTCTTTAGACCATACTGCGGCCTCTAGAATTTGGTCGAGCGGCATGTCCTGCGATTTCGCCGTGGACATTGATGCCGCCCTTGTAGAGTTGAGATTTAACACATGAGTGTGAACTCCACCAAAATACAGAACCTGTTTTAACCATCTAGAATAGTTTGTACTGTCACTTTTTTAAATTATTATATATTTTTTATGAGTAATGAGCATTGGTGTCTCCCAATCTCGGAGACTCTTAATTACTTTAATATATTGAGTCAGATGCTTACCACACACAATGTTTGGTCGACAGGGTATGCTTTAAAGATTACCTTGCTTCCAGCATTCCCTGGCTTGCTTTGCTTGCTCAGATCATAGACATAAAAAGTAATTTTATCTACAGACAACTGCATACAATCTAAGTGCAACATTTGTAATCTTTGTACTCATTGTGCTGATACTAATGGCATGAGCATAACCACTTTAAGTATTACGTTCTGAAAAGACAGTGATGTAATTGGATGCAACTGCCGAAGCAATGCAAGAATTATACTGACATCCCAGATTTCTGTATATCTGGGTTTGGTAGGATTTTATTAAAATTCCTCTCATAAATCGGGATATTAATGGATGAACCCGATAGATTGTCATTCTGAAAATTGTCCTAAATAGTTGGACAAAGTACTCCGAGCACTATTAATGGCACTATATCTTATGTGCAACATAGCAAGGAACTCCAATACATCCGATATATTTGCAGTATGATAAAATATATCTAACTGTATACAAAAGATTTCCCATTTCCTTATATGAGACATATATTGTTTTCTTAGTGCTGTCTCTCCAAGCTGCAGTTATAACATCCATTGTCCTATCCGACAGTCCATCAGAACCTGCAGATTAACAATTAATACGATCATGTAATGGATGACTTCTCCTGTACTGGATGTACCAACAATTACTGCAGCTGGGGATTGTCATGAATTGCTGAGTCATCATTCTGAGCACCAATGGGAACAATGTGTAGACTAGTTTGGAACCACCAAACGCCTGCGGCGGAGTCTTGCTCTATTTTGGTGACATTGTCTAATCAGGCAAAATGGGGAAACATAGAATTATCGCTACATTATTCTCGCTACATTACTTCCCCAATGTAGCGAGAATGCATCCACCGCTACTGGCTCCTATGACATATTTAGGCAACTGGAGATTTAATCTGGAAGCAAACAGATCAATATTTGGTACCCATACCAACTGACAATCTTTTTGAACTTCTGGATTTACCATCCATTCTGTATTGTTATTGAACTTCCGTGATCTGTTGTCTGCCACAATATTGTCTCTCCCACAGCTGTGCAATTGTCTAGTTGTAATTGAACATGTCATTCATTGTAGAACAATAATCTATCAATGCATAAAATGCCCCCAATAACTCCAAATAATTTATACCATGTTTTAGGAGAATTAATCATCTTGGACAGTCCATCACCACCTCAACTGGTGGCGCTGTCCTTACCTCCCCATCCGAGAGCACTCCCATCCGTTTGTAATACCACTGAAGGTTGCTAAACCAAAATATATTCTAGTAGCTTGTGCAACATTGAGAATCCACCATTGCAATTCAGCTAAAGCTTTAGTTGGTAACTGCATGGACCTATCAATGACCTGCACGCTTTGTAAAATGTATTTATTTATTTATCTATTTACAATTCATATTTCTTTATTTATTTAATATATTTTTTAAATTGCTTTTTACTTTAAGTGCTTGTCCTCTGGCTCTCAGCAGACTTTGATAATGCAGAGGTCCAAACTCAACAGCAGGAATACTGCTACCATTTACCAATACCCGTAGCTACTTCTCGGATGGAGGGATAAGGTCTCTCAGCGAGACAAGTACAGACATTTGTAATATCCCCAACCTTATCTGTTAACAAGTTACTGACATATCATTACTGAATTAATGACAACTCCCAAATAATCAATTTGGTTGGGATGGCTGTAACTTAAATGTAATTGGATGGACAGAACCCTAGCCTTTCAATAGGCTTATGGTTGCTGAAACCAGTTCTTCCGCTGTCTCCTGAGTGGCATTTACAATTAACATATCCTCTAGATAAGCCATTACAATGTCATTCTGAGCCCTCAGTAACACCAGTGCTGGTTTCAATAATTATGTGAACAGCCTGAGAGCTGAAGTTAACCCATTAAGTAATTCTTTAAATTGCCTCAGCTGACCCATCGAATTAACTTAAAGTACCTACAATAATGATGCATTGGTGCTGAATAATAAGGTATCTCTTTTTTATTTTATTTATTTATTTATTTATTTTAAAAAAACCAAAGAAATTGACGTCTATAACAACCATATAGCAGCCTTGTGAGAACAACTGCGTTACAGTGTTGAAGGTGTACTTTATTAAATGCTTATATTGAACATATGAATTAAGTTTGTGAGGTCCTGAGTGATTCTGCAACCCCATCTAGGATATATTTTACCTGACGAGTTCCTGGTGCAGCAAACACCAAACTGATCAATGTTATGCAGCATCATTCATTATAAACTAATTGTAATCTTACACCCAACCAGAGGTTGTAACCCATGAATTCTATGTGTGATGGAATAAAGTCACTCCACCTCCGTAATTGAACCAGAATTGTTTTTGGCATATTTTCACCAAATTAATCTGGTTATTGTTTGTCCTACATAGTCCTGCATTTTTGGGTATAATGTTGGCCAAATGGCAATTTTCATCATAAAATTAGGTTCGAATAGGCACTGCAGAGTAACGCAAGCCTGTCTTAAAAGTTTTTGGACATTTATTGACCTTCGTATGTTTCCCCCAAATGCAGTGATGCCAACTGAATATCAGCTAGAGGACATGCTGGAAACATATTTCCTGCCCTCGCATCGTAACACTCATGGGTGCCCAAATTACTGAGTTTACTGTTGGCACCCTGAGCGAGGCACAATAGACAGGTGTTAATATATATATACTGTTTCAGTCATAACAGTTTCTTGGAGCAGGTGAGAAACCAAATAATGTTGGCAGCCAGGTCTCATCCATAGCCTCACCAGTCCACACCGATATAGCAAACTTCATGCTACATCGGGGACACCCGGAGCATGGCTCTTGTGCTCTGGTGTATACACATAAGTAGGGACACCAGCTTCAGGGTCAGTCTCCTCCTGCCCTGATACTCCCGAGTCTTGCTCTAGGAGACCTCATCCAGACCTAAACAAGGCACTGGAGAGTCAGATTCCCATTTTTTTTTTTTTTTTAATAGGCACCATACTCAGTGTATGGAAACTCCTTCGGAGCCTGCCTGGGAATCTCTGGGTCTTTGACCCTTAACTGATTAAGGTTTAGAGCATTTTAGTCTTGCTCTAGGGAGACCTCATCCAGACCTAAGAAGGCACTGGAGAGCCAGATTCCCATTTTTACAGGTACCATACATAGTGTATGGAAATCTTTGGATCTTTGGACCCTTGACTGAGTAAAGTATGGAGCATTTTCTCCATTTCTAGTCTCCCCCACATTCTTGTCCTTTTTTGGAGGAGAGTAACTTTATTACATTTCCTAGTGTAATTGTGCATAATCATATATGTTCATGTTTAAAATTATAGATTCTGACAGGCACATTCTGCTTCCAGAATATTTATATTACTCTCAGTTTTACACAGTTCTCCCAATATAAGGGTTGATGTGGCTGTATTGGGTATAAAACTTTGTACCCATCTCTCTGCCTCTGCTGGCCCCAGAATCAAACCTTGTATTTACCTGCTTGTTCTCTTCAGGGATGATTTTTTAAAAAAATTTTAAATTAAAAAAAAAAAAATAATGCACATATCATACACATCAACTAAGGAACTGCATCTGGTAACACATACTCAGAGCAGACCTTGTATGTTTACCTGTCATTGTGGCCTCAGCCCAAACGACTCTAGAGCAGCTGGAAGGTATTACCTACGGATAACGGCCACCGGTATCGGAACCAGCACCACACTTATCTATTTTCCCGATTGCTGCGATAGGACCGCAATACTGCGTGGCCCATGCTTGCTCCTCCTACTGAACAGGCTCCTGCTGACTCTCAAGCCAGCCTTACGGAGCTTAAATCTCGCTGGAAGTTTCAAAAACTTACCTGCGAGGTTTCTTACTTACCCACTGGTGGAGCTGCGCTCTCCAGCTCCGTTCAGTGCAACATGCGTCGACGTAATGACGCACATGCGCCTGGCGGGGCTTCTTCACGTAGTCACTCACATGACTCCGAAGTAAAATACAATTCAAGATGGTTCACAGAGCTCATATGTCAAAAGATAAGTTGGCTCGTTTTTATGGTCCTACCTGTAACAGATGTAAAGTGGCCTCTCTGACCCATATGTTTTGGTCCTGCGCACTTTTGGAAAAATATTGGAAAGACATTTTTGATGCTATTTCTGTAATCTTAGGTATTGATTTACAACCTCATCCTATTACTGCAATTTTTGGGCTACCAGTGTTAGATTCTATTCGTTTGTCCCGCTCCGCCCATCGGTTGATTGCTTTTACCACATTAATTGCCAGAAGATCTATTTTATATAAATGGAAAGACTCCAACCCTCCGACCACACTCCAGGGGTATTCTGAAACGATATCATGTTTAAATTTAGAAAAAATTAGGAGTGACATTGTTGAACTCTTGGTTAACTTTGATAAGACTTCTGGAAAATTTATTGAACACTTTCATACAATATAAATTGCTCCCTCTTTAACCGTTATAAAAACTATTTTACTTCGGAGTCACGTGAGTGACTACGTGAAGAGCCCGCCTGGCGCTGGCAAACGGCATTACGTCGACGCTGACGGCGGAAGGAGGAGCTGCAGTAAGGAGCAGCTCCTCGCAGCGGTCGGAACGGACCCGCAGGTAAGTGGGGCAAAGTCGGGACGTTCGTTAGAGTACGCTGGGTGGGTCCAGCAGTAAAAGTAAAGTAAAATAAAAGTCAGAGTCACGTTAAAGTGCTGTTTAGCACAGATTAATGAAAGAAATGGAGAAATCGGCAAAGAAAATTCGCGGGTAAAAAGAGCTTCCCGGGTGAAGATAAAAATACGGGAAAAAAGCTAGTGCGGATCCGGTTCCGATACCGGTGGCTGCTGATATACCCGTTAGCGAGTTCTAGATTCTCCAGAAGTTATAACCACGGAGAGAAATGCTCCTAAATATGTAAAAGAAATCTGAGAGGCCCGTGGTTCTGATGACTCTGATACTGAAAGTCCTCCAGATAATTAAACTATGTGGAACTAATAATGGAGCATATGGAGAAAGTTCTCCAAAAAAATATGAGACTAGGGTCACAGTACCCAGAAGGTTCCCAAAAAAAGCCCTGAGGGGTTTAATTATTCTGAATATGGCTGTGGGCCTAATTGGGAGTTGGAACTCCGGACCCAGGATTTGGGCCGAAGGAAGTCTCATGGGATGAAATCCCAATTGATTTAGGGCTGCAGAAGGCAGACCCTGCTGATGGTGATTTGCATTTGAAAACACACCACAAAATAAAAGAAAGGCCAAATGTGCCTGGGATAGTAAAAGATTTTGCTATATATGAAGGAAGTGGTGAGGCTATGGAAGAAAACCTAGCTGCCAACATTAATATATGGTATCTCACCAACTTCATGATTCTGTGATGATTGAAACATCAGAATTATAAACGCACAGGAAATTGTGCCTCATTGGAAGTGCCTACGGTTTATCCGTTGATATGGGCATCCATGACCCCAAATATGAGAGCTCAAGAAGTGAGGTTCAAAAATCCTCACAAATTATTCTGCTGCCATTATGGCTTTTGGGGAGATGGATAAGTTTAAAAAAGAGGGCCTATTGTGCAATTCTTTCTATGAAATTATTGTATGAGGAAAATGGCTATTCGGCCCATATTTCACCCAAGGTTTGCAAGCCTGTGTCGAGCAAGTGGTGTTCAAGCTCCTGGTTATCTGTTTGGAGTAAATCTGTCTAAATTATTAAAAATTGGATGAAGAAGCTAAAAATTTTAGCTGCATGAAACCTTCGTCTTAGGACAAAAAAGGTATTTTTCGCCCAGAAGGGGATTTGATTTTGGAAATAGAGGCAGAAATATGTCAAGGAAATATTATCGTACTGCACAGCCCAATACTTACCCGTATTCGGGGAAAAGGAGACCACCACGCTCATATGGAGAGGTATTAAAGACTTGTTCTATCCTTAAAGAAAACTGCGGATTAATCTCCAGTTGGAAGGAGATTACAAAAGTTTTATAAAGACTGGCTTACTATTACTTCTGATCGGTTTATTTTACAAGCAGTTTCAGGAGCCACTATTACATTTAAAGAAGGGGTTAATCCTACAGTACAGATAAACCTGCCTATGCTTTCGTGTTTACTGCAATTGGAAAAGCAGAGATTAATGTGGAAATTGACAAATTATCTGAAAAGGGGTTATTGAAAAAACTTATGAACACGAGCATCAATTGTGTCTAAGATATTTCAAAAGACATAAAAAGATGGTGATTGCAGAATTATTCTGGACCTTAGAGATCTAAATAAGTGGTAGAATACAAACTTTTTAAATGGAAACATTTAATACTGCAAGATATTTAATATCAGCAGGTTGTTATATGGCTAAGATTGATTTGAAAAACGCCTATTATTCTGTACCAATACATCAGTTTCTGGAGGTACTTAAAATTTAATTGGCTGGGACAATTATGGCAGTTTAAAGCTTTGCCAAATGGATTGAGTTCAGCTCCCAGGCTCTTTACTAAACTGTTGAAACCAGTTTTAGCCCAATTAAGAGTACAAAAACACATCGTTATGGCTTATCTCGATGACATTCTAATCATTTATGGCAATCAAGAGTCAGCTGAGAATTAGTTTCAGTACAAAAGCTTTGTTAAAAGCTAGGGTTCTTGATTCATCCAATTAAATCCCAGCTGCAGCCAGCACAATCAATTAACTATTTGGGGTTTGTAATTAACTCAGAGACTATGTTAATACTTTACCAACAAAGATAAAGTTGATGATTTTTTGGTGACTTGTAATAATCTCATTCACAAACTTATCCTTCCATCCGAGAAGTAGTGAAAACTATTGGTAAACTAGTAGCAGCATTTCCTGCAGTAGAATTTGGTCCATTACATTATCAAAATCTTCAAAGGGACAAAATAAGAGCTCTCAAAGAGAGGGCAGGCCACTTTGATAGGCCTATGCAATTAACAAAAGAAGCTTTGTTGGAATTACCATGGTGGGTTAAAAATGTCCCACAAGCTGCTAAAAAACATTCTGATTAAACAGCCTGAAATTGTTTTATAAATAGATGCTAATGCTCTCGGATGGGGGGGGGGGGGGGGGGGGGGGGTAACAGATTCATCCTCCAGTTGTGGAGGTAGATGGAAAGTCCAAGAAGAAACGTTTCTTCAAACTTATGGTATTAACTATTTAGAGTTATTGGGTGCTTTCTATGGTCTAAAAGCATATTGCTGTTCAAAAAAGGGTCTACATGTATTAATACAGTTAGACAATAAAACGGCTGTTGCATATATTAATCACATGGGGGGAGTCAGATCAGTATCATGTGATTGTCTGGTCAATGAAATATGGCAATGGTGTATTGATCGCCAAATTTGGATTTCAGCAAACTACATTCCAGGTAAAGACAATGTGGTGGCAGATAAAAGATCAAGGATATTTAAAGATAACACAGAATGGATGCTTAATCCAGCAATATTTAAGAATATTGTAACTCAATTTGGTTTACCAGAAATTGATTTGTTTGCATCAAGGCTTAATCATCAATTGCCTAAATATGTGTCTTGGGAACACGATCCAGATGCAGTAGCAGTAGATGCTTTTTCATTGAACTGGGGGAATATGTTCTTTTATGCTTTTCCACCTTTTGCTTTGGTTCAGCAATGTCTGAAGGAAATAGAACAAGATTCTGCCACAGGATTGTTGGTAGTTCCAAATTGGCCAACACAACCTTGGTTCCCATTAATGCTGAATATGATTAAAGAACCATATATGTCAATTCCTAACTGTAGTGATATTTTGATTAATCCAGTAACCAAAGAAATTTATCCATTATATGCATATATGAATTTATTTATCTGCAGGTTTTGACCCAGACCACTACAGGAGCTGGGATTGTCGGACAAAACTATGGAAGTTATAGTCGCATCATGGCGAGATAACACACAAAAACAATATATGACACATATTAAGAAATGGGAAGAATTTTGCACACAGTCAAATATTTCTTATGATACTGTGAATATTGCAAATGTATTGGAGTTCCTTGCTAAATTGCATTTTGAGCAACATTTAAGTTACAGTGCCATTAACACTGCACGCAGTGCCTTATCATCTTATTTAGGACTTATGTCTGACCAGAAATCAATTGGATCACATCCACTAATATCTAGATTCATGAAAGGAATCTTTAACATTAATCCACCCAAACCTAGATACACAGAGATTTGGGATGTGAGCATTGTACTTACCTTACTTAGACAGTGGACTCCAATTGAAGGATTGTCATTGGAAAGATTAACATTCAAATTAATAATGTTAATATCATTGGTTTCAGCTCAAAGAGTGCAAACTTTACAAATGTTGTGTTTTAGACTGTATGCATGTGACTACAGATAACATTGTGTTCTATGTTTACGATCTGATCAAACAAAGCAGACCAGGAAGAACTGGAGCAAAGGTAATCTTTCAAGCTTATCCTATTGATCCTACTTTATGTGTGGTTAGACATTTGAACCAATATATAAAAGTTACCAAAACTCTTCGAGGAAATGAAATAACGTTAATGATTACGCATAAAAAACCACACACTAAAGCTTCAGTTCAAACTATCTCAAAGTGGTTGAAACAGGTGTTACTGTTAGCAGGAGTAGACACTGATGTGTTCAAATCTCACTCCACCAGGGCTGCAGCTACGTCCGCGGCGAAGGTGCGGGACGTACCGCTCGAGCATATTTAAAAAAAATTTTTTTTTAAATAAATAAAAAAAAAATCGCAGGGTGGAGTAAAGAAGAAACTTTTTCAAAGTTCTACAATAAACCTGTTCACACTATGACAAGTTTTGGCCACGCGGTGTTGGGATCACTATAGTCACCTGCTTTGTTTACTATTGATTGCTATAATCAGTTATGTAGTCACTTATATCTTTTATCACTTGTAATGATCCCTCGGATATAAGGAGGGTTATTATGATGTTCTTTAAACCATTAAAAATTAATTATGGAAAGAACTAAAATTAGTCTGGTTTCTCATGTATGTATTTACTTAGCCGGACTGTCGTACTGATTAATTCTACGACATAAAAAACACAGAAAGCTTTAAAATCTTCACGTAGTCACTCACGTGACTCCGAAGTAAAAATAGTAAGATTAAACAAGAACTTACCAGTTCGAAGTTTGATCGTTATTTTATGAGGAGTTACGATGAGGGATTACGTGCCCTCCACTCCCACCCTCATAAAATAAATGATCATCTGGTAGTTCTAAGTCTATTATGAGCCTTACTATGTTACTTCGGCTATTTGGTGTTCTGTGTTTTTTCATGCCGCTGCTTTGAAGTATGCCGTTTGCCAGCGCCAGGCGGGCTCTTCACGTAATCCCTCATCGTAACTCCTCATAAAATAACGATCAAACTTCGAACTGGTAAGTTCTCGTTTAATCTTACTATTTTACTTCTATATGGTGGAACGGACTTGACGTCATACAGACTTAAATTGTTGAAACTTTTAGTTCCGATTTTGTTTTGCTTTGTTTAGTTTGTATTTATTTCTTTTATTTTTAGTGTTATTTTATTATTATTAATTTTTTTTTTTAAAGTTAGGTGCGTTTTGCTTTCTTTTTTCTTTTTCTTTTCGTCTTTTTATTTTTGTGGGTTTTTTTCTACATTTATAAGTTTTCTTTTAAATATTTAACTATATTTACATAGAGACCAGGTCTATACTCAATGTGTATTTTGACATTGGTCTCATATCAGGTTATACCTGTTATTAATGTAATCCTGATCCCTATGTATCAATATCATTGTTAAGTTAATCACTATTTTTTTTTTGCTCTGTTTTTTTAAAATATTTTATTTTTGTTTTCTTTGGTTAAAAAAAACAATAAAAAGATTTTAAAAGAAAAGAAAGATGTTCAGTTGCAGGAGGAGGCTACTGAAAGGGATAAAGAACAATGGAGGCAACTTGGGTGTACACTGGATTGTATGACAGGATTATGGACCACTCCGGCAGGGCAAACGTCCATGATAAATTCTCTGGCAGTGTGGGTTCTAGAGTGCATGCACTGTGCAACTCATTGCAGTGCAAGAGCAGTAGGAGACACTCTTTTGGCTACTTGGTGGCATCCAAGTTTACAAACATTAGCACAAAAAGTAAGTAGTAGTTGCCTGGTTGACAGAAATACAATCCTGGAAAAGGAATAGGTTGTGGAGATGGAAAGACACCATTACCCATGGGTCCTTTTGAGACATTACAAATGAATTCCATTGAGTTAGAAAGGAGCCAGGGATACAAATATGTACTGGTCATAGTCGATGTATTCAGCAGGTGGATCGAAGCTTATCCAACCCTTGATAACAATGGGGCTACTGTGATCAAGGTGTTAATGAAAGAAATTGTCCCTAGATTTGGCATCCCTATTCGACTTAGTTCAGACAATGGCCCACATTTTATTGGAAAAGTTAATAAAGAGTTTTGTGAACAGTTGGGCATCCAACAGCAATTACACTGTGCCTATTGTCCACAGGCTGCTGGACTTGTAGAAAGGTTAAATCAGATCCTGAAATCAGATCCATCACATCAGAAATGAATAAATTAAAAGAGTGGTTTGATGTCAACAAATTGTCTCTAAATTTAAGCAAAACAAAGATTATGCTATTTGGAAAACATTAAAAAAAACCCTCAAGTACAATTGAAAATAGATAACATAACTATAGAAAGAGAATATGAAAATAAATTTCTTGGTGTGATCGTAGATCACAAAATCTGCTGGAAACCACATATAAACCACGTCAAAGCAAAACTCGCAAGGTCTATAGCAATATTGGGAAAATCAAGACACATTCTGCACCACAAATCATTACATACTCTGTATAATACACTCATATTGCCATATCTGAGTTACACTGTGGAGATATGGGGTAACAGCTACAAAACCAACCTACAGCCGTTATGTACATTACAAAAAAGAACAATAAGAATTATCAATAACATTGGATACCTTGAACATACCGATTTATTATTCTTAAAGTCACATACACTGAAGTTCACCGATCTGGTTAAATTTAAGACTGCACAAATCATGTACAAAGCAAGAAATAATTTACTTCCAGGAAATATACAAAAACTGTTTATGGAAAGACAGGGTGGGTATAATTTGAGAGGGGAACATAATTTAAAAAAAACTCAATGTCAGAACAACTCTTAAAAGTATGTGAATAGCAATCTGTGGGGTGAATTTGTGGAATGGTCTGGAACAGAAGATAAAACTTAGCACAAACATAATTCAGTTTAAAAAGATGTACAAAAACACTTTTTTAAAAGGATATTGGGATGAGGATAGGTGATTGTGAGTGGGATATTTGTTATACTGATTGTATTGGGAACGGTGATTATAGGGTGATGGGTTGTATATATGACTAAGAGATACTGTATAGTATAGGAGGGTTTTTTCTTTCCTTTTTTCTTTTTTTCTCTCTTTTTTTGTATGGCTTTGTAAATATTTGATTAGTGTATAAATGTAAATAATTTGGTGTACATATAGCTGCTAAATTTGTATAAGATAATTATAAGCAGTTGAATAAGGGGTGGGAATTAATAAGCTTTGGATTCTTCCTGCTCCTTTTCGGACACATACGATTTCATTTATTTATAGATACTGTTTATGACACTTTATAAATATTCTTGTTTTGTTTTTTGTATGGTGTTTCACACTTGCTTTTTATTGTTTTATTCTGTTCGAAATAAATAATTAATTTAATTGATTTTATAAATAAATAAATAAAGGCGGAAACTGAAATTGTTTGGATTAAATTACTCCCCATGGCTTTATTTCAAATGAGAGTCACATCTGCAGGGATATCTAGACTGAGCACAGCTGAAATTGTTTATGGTAGACCCCTAAGAACACCTTGGAATCAAAATGTGATGAAAGTTATAAATTTCCATCATATGACTGCAGAGATGACCGACTACATTCTGGCTTTGACTCGAGCTCTGAGAGAATCACATTGTAGGGTGAGAGCAGCCCATGGTGAGATACCTTTGTCGACCGCTTCTACTAAGGTGGAGCCTGGAGACTATGTCCTTATAAAGAACTGGGTAAAGAAAAGGTTGGATGTTCATTGGGAAGGACCTTATCAGGTTCTCCTAATGACTTCAACAGCAGTGAATGTAGAAGATAGAAATGCATGGGTGCATCTCCACCACTGCAAGAGTACCACAGAGAGAGTACGATGCTAACTTATTTTATTCAAGATTCTCTTAGAAAACATCATACTCTACGAAGAGTCAAAAACAGATGCACCTGACAGGATGGATGGAGGGGATTCACACCCATGAAAAATCGGGAAGTGGAGACTCATCAGACAGGAATCATGAAGCTACGCCCATGAAACCTCGGGCAGCTTGGTGAAATTCTGAGAAATTACATCAGCATCTTCATGTCAGGATATCTGGCTAGAATGGGGTTATTGTTTTGTTTTGGTTGTCATAACATGATAAAAGAGGGGTGTGAATATATTGGCCAAATAAATATGTCACAAAATGGAGAAACTCTGCATTTGCAAAGCCTGCTTGTTCTCTTTCTGTAAAACGCTGCAGGGCCATGAGTCTCATGGCTCCAGGGTGTTTGGACCCTGGGAGGAAGTTAAGTACAAGGTGATGTCCAGATGTCCTCTATATTGTTAATATGTATGAGGGTTTTGCAGAAAGAGCTGAGCAGGGTTGCAAATCCATGATCAGGATTGGTTATAGAATGGGGTGTTGTAAGGTATTGTTAATTATGTTGCTGCTGTTGTGATTGGTCAAAGAATGGAGTCTTGTTCAAATTGTTTATGCTACCTGGGGAAATGTTTCTTTACTTTGGTGAACTGTCTTCTGTGGAAACAATGTAATGGGGTACTTTGTGATTGGGTTAGGGAACTGTTAATAAATGTATTATATGATCTTTACTTGTGATTAGCTTCTAGGGCCTCCCCCCTCCCCCCATATAGTTTCGCGCCATGGGTCCGATACAGTATAAAAGATGGGACACCCCCCCACATGGATTGGAGTCGATCTTCCGGAAGTACACTTGGGACCGGGTTGACTATCTGGGGGTGTCTGTTCGCACGAGGCTGAAGGGCTTGGATGAGTAGAGACAAGGATTGGACCCGCGGTGTTGGTTAGGTTTCATATAGGAAGTTGATTTGTGTAAGTGAGAATAAAGAATTAGTTGATCCAGTGCTTGACTCAGTGTTTTACCTAAGGGGTTAAACTGTAGGAGCATAATTACAACCCCTGAATAATGTTTCTGATCAGTCGGACAGGTGTTTGGGTTCTTTTCTTTATTATAGAGAGAATTTGTCTGTCATCAGCTGTGGAGGTCTTCCTTAGCCTGCCAGTCCCTTTCGATCAGTAAGCTCACCAGTGCTCTCTTTCTTCTTAATGATGTTCCAAACAGTTTATTTTGGTACGCCTAAGGTTTGGCTGATGTCAGTAAGTTGTATTCTTGTTTCTCAGTCTCATAATGGCTTCTTTGACTTTCATTGGCACAACTTAGGTCCTCATGTTGATAAACAGCAATAAAAGTTTCCAAAGGTGATGGAAAGACTGGAGGAAAGACTAGGTGCTAAGAGATTTTTAATACTTGCATTAAGGAGGCATTTTACCTGAGCAATTACAAGCACCTGTTAAGCCATGCGTCCCAAACATTATGGTGCCCTGAAATGGGGGGACTATATATTACAGCTCTAATTTCTACATCATTCATCATTCATCATCATTGAAAACATTAGCAACACAGTGGTGCTGGTTTCCTATGGGAATGGTGACGGATGCACCACCAATCTCTTTCCTCCAGTTTCTGCGGACCTCAGCCACTGGAAATGTAGGGTTTTGGTGTGTGTGCCTTATCATCATTCCTTACAATACTATGTACAAGAGAGATCACAACTTCTACTGAAGTGTGGATGGCTGTTGGCTCGCTAGAAGCTCATCCGCCCTTTGACAGGTCTTGCTTTTGGTCCTGCTGGGGGTCCACAGCCCCCTCCTCACCTAGCAAACCCAGTGGGGGAGACGGTTTAGTCGCCGACTATCCGACCATGGAGCAGGTAGCACGGGATTGCATTGTACCCATGGCAGGGGGAACTATCCCCAACCTGACCTACATGGTGAAATCAAAATGTATAAAAATACCCTTTAATAAAATCTGACAATGTGCACTTTAACCACTTGCGATTTTTTCTATTACGAATCTCAAAGTGTGGAGTACAGAGGCAAATAAATAATTGATGGGTCTGTGTCCCAAACATGATGGAGGGTACTGTATAAGCATAACAGTAACCCACATTCAAAGGGTAACAGACACAAAGTTTTAGTCCAGAAATTAGAATAACATCATGTGACCACAAGTGACATTAGTCACTGTTATAGGTATATTGGCATCAGGGTCATTTGTTAATCTGGAGCACAAGCAGGAGGTGCGGCCAGAACCAGGAGCCCAGAGTGTGAGCCGGGTGAATGGCTGGAGCCAAGGTACCAGTGGTTATAAAACATAGATATGTTTGTGGCAGTGCCCAGGATCCAGGTCTCTTCCTCCCTCTTTAAACTCAACAGGTTCATTGTGTGAAGTATCATATATTTGTGTGCTACATGTAAAAACAGTGAAATAAAGGTGTTCGTGTACTTTACGTATCCAAAGTGTTAGGAATAACATAAAATTGTCCTGAAAATCTGTTGCTCCTGCACCATCAAAGACCCATAGTTTCTGGATTATTTAAGTTTTACAGTATGAAGAATTTCCTGCTATACCTTTGTACCTGGAAAGTAGAATAAATGAGACAGCACCAAAACAGGCCCTTCATCACAAATGATTCATGTCAAGAAGTTATTAGTTTATTTTAGTTTATTGCCATGTGCATCGAACTACAGTGAAAATATTTTGTTGTGTGCAATCCAGTCAAAGAAATGACTATACTTTAAACTTTTGTGGTACAGTGCGGAAACAGGCCCTTCAGCCCACCAAGTCCACGTGAACCAGTGATCATACTATCCCACACACTGGGGACAATTTATAATTTTACCAAAGCCAGGGCCGAATTTACGTATAAGCTTCACAAGCTTAAGCCTAGGGCCTCAAAATCTAGGGGGCCTCCGGCCAAGGTGTTTTTTTCCCCAGAGTAAAAAAAATCCAGTGAAAGAAAAAATTGGAGCGCTATCAGCGTTTCCACTTTGACGGAAATTACCCAAAATTCTGGTTCCGGCCACTGGAAGTTTTGGGGAAAAAATCCACGCCTGCGCAGTTGGGGGAAGCCGGTGATGCAGTAACAACGCAAAATGACGCTGTCTCTCCTTGCGTGCGCAGTGGGCCCAGGCGGGTTCAGATCTCCATTTGCACTCCTCACAATCGCCTCGATGCCTCGTGTCTCTCATGTCTACTCCAGGTAAGTAGTGGAATATTACGTTGCGGGAGTGCCCGTTTCTCCGGGCCGGGGGGGGGGGGGGGGGAATGTCTGTGGCACAGAGCCAGAACCTCGCTGCGTGGGAAGGAGAGGGGGGGGGGGAGAGAGAGGGGGGGATGTGACAGGGAGAAAGGGGGGGGTTGAGACAGAGGGGGGAGAGAGAGATGGGGGAGAGAAAAATGGGGAGGGAGAGAGAGGTGGAGGGAGAGGGAAGGGGAAGGAGGAGGGGGGAGAGGGAAAGGGGGATTATCTTTAGTGAGATTGCAAAATTAAGGTAGGTTTTAGAGCAATTATATTTTCTCCTCCATATGAATAATATGAAACAATTGGAGCTGCTTTCTTTTCCTTGATAACAAAACTGAAAAATATGAATTCCATCATTTGCGACTTTCATTTTGCATCATATTTTTAATGTGCACACACTTACACAGTCGAACAATAACAGGCAATCAAATCAACACACAGAACATTTTCTAAAAAAGGGTTTTATTTACTGCAAAACTTACAGTATTTTATTTGCAGTGTGCATGCTCCTTTATAACATTTTAGATGACATCTTACAGTACAACTTGATTATTAAAACAAGGACAGTACAATGACCCCAATCATCATATTCCAACCACTCATTACTCTTGACTCAACCAACATTTTTTCTGAAATATTGGTCATAAATTTGGTGTGAAAATGCTCCAAAATAAGGCTCAGAATATACCAGAGAGCATTAAAACCCCACAACTTCCAGGGTCCTTTAGCGGGCTCTGGACCCCGGCCGCAAGGGTCTTTTAGCTTAGCGCTTGTGATATGCGCTGCGTGCACTTATTTCACATAAAAATTTTTGTAATCCTGCCATGCCACCCCCCTTTTTTAAAAGCTTTGTACGGGCCTGGTGAATAATATTTTTGACACTGTCTTAGGCCTTTCTTACATATGCTGTCACAAGGCACTGTAGTCTCTAAACAACACTTCAGTAATTATCCTTGCCCTCCATTTCAGAATAATAGTGTTTTAAGCTGATAACTCAACACTATCACTGGCAATAAATAAAAACTGCAGCTTTCCAGCCCTTTTCTCGTTGGCCACAGTTAGCTGCACATCGGTATCAATCTGGTGGACTCTTCCATTTTCCTCTCGTCGTGGGGGTGGGGGATCGGGAGGGGCCCCACGTGGAATAACCTAGGGCCTCTCTTCATCTAAATCCGGCCCTGACCGAAGCCAATTAACCTACAAATCTGTACGTCTTTGGAGTGTGGGAGAAAACCGGAGCACCCGGGGAAAACACACATGGTCACAGCCAGAATGTACAAACTCCATACAGTCAGCATTCATAGTCAAGATCGAACTCATGTCTCTGTTGCAGGGCAACAACTCAATCGCTATGCCACTGTGCCACTATACATGATTACAATCAAGCCATCTACAGTGTACAGATGAAGGATAAAGGGCACAATAAATAGGGCAAGATAAAGTCTGATGAAATCTGATTAAAGATACTTAAAAGTTTGCAATGAGGTAGATGGACGTCCAGGGTCACACTCTAATTGGTAAGAGGACAGTAAGAAGCCTGATAACAGCTGGGAAGAAACTGTTCCTGAATCTAGAGGTATGGGTTTTCAAACCTCTGTACCAATTGCCTGATGGGAGAAGGGAGAAGTGGGAGTGGCCGGGATGAGACTGGACCTTGATTATGCTGGTGGCCTAGCTGAGGCAGCGTGAAGTGAAGATGGAGTCAATGGAAGGGAAGTTGGTTTGCGTGGTGGTCTGAGCTATGTCCACAACACTATGCAATTTCTTTAAGAAGGAACTGCAGTTGCTGGAAAATCGAAGGTAGACAAAAATGCTGCAGAAACTCAGCAGGTGAGGCAACATCTATGGAGCGAAGGAAACAGGCAACGTTTTGGGTCGAAACCCTTCTTCAGACTGATCTGAGGGTGGCAGGGAGCGGGGGAAAGAAAGGAAGAGGTGGAGCCAGAGGGCTGAGGGAGAGCTGAGATGGGGAGAAGACAGTAAGGACTACCAGAAATTAGAGACATCAATGTTCATACCGCTGGGGTGTAAACTGCCCAAGCGAAATATGAGGTGCTGCTCCTCCAATTTACAGTGGGACTAACTCTGGCCATGGAGGAGGCCCTGGACAGAAAGGTCAGATTCGGAATGGGAGGGGGAGTTGAAGTGCTGAGCCACCGGGAGATCAGGTTGTTTATTGCGAACCGAGCTGAGGTGTTCGGCGAAGCGATCGCCAAGCCTATGCTTGGTCTCACCGATGTAGAGCAGCTGACATCTAGAGCAGCGGATGCAATAGATGAGGTTGGAGAGGTGCAGGTGAACGTCTGCTGCATCTGGAAAGACTGCTTGGGTCCTTGAATAGAGTCAAGGGGGGAGGCAAAGCGACAAGTGTAGCATTTCTTGCAGTTGCAAGGGAAAGTGCCCGGAGAGGGGGTGGTTCGGGTGGGAAGGGAAGAATTGACTAGGGAGTTATGGAGGGAGCAGTCTTAGCGGAAAGCAGACAGGGGAGGAGATTGGAAGATGTGGCAAGTGCTGGGGTCACATTGGAGGAGGCGAAAATGACAGAGGATTATTTGTTGCACGTGATGGTAGGGTGGAAAGTGAGGACCAGGGGGACTCTGCCCTTTTTACGAGTGGCGGGATGGAGAGTGAGAGCAGTGTTACAGGGTATAGCAGAGACCCTGGTGAGAGCCTCATCTATGGTAGAAGAGGGGAACCCCCGTTCCCTGACGAATGAGGACATCTCCGATACCCTGATGTGGAACACCTCATCCTAGGTGCAGATGCAGCGTAGACAGAGGAATTTGGAGTAGGGGATGGAGTCCTTACAGGAAGCAGGGTGGGAAGAAATGTAGTCCAGATAGCCATGGGAGTCAGTGGGTTTATAGTGGATGTTGGTCAGTAGTCTATCACATGCGATGGAGATAGTTTGGTCAAGAAATGGTATACGTATTTGGAAACAAATAAAGAAAACACTAAAACTAAAATTTATTCCGCTAGCTCTTACAATTGCCAATAATTTTACGTTTAAACCGTCAATGATGGATAAAGCTTTTATACAATGGAAAAATAAAGGAATTCTAAACATAGGGGATCTTTATAAGGATAATTCATTTCTTTCATTTCAAGAATTACAACAAACTTACGGGCTTCATAATAATGAATATTTCAGATATTTACAAATCAGAAACTATATTTCCGCAAATACACAAAGAACTTAGAAATAGAAAGAGTGAAATTTTAGATGAATGCTTGAATAAACACCCAAATACAGAAAAAAATGATATCATACATTTATAACATTTTGTTGGAAAGTGATATCCCATCATCGGAAATACATAGACAGCGCTGGGAAAATGAACTAAGTCAAATAATAAGTCCAGAAATATGGGAAGAAAGCCTACAGCATATACATTATTGCTCTTTAAACGCTAAACATGCACTTATACAGTTTAAAATCTTACATAGATTACATTATTCTAAATCTAAACTACATAATATATTTCCAAAACTATCACCTATATGTGATAAATGTCAAATCATGGAAGCAACTCTGTCACACTCATTTACTAATTGTACGAAGATTTTACAATATTGGAATGAAATATTCAAAACAATCTCGAAAGTTATTAATATTACTATGATTTATGATCCAAAGTTAATCATACTTGGAATACCGGAAATGGAACAAATAATTACAAGGAATCATAGAACTTTTATCGACTATTCTTTAATAATTGGGAAAAAAATTAATATTAAAATTTTGGAAAGGCCCTGTATCCACAACAATTAAAATGTGGAATACAGAAATGACGGAGACACTTCACTTGGAGAGATTGAGACTTGTCCTCATGGACAGGTTAGATCTCTTCAAGGAGATATGGTCTCCCTATATTAAATATCTACAGGGTCACAACGGTTTGGCGCAGGGACTTGACTGAGGCCTGAATATCTGAGTGGATGAAGAAATACATATAACAAATCATGAATGTATCTCCAAGATTGGATTATTTAGTAATACTTTAATCTCCATCAAACTTTTCATACCTTCTTTTCTATTTTCTATTCCTTTTTTCTATCTCTCTATCTTTAATTAAGGAAAAAATTATAGAAACATACTATATAAATTTTTTAATATGTCCACACTTATCTCTGTTTGTATGAAAAAGATTATAGATGTCTCAAACTTGTAATTATATAAAACTATGTACTTTCAATTATACAATAACTATGAAATATAAAATTAACAATAATACAAACATTATTAATATTTTGATAACATTATGAATATTAAAAAAAAATGTTGTTTAAGATTGGGTACTACGTAGTTAAATTAATGGGGATTTCTATTTGGTAATTAGAAGAATATATATGATTTGAGAAATCTAAGTGTATTACTTATATTAGGAATATACTACATTATACTCCCAATTATATAAAATAAATAATAACGGAATGTATAATGGATAATACTACAATTATCATAAATAGTACTAATTAATAATCAATACGTTATAATTTTACACATTGTATAAATGTCGTATAAGAGTGTACTTGGTATATACTGTTTCTACAATAAAAAAATATTAAAAAAAAAAAAAAAAAAAAAAAAAAAAGAAATGGTAGGGAAATGTCGGAATTGGTCCAGGTGTATTTGAGTGCCGGATAGGTTAGTGGTGAAATGGATGAAGTCAGTGAGTTGTGTGTGGGTGCAGGAGGTAGCACCAATGCAGTCGTCGATGTAGCAGAGGTAGAGGTCGGGGATGGGGCCCCCGGTATGTCTTGAACAAGGATTGTTCGACATACATAGAAACATAGAAACATAGAAATTAGGTGCAGGAGTAGGCCATTCAGCCCTTCGAGCCTGCACCGCCATTCAATATGATCATGGCTGATCATCCAACTCAGTATCCCGTACCTGCCTTCTCTCCATACCCTCTGATCCCCTTAGCCACAAGGGCCACATCCAACTCACTCTTAAATATAGCCAATGAACTGGCCTCAACTACCCTCTGTGGCAGAAAGTTCCAGAGACTCACCACTCTCTGTGTGAAAAAACCTTACAAAGAGGCAGGCATAGCTAGGGCCTATGCGCGTGCCCATAGCTACGCCTTGTATTTGAAGGAAATGGGAGGAGTCAAACGAAAAGTTATTAAGGGTGAGGACCAGCGGAGGAGACTATCAGTAGACGGGGATTGGTTGGTTCTCCGGTCGAGGAAGAAACGGAGGGCTTTGAGATCCTCCTGGTGGGGGATGGAGGTGTAGAGTGTCTGGACATCCATGGTGAAGTTGAGGGAATGGGGGCCTAGAAAACGGAAGTCCTGGAGTCGACGGAGAGCGTGTGAGGTGTCTTGAACATAGGTAGGGAGGGATTTAACCAGGGGGGATAGGATGGAGCCGAGGTATGTGGAAATAAGTTCGGTAGGACACTCTTCCAGAAACAGTGCTGTGATGCATCCTGATAAAATGCTTTCTATGTCGCATCTGTAGAAGTTGGTGAGAGTGGTTAGGATCATGCCAAACTTCCTAAGCCTTCCTTGGCCATATCTCCAAAGGTAGAAATATTTGCCTGCATTTGACCCTATACCTCTAAACCTTTCCTACTGACTTATCTCTCCAAATGTCTTTTAAACCTGCCTCGACAACAAGGGTAGCACAATTGCACAGCTTGCAGAACCACTGCCTCACAGAGCCAGTGACCCGGTTCAATCTTGACCTCGGGTGCTGTGTGTGCGGTCTGTGCACATTCTCTCTGTTACCATGTGGGTTTCCTCCGAGTGCTTCAGTTTCCTCTCAGATCCCAAAGATGTGCAGATGTGTGGATTAATGAGACTCTGCAATATTGTCTCTAGTGTGTAGGGCGTGGATGAGAAAGTGGGATAACATAGAACTAGTGTGAATGGGTAATCGATGGTCAGCATGGACCTGGTGGGCCTGGTGTTTCCATGTTGTATCTGTAAAACTAACACTAAAACCTCCTATAGCAGCTCATTTCATTCACCCACCATGCTCTATGCAGCAACGTTGTCCCTCAGGTCATTTTTAAATCTTTGCCCTCTCACCATAAAGCTAGGTCCACGAGTTTTAGTCTTCCAGCCTATCTGATCTCTCCCTCAAACAAATGCTCCCTTGAATCTTTTCTACAAACTTTCCAGCTTCATGATATCATACTGATAGCTAGGTGACAGAACTATAGGCAATACTCCATGTGTTGTCTCATCAATGACTTGTACAGTTGCAACATAATGTCCCAACCCCTGTACTCAATGCCAGAACTGATGAAGGCATGCCTGGAAAAGATCTTCTTCACTATCCAGTCTCACTGTGTTGACAGTTTCAGGGGATTACATACCTGTCTCTCAAGGTCTCTATGTTCTAAAACACTCTTCAAAGCCCTACCATTTATTGTGAACGTCCTGCCTTTGTTCAACTTCATGTGTAGGAAAGAACTGCAGATGCTGGTTTAAATCGCAGGTAGACACAAAATGCTGGAGTAACTCCACGGGACAGGCAGCATCTCTAGAGAGAAGGAATGGGTGACTTATCGGGACAAGACCCTTCTTCAGACTCGTAGAACACCTACCTGCAAAGTCTACCTGCAACACTTCATAATTGTCCAAATTAAATTTTACTTCGGAGTAACGTGAGTGATTCCGTGAAGATCCCCGCCAGTGCGCATGCGCGTCAGTACGTCAGCCGCATTGGCGCATGGAGGCTGTGAGGAACAGAGCTCCTCCAGCGGTAAGTATTTAGACTCCAGGTAAGTGCCAAAAAACTTAGCTGGAGTAAAAAAGTCTGTTTGCTGTGGTGCCGTTTTTCCTATCTGTCGTTACCACCATGGACAAAACGGGGAAGGGGAAGCGGCAAGCCACAGCCAGCCGCGGGAGTATGGGCTGTGAACGGCTGCTGCATACCCCTGTACAAAAAGCGCCTCCCAGCGCCACCCAGAACAAGAGGCGCCAACAACCACAGGGCTGCTTGATAGCACCCTCATGGATGCTGAGGCGTGTGCGATGGGTCAGCTTAATTCTGACCCCGACTCTGATGGTGAGGTTGAGCCAGGGGAAGAACGGGATTTGCCAGATGTTCCACCTCTGGCAGCACCATTTGCTGTACCATCAGAGTCAAGAGCGCCGCTGGGAGAAGAGCTGGCCTCCACAATAAACTACACGGTGTCCCATCAGCTCCAGGATCTTACCATGGATGAAACTGCTAAGAAGCATGAGACTCCAAGGAACTGACGATTATTAAAAGTTCCAACAGTAAACCAAATAATATGGGGTCAGATGGGAATGGGCATGCATACCCAAGAAATAAAAATGCATGGGATTCTAAAGCTATTGGGCTCGGGAATCACGGTGTTCGCAAGAACGATGGATGGAGGGCATGTGTCGAGGACACACCAAGAGGCACTAGGGTTGCTGTGCAGCGCCCATTTTGAAATAAACTCTCAGAAAAAGGGCTATTAGGCCAACCATCAACCCAAGTTTCACTACACTCTGCAAACCCACCAATGTCCAGCCACCCAACCTACTTTTTGGAGAAGACCTCGCAAAACGGGTCAAGGAGATGAATGAGGAGGCACAAACGATGGGCCTGATCAAAATGACGATGACCGACAGACCTGTAAAGAGGAGATATCCTTACAGGAACACTGCAGCTTCTGAGTTTACACCAGAAACAAGCCGGCTGTCGACGCAGTTGGCACCCTGTGGTGGGATCACGAGCAACCATGGGGTTTCCTGCCAGGAACTGGGGACAGCAGGTCGCACCAGTCACCAAGGAGGTAGGTGGGCCTGGTTCTCATGGGAACATATTAAGTATAATACAGCCAAAAATTGGGGGTAGATTACATCTATTCTATGAAGAATGGAAGCAACTTACCTCAGCTCCATTTATTATGAGTGTTATTCAAGGGTTTTGGATTGAGTTCGATCCAAATGGGGATTTGCCTCTCCAGCATGTTCCTAGCAGAACACTCCATTTTTCACAAACAGAAGTAATGGAGGTTCAGGATGAACTTGAGCATTTGTGTAACAAAGGAGTAATTGAGAGGACGGCTCATCAAGTCCATCAATTTGTGTCAAATATTTTTCCCCGACCAAAAAAGGATGGAGGATGTAGAATTATTTTGGATCCAACTAATCTAAATCCTTTTGTACAGTATAGACACTTCAAAATGGAAATGTTTGTTACTGCCAAACAACTGATTTCCAGAGGTTGTTATATGGCAACCATAGATCTGAAAGATGCGTATTACTCAGTGTATGTTCATTAGGAGCATAGAAAGTATTTAAAATTTACTTGGATGAATCAATTATGGCAATTCAAGGCACTGCCTAATGGGTTAACTTCAGCTCCTAGAATATTCACTAAATTGTTAAAACCAGTACTGGGGCTACTTAGAGCTCAGGGCCATGTGATTCTGGCTTATCTGGATGATATCTTAGTTATAGGACAAACAAGTGAATTAGCTGAAGCATCTGTGGCAGTTGTTAAATTCACACTTGAAAAATTAGGGTTTGTCATTCCTTTAGGGAAGTCTAAATTAACACCACTTACAACAATTGGGTTTCACAATTGATTAACTTAAAATGGTAGTGACTCTGCCCAGGGAAAAAAGGGTGGAGCTAATTGATGGTTGCATTAAACTTTTAAAAGAGCAACAACCTTCAATCAGACAGGTGGCCAGTCTGCTCGGAAAATTTGTGGCAGCGTTTCCAGCAGTTCAGTATGGGCCTTTGCACTACCAGCACTTACAGAGGGCAAAGAAACAGGCACTCAGTATACATCCGGACCATTATAGTAGGCCCATGCAGTTATCAGCAGATGCTGTTACTGATCTGCAGTGGTGGATTCAGCACGTCTCCAGTAGTTTCAGCACAGTGGTGCTTGAACAACCTTCCATGGTGATTACAGACTGATGTCAGTGCACTCGGGTGGGGTGCCACTGATACGAGCTCAAGCTGTGGAGGCAGATGGAGTATGGAAGATGCATTGGGGAATTAACTAAATAGAGCTTTTGAGGGCTTTTTATGGGCTCAAGGCTTATTGTTCTAACACAAGTAGTCTGCATGTTCAGCTTCAAATTGACAACACTACGGCAGTGGCGTATGTCAATCACATGGGTGGTATCAAGTCGCAATCTTGTGACAAACTGGCTAACCAAATCTGGACCTGGTGTATTGACAATAACATTTGGCTTTCAGCTATTTATCTACCGGGTAGATTCAATATAGTAGCAGACACCAGGTCACGGAAATTCCATGACAACACAGAGTGGATGTTGAATCGGAACGTATTCAATGATATAATTGTCAAATATGGAAGGCCAGATGTTGACTTGTTCGCATCCAGGCTAAACCACCAGCTACCTAATTATGTGTCATGGGAACCAGATCTTAGGGCAGTAGCGATTGACGCTTTTTCGCTGCATTGGGGTGGTATGTTTTTATATGCATTTCCATCATTCTGTCTTATAAATCGATGTCTGCTTAAAATCAAGCAGGATGCCGCTTCAGGGGTGCTAGGGATACCTGACTGGCCTACTCAGCCATGGTACCCTTTGATATTGCAGTTGATGACACAACCCCTGATGGATGTTCCCAAACAAAGGGATTTACTGGTGCATCCGGTAACTGGCGAATGCCATCCGTTATATGACTGCATTGATTTGTTAATTTGCAGATTTTAAGAAGGCCATATCTGGGGCGCGGATTGTCTGGTCGAACTGTGGACATGCTCACTGCAGCCTTGGAGAACGAGTACTCAAAAGCAGTATATTTCTTATGTAAAAAAATGGGACGTTTTCTGTGTACAAAATAATATTGACTATTGCACAGCAGGTATTTCACATGTCCTAGAATTCCTGTCAACACTCTACTATAATGAAGAGCTGAATTATAGTGCAATCAATCCAGCCAGAAGTGCTTTGTCATCGTATTTATTGATGGGGTCAGACAAACATCCTATTGGGTCTCACCCTATAACCATATAACCATATAACCATATAACAATTACAGCATGGAAACAGGCCCTCTCGGCCCTTCCAGTCCATGCCGACCATTTGTTTTTTCCTAGTCCCATCTACCTGCACTCAGACCAGACTGATTCCTGGGATGGCACGACTTCCATATGAAGAAAGACTGGATAGACTCGGCTTGTACTCGCTGGAATTTAGAAGATTGAGGGGTGATCTCATAGACTTACAAAATTCTTAAGGGGTTGGACAGGCTAGATGCAGGAAGATAGTTCCCGATGTTTGGGAAGTCCAGGACAAGGGGTCACAGTTTAAGGATAAGGGGGAAGTCTTTTAGGGCCGAGATAAGAAAGTCGTTTTTCACACAGAGAGTGGTGAATCTGTGGAATTCTCTGCCACAGAAGGTAGTTGAGGCCAGTTCGTTGGCCATATTTAAGAGGGAGTTGGATGTGGTCCTTGTGGCTGAAGGGATCAGCGGGTATGGAGAGAAGGCAGGTACAGGATATTGAGTTGGATGATCAGCCATGATCATATTGAATGGCGGTGCAGGCTCGAAGGGCCAAATGACCTGCTCCTGCACCTATTTTCTATGTTTCTATACCCCTCCATTCCCTTCCCGTCCATATACCTATCCACTTTACTTTTAAATGTTAAAATCAATCCTGCCTCCACCACTTCTGCTGGAAGCTCATTCCACACAGCCACCACCCTCTGAGTAAAGAAGTTCCCCCTCAGGTTACCCCTAAACTTCTGTCCCTTAATTCTCATGTCATGCCCTCTTGTTTGAATCTTCCCTACCCTCAATGGGAAAAGCTTATCCACGTCAACTCTGTCTATCCCTTTCATCATTTTAAAGACATTAATCAAGTCCCCTTAACCTTCTGCACTCCAAAGAATAAAGACCTAACTTGTTCAACCTTTCTCTGTAACATAGTTGCTGGAACCCAGGCAACCTCTCGTTGTTCGATTGATGAAAGTAATTTTAATTCCAGTCCCCCTAAACATAGATATATGGTAATCTGGGATGTAAGCGTGGTCCTCAGGCTACTTTGTCAGTGGGTCCCTGTCATGTCTCTGCCTTTGGCCGAAATCACTATGAAGGTGGCCATGCTCATGGCATTGGTATCAGCACAGCGAGTATAGACATTACAAAAACTACAGCTAGATAGAATGGAAGTAGCTGCAGACAATGTTATGTTCTACATTTATGATCTCCTCAAACAAAGCAGGCCAGGTGTGACAGGGTTCAAGATTGTGTTTTCAGCATATCCCACGGATTCATCCCTTTGTGTAAAGACACATTTGATGCACACGTTGCAGCTACAGGGGCCTTATGTAACATGGAAACTAGGTTGTTTATCAGTTACAAAAAGCCTCCTAAGAGAGTGTCAGTTCAGACTATCTCGAGGTGGTTGAAACAAGTCTTGGTTGATGCAGGTATTAACACTGATGTGTTCACATCTCATTCCACTAGGGCAGCAGCTATGTTGGCAGCCAGGGCGATGGACATGCCGATCGACCATATTTTGGCAGCCGCCGGGTGGTCAAATGAGTTGATGTTTCAAAACTTCTACCATCGGCCGATTGCCGATCCAGGGCTGTTTGCGAATACTATTTTAAGTTCTGTTTAAAGTTCCCCCTGGGTTAGAGGGGTACTGTTGTTTTTTGTTATTTAAAATAAAAATTGTTACTGCATTTAAATGCAACGTCAACACTAATGCATTATTTCTCATCCGAGTCAATCAATGCAGTTAGAAGCCGGGATTTGAATCTGCGGCATGAAATCACAAAGCTTCGAACCCTTCACGGAATCACTCACGTGACTCCGAAGTAAAATAGTAAGATTAAACGAGAACTTACCAGTTTGAAGTTTGATCTTTATTTTATGAACATTGGTGATTATGTGCCCTCCACGCCCAACCCTCTCTCATAAAGGTCATCTGGTAGTTCTCAAGTTGCTCATCTTACTATGTCACTTCGATAATTGTTATTTGTGATTTCATACCGCTGCTTTGAAGATTGACGTGCATGCGCACTGGCGGGGTTCTTCACGTAATCACCAACGTAACTCCTCATAAAATAAAGATCAAACTTCAAACTGGTAAGTTCTTGTTTAATCTTACTATTCCATCTGCTATTTCCTGGCCCAGTCCATCCAGATCCTGCTGTAATCTTAGAGAACCTTCACTGTCCACAATACCACCAATGTTGATGTTATCTGCCAATTTACTAACCACATTGAAGACATTCTCATCCAAATCATATTGTATAGATGACAAATAACAGTGGACCCAGCACCGATCTCTATGGCATACCACTGGTCACAGGCCTCCAATCTGAATAACAACCCTCTATTACAACACTTTGACTTCTTTCACCAAGCCACTTTGTATCACATTGATAGTTCATTCTGGATCCCATGTGATTGAACCGTTATGCAACAATGGTACAGTTAGACACACCTAATATACACAACCTGTTCTGTTTGTTAGATAGCATTTGGACCAAATAAAAATCTCTTTTATTATGTTTAAAATTAAGAATAATTTTATGTCTGCATCAAATTAGATATAATATATTAGATGAAATTTTGCGTGGATAATGTGTCACCATTTGCTTCACTTTCGTTCATTAAATATCATGGGAGCTTATTGCAGGCAATTTCAAACATTTACTGCTGCAATTCAAAAAGCAGATTCACCCTTCTTCAGGGCTATTAGGAACAGCAATATACTGGCCTTTCCAATGAAGCACACATCCTGAAATAATTAGAAACAGTGGCTCAAAGTAGTTCTGTGCTTCACATTGCTGTTTCAACCAATGCAGTGCATGAGTGCTCTTGTTAGTTCATGCATTCCCCTTCCATTCTCATCCCCAGCAATGACTGATAACACACAAAGGCCAAGTCATTTTACACGAGAGAACAGACTCTTGAATACTGTCTCCTACGTGTAAAATATGCAAAAAGGACTTTATCCTTCACTTTCCTGTAAGTTAGAGAGGGACATATTAATAATAGTAATGGTAGTATAATCACAGCATATTTTTCTTTAAGCTCAGCTACACACCTTGGCATTCCCCTCTGGTTTGAAGCCCACATGAGGAATTTGAGCCAGTACAACTGCATTCTTTAGACAATGCAGATCACTAGATGTGCTAAGTTGACTTTGTGTGCCTGTTTTTCTGGTTTTGTCTCAATCAATTGGTCAAAGGTCGTGTCTGAGCTAATATTACCAAAGTGAAAAATGGCTTTCTGCTGTTTGTAAGATAACTGCCATGTTCACCGGTACATGCCCCCTGCTCTCATTTAACACCCTTCTCACCATAGTTGCTGCCAGTGTCCACTGAAACTCCTGCTTTCTTCTCAAACACCTTCGCCCACATCCACGAGACAACAGACAATCATTTCTTATCACTTTTTTGAATCATTGCTGGACCTATGGCTCCCAATTATAGGTTGTAACAATGTGAGTCTTTGATATATGACGTTCAAACCAGTTATTAAAATGTCGGAGAAAGAAACTCAGAGACAGGTTGAAACTGGACTATTCAGTTAGTATGTCATGGACTGGTGCTGGAGAAACACTTGAGCTATTGTATTATTTACATAGAAATTAGGTTGTGAATTTCAAACCTGAATCAGAAGCGATGGAAAACTGTTCACGGATTAATGGGGAACATCACTAAACCTCAGAAGCTATCCACAACAAATCAAATATTTGGAACTATTGATGAGCACACAATTCAGACTGACTCAAGAGACCCATATTATTGCATTTTCTATATTTAAATGAAGCATTAAATTGATACCTGATATGTGGTAGGATGGAAACAAAGAATCCTAAAACACTTTCTGGGGATAAGCAGTCAATATTCCTGATTTCTTGGTTAACATCTAAAATTCAGATTAAGGTAGAATAACCTTGAAATCCATCAAAATTTGGTAGCATATATTCTTGAAAGTTCAGGATTAGAACTAAACTTCAAAGGCAGAGTTTAATTGCTACAGTGGCCATGTAACTTCCTTAGATATTATTGTGGTTATTATTATAATTAACTGCATTATTAATGTATCTTCATTTAAGGCTAATTGCAAAATTATACTGAGTCCAAACTTTCAATTGCGCCAATTTTTACAACGGCTTCAACAATAATCCATTAGTTCCAGAATGCTTTGGCATGCCTTATAGTCATGATGAGGCAGAACATGAGACCGTTTTGAAACATTCAGAGGTCACAAAAGGCACTATATAAATGCACATTCTTTCTTGGGTAAATTGACGTTTTTTTTTAATTAATCCCTGCAACCTCCTTGGGCTTCAATAGAAGCTCATCACTCATCTGTGATTTACGCCAGTGTGTTGGCACTGTATCTTGGTCTATTGTATTTTGGCATCACATCATTAACTTGATAAATTGACTATCACAATATAAAACTAAAAAACAAAGCTTTTCTGCTAACATTTCTTACTCTTTCTGGTGATTCTGGTCTAATACAACCAAATCTTAAACTGTAAAATCACCTATTTTATCATCGGACATTCTCAATAAAAAACAGTAATCCGACATCAGAGAGAGACAAATGATCACTAAAATCAGCTGCCTGATTTTGCAAACCAACATTTCAAATGTCTCTTGGTGTTTCTGCTTTGCGCACGCTGGATTGAATCTTGTAAATTTCAAAAATGTTAATTAATCTATATATCAGAATTAGAACCAGATAGATTTTGCTTCAGATAAACACAAAATGCTGGGGTAACTCAGCAAGTCAGTCAGCATCTCTGGAGAAAAAGGTTGACTGACTTTTCAGGTCAGGACATTTCTTCAGACTGAAAATAGGGGGTGGGAAGGCTCTTACGCTCAGTCTGTGTAGGACTACAGGACCTCCTGTTTGCCTACCATTTCAACTCCCTTTCCCATTCCCAAACTGACCTTTCTGTCCTGGGCCTCTTCCATTGCCAGAGTGAGGCCACATGCGAATTGAAGGAACAGCACTTCATATTTAGCTTGAGAAGCTTACAACCCAGCGGTATGAACGTTGAATTCGCTCATTTTAAGTAACTTATACTTCCCCACCACCCCTACCCTCCTTGCCCCCTTCCTCCATCCCAGTCGTTTCACATTTCTTCACATAGCTTTCGTCTTGAGATCACAACTTCCCCAGCCCAACAGTGGGTTTAACAGGCACCGAGGTAATTTGTGTAGAAAGCAACTGCAGATGCTGGTATATACTGAAGATGGACACAAAGTGCTGGAGTAACTCAGTGGGTCAGGCAGCATCTCTGGAGAAAAAAGCTGGGTGACCCTTCTTCATATCCCTGGAGAAGGATTCCGACCCGAAACTTCACCCATCCTTTTTGTTCAGAGATGCTGCCTGACCCACTGAGTTACTCCAGTGTCTGTGTCTAACTGAGATCATTTGTGGCTGGCCCTGATTGGTCCTGGTGTTTTCTCGCCTCTAACTTTTCACCTCTCCCTCCCCACCCCCTACTTTCAGTCTGAAGAAGGGCCTTGACCTGAAACCTCACCCATCTTTTTTCTCCAGAGATGCTACCTGACCCGCTGAGTTACACCAGCACTTTTTACCTGCATTTTGGTATAAACAGTGTCTGCAGTTCTTTGTTTCTAGATTCTGCTTCCGTTTCTTTTATTTGTGTTTGTTGAATGATTATTCAACTCGAATTGAAACAACCTTGTTGCATTACTTGCCCTTTTCAGCTTTAATTTAAGTTATTTTCCTCTCGCTAATTCCTGAAGAAGATAATTAGTTAACAGTGTGAAAGATGTTCTTCTATTCAGTTAAGATGGCCACACACAGAGAAGAAATCTTCAAGCAATTTTGAATTTAGGCTGTTTCCCAAAATAAAATCTTGATGAAATATTTAAACCTGCAGAGTTAGATGTAGGACTAGGTGGTAGTTTTCTCACAGAATATCAAAATTAATTGTGTGAAATGCTTTCACTACTAATCATCATCAGTGTAATTTATATGTATATACAATGTTTCAATGTTATGTTTGATCTTAATCCATACTCTGCTTCTGTTCCATTGATAACACTCAAAGAAGTCTTACATTCTTGATTGATGGCAAGTGCATGGAACAATATTGGCAGCTTATCAGAATGTTACTCTATGTTTATGAACTACTGAGGTGAAAGTGATGGCTGAAAACTCTGCGGCCAGAATTTATCTATAATTTTAAGATAACAAATTCAATTATGAGCAGCCTTGAGAATCATGACAAATCTCTCCTTTTTTTGCTGGTTCCAGTTAACGCCCAACTTATTTCATATAAGATAATGATTGAAACTAAATGCTGACGCACATATAGAACCATCTCCTGGCAGTCTGTAATTTATGTCCCATGTATAGAGTAAGTAGTGCAGTTTTGTATCGCAATATTATTGCATTGTGTGAGAAAATTAAGGAAAGATGATAAAGATTTGTGGCATAAAATGTGGATGTGTCGCACCCAATTGTTCGGTGCCGTTGTTGGATATGTGCATTATTGTGAAGGTAATGTCTACCACACGAATGCACGACAGGCACATCATGATGCCAATCAGTGTATTGGACTGATTTGATGCCAACATTGCTGTTTTCGTGTCAGTACTTTAGTTAACATCCTCACTTTCACATGAAGAACTTAATGTCTACTCAGTAACAGGAGAAAAATACACCTTACGCCAACCCCAGCAGCGTAACTTAAAGGGATCAACCTTTATATAAGATTAATTTTGATTTGACATTTTCTGATTGGTGCTGTGTTTCTACAAGTGCTTGGTATTTTCTGCTTTCTAATGTCTCAAGTTGCAGATGTCCACAGGGATTTGTTCAATTTGTTTAGACTTGCAATGACGTTGTTCACTTTGCAAAACAGCTTGACTGAGAGACCAGAGGGCATGGAGAGCAGGGTACATCGTGTGAAAGGAACAACCATTCTGTTTGAACTGTTGGAGCTTCCAGTATTTAGGTTTCCTTCTTGCTACTGAAGAGAATAACTATTCAGACACAACCATAACTGTAAGCTCAAAGCATGGTATGGAAAGCATGGCTTGTGGCTGTGAAAGTGATCATGGAGATGAAATATTCATGTAGTTGGCTCTTTCCAGGTTATTCCTTAAGATACCAGCTGCTATTTGTGATTTCCCTAACTGTTTATCCCACATACTCCTGTTCCCTTGCAGAACATTCCTGTTCTAACATGGACTACAGATGGGGGCATGAACAGACTCACATACAGACTGAAGAAGGGTCTCGACCTGAAATTTCACCCATTCCTTCTCTCCAAACATGCTGCCTGTCCCGCTGAACTACTCCAGCATTTTGGGTCCATCTTCACATCCAGGGAGCCTTTGAACATCTGGCTCAGCCGTAAGCCAGTGCTCCCAAATGGAAATGGTTGCCATCATTCTAACATTTGAAAGCATTCACAAAACTACAAAATCTATGAAAATGAATCACTCTGCTAAAAAAATAATTTATCGAGAAAATAACAACTTAAAACATTTAAAGACATTTAAAGAAGATACTTAATAGCAGTTAAACACACATAATGGAACCCAACTAATTGTGAAGTTATGCTTTTCCTGGACCTTAACCTGAAACTATTTTCTTTCATTGAAATGAGAGGAGTTGCTGAATCCACATCAGATGTAACCTGAAGTAGATTCAGTAGGCAAATTTCCCAGCATAACTGGGAAACTGCAGGGAGTTGGTGTCAACCACTGAACTCCACGGTGATACAATATCAGAGCATGTTTGGGAACTGTCTGGTGATCAGCTGGCAGGAAACTGGGGCCTCTGCATTGATACATTGTTACATGGATGAGTTCCAAACTTCCTGATAATTGTACATGTAAATATTGACCATTTCAATGGAATGCTACTATATATAGGTGTACAGAGAAGCTACTAGGACGTCAATGAAAAGAGTGATGCTGACATTTTATTTCTTCTTGCCAGAGAGATGCGGTCAAAGCAACCATTAATCTTTGTAAGTATTGAAGTCATTAAGTTTATGCATATCACAATGCCTTATTAACTCTCCTCAGTGTGTCTCTCGGCATGCAGCTGGTGTGTAAAATCGTCCTCAAATGATATAAATTAACACCAGGTACACAGACAGTGAACCAGCTACTGTATTCTCCGGATAGCACACCTATACTCCACCATTTGTTTGCATATACCTTTTAGCTTCTCTTGCAAGAAAGTTAATGTACACCGTGAAATATATTTAGGTAGGTTGGTTGTAATGGTAGAACATCTATTGCGAGGCAGGAGCTGAGATGTGTATGTGGATGCTGATAACAATCAGTGGGACGATGCAGTATTGGACAACACATTCGCTGATGTTCTGATACCATATTAAGTTATTAAACCACTTCTGGAGAAACATCCAGGGTTAAGGTTAAATCTTAACATTAGCCTCATTGCTATTTAATCCTGCTGCCTTCTCTCATACAATTAGAATGCATGCTACCTTTTCTGCTTGCTTGAGGATACAGTTCCTTTCTTATCTGCCCCTTCCATTTATAGGGCAGCACAATGGCAAAGTTGTTAAGCTGCTACCTCATAGTACCATAGACCTGAGTGTGATCCTGACCTCGGGAGCTATCTGTGTGGAGTTTGCATGTGTCCTCCGTGTCCTCATGGGTTGCCTCCGAGTGCTCCAGTTTCCTACCACATCCCAAAGATGTGTGGATTTGTAGGTTAATTGGCCTCTTTAAAATTGCCTCTAATGTGTAGGGAGTGGATGAGAAAGTGGGATAATACAGAACAAGTGTGAATGGGTGATTAATGGTTGGCATGGACTTGGTGGTTCAAAGGGCCTCTTTCCATGCTATATCTCTAAACTTTCTCCAAAGACCTTGCTGCCCATTGTCTCCCATCTCGGGTCATTCTGCTCCATTTTCCAAGTGAGATTCAGGTACAGAATACCAACGGCAACACCAGTTATGATAAACCATGCCACATAAGAAATACGCTTTACTTTTTAAGTGTGGCAAGCTTGCTTTAAATAGTCCAAGTTGATAACATATTTGTTGCTAAGCGCAGGCACTGATCAGCATGCCAAGGACTGCATGCAGCAATCATTACAATTAGCAGGTAGCACAGGATTGGCAGGATGCCTACTTTACACACAATGAAGATGGGTTAATAACTCATTAAATTGCCTGCATCATTTTTCAGGTTTAACCAATTTAATCCCCCTCCCCCCACGGTATCTAAACCATGATATGTAAACCATTTAAAATCAGCTTGAAATCACATGCGGAATGTAAAATCAAATTGAGAATAAGGATGAGTTTATGAGGGCGAAAGAAAAAAGACAGACGGAAAAATAATAAAAATAGTTTGGTCTAGAAAAGTTTTCCGCAGTCTCATGGAACCAGTGCTGCACCACGGGTCAACATGTGCTTGCTTTAACGACCCTCTGTGGCAATATTCCACTGCTTGCAAAGAATAAAGGTTAGACCCGACCTTAAACCAGTAAAAAGATCAACAAGGTTCAGACAGACCAAAGACTGAGTTGATGACCTTCCAGCAGCACTTGACATCTGTTTATGAATGTGTCCCTAGGAGCAGTCCATAAATCAACGTCCTCTGTTACGGACCTGTTTGAGATAAACTGTGACAGGGAGATTCGCAACCTTCTCCAGATTCTCTTTGCAAATCCACACTCTACGAAGCGATGAGCAACCATTTCCTCTCCATAGAAGCCGTCCTGAGGGCAACGTGCGTTGGTCGTGAGGTTCCAATGGTGCAGGAAGGATCTGACTGGGAGGGCCCCTCTCACCACCAGATAAGCAAGGTCTTAGTGCTTGTTGGTGAGTTCAGGCAATGAGGCATTTTACCAGTCAGCTGGGCAGTCTACTCAGGGAACCACGCCATAAGATCCATCCAGACCTTTCCCTGCAGTGCCTGCAGGATGTTCTGTGCTGACCACTGCCTGATGGACGTATGGTCAAAGGTGCTGTCCAGATCAACCTTTCCACAAAGGACAGATGGTGTGGCAATGTCCAGCAGACTAGCACATTGTGTGGCATCTGTGCCAGGCCAATCCTTTGAAACACCGGGGACAGGTGAAACCTCAGCAGGTAGTGCCCATGTGCTTTGGCTCTACACACAGCCTGATGCAGCCACACAGGCAGGTGGCCATCTGGATGAGGGCAACGTTGGGCATGTTTTTGGGCAAGTTATTGAGCAGCGCGGGAGTAAATGCTGTGGGACCCACCGAAGCTTGGTGCAGCCATCGCCAAGTCTCTGTGGGGGAGGACCACAGTCTAGGAGCCTTCTGCTGCTGCACATTGGGAAGCAAGTATGGAGGAGATGCACCTCAAATGAGGGGAGGGATAAGAGTATAGAAGTTGGGACGTAATGTTGCAGTTGTATAAGATGATGGTGAGGCCACATTTAGAATATTGTGTTCAGTTCTGGGCAATGTGTTATAGGAAAGATGTTATCAAGCTGGAAAAGGGTACAAAACATATTTTGAGGAGGTTGCCAGGACAAGAGGGTCTGAGCTATAAGCAAAGATTGGGACTTTATTCCTTGGAATGCAGGAGGATGAGGGGTGATCTTATATAGATGTATAAGATCATGAGAGGAATAGATCAGGTGAATGCACAAAGTCTCTTGCCCAGAGTAGGTGAATCGAGGAACAGAGGACATAGGTTCATGGTGAAGGGGAAAAGATTTAATAGGTGTCTGTGGTAATGTTTTCACACAAAGGGTGGTGGGTGTAAGGAACAAGCTGCCAGAGGAGGTCATTGTGGCAGGAACTATCCCAACATTTAAGAAGCAGTTAGACAGATACATGGATAGGACAGATTTGGAAGGATATGGACCAAATGCTGGCAGGTGGGACTAGTGTGGCCAGTGTGAAAAAGTTGGGCTGAAGGGCCTGTTTCCACACTGTATCATTCTATGATTCTCTATGGCCTAAGGGGGTGGCAGGGATGCTGGGTATAGTAACATTTTTTGGGAACACAATACAATATAACACTAATGAATATATGTATAGCCCTGGAGAATGTCTGAGGAAGTATGCACAATTCTTGTTTTGTACATATTCTTTATCCTGAATAAAGTTTATTTTGATTTTAAAAATAAGGTGCTCAAAGAACTTTCCTCCCTCCATCCATAACTCCACACGGCGCACAAAGGAAAAACAATGGGCATGGATCTAGTTTGAAGATTGTCAAGAGTGTTTTGTCAGGGAGAGAAGCTGGGGGTTGGGGTAGGATTGGGACATATCAGGAGGGAGGTGTGGGCCCTCAATTAGGGGAGGATAGAAATGTGAAAGTCCATTGGAGTTTTGTGTGTGCCATGATTGATTGCTGGGATTTGAAGTCATGGATGATACCTGAACTTAAAGAAAGGAGACTTTGAATGTATGAGACGGGAATTGGCTCAGATAAACTGGCAAATTAGACTTAAAGGGTTGATGGTGGAGATGCAATGGCAAAGATTTAAAGACCGCATGAATTAAGTCCAAAAATTGTTGATCCCTGTCTGGCGAAAAAATAAAATGGGGAAGGTAGCTCAACTGTGGCTAATGAAGGAAATCAAGGATAGTGTTAAATCCAAAGAAAATGCAAATAAATTGGTCACAGGAAGCAGCAAACCGGAGAACCGGGAGAAATTTAGAACTCAACAGAGGAAGACAAAGGGGTTAATTAAGAGGTGGGAAAATGAGCAAGAAGAAAGCTTGCGGGAAATATAAAAACTGACTCAAAAAGCTCCTTTAGATATGTTTTTAGATAGATTAGAGAAGACAAATGTAGGTCCCTTACAATCAGAGACAGGTGGATTTATAATGGGAAACAAGGAAATGGCAAAACAGTTAAACGAGTACTTTGGTTATGTCTTCACTGAGGAAGACACAAACAATCTCCCAGAAATACCAGGGGACCGAGGTAGTGGGGAAGATGCTTGAGTCGATTGTTAAAGATGTTATTGCAGGATATTTGGAAAACAGTGGCAGGATCGATCAAAGTCAACATGGGTTTATGAAGGGGAAATCATGCTTGACTAATCTTCTGGAATTTTTTGAGGATGTAACAAGTAGAATGGATAAGGGAGAGCTAGTGGATGTGGTGTATCTGGACTTTCAAAAATCCCACACAAGAGACTAGTGTGCAAAATTAGAGCACAAGGTATTGGGGGTCGGGTATTGACATGGATGGAGAGCTGGTTGGCAGACAGGAAGCAAAGAGTAGGAATTAACGGGTCCTTTTCAGAATGGCAGGCAGTGACTAGTGGGGTGCCACCAGGCTCGGTGCTGGGACCGCAGCTATTTACAATATATATTAACAATTTAGATGAGGAAATTAAATGTGACATCTCCAAGTTTGTGGATGACACAAAGCTGTGTGGCTGTGTGGGCTGCGATGAGGATGCTATGAGGCTGCATGGTGACTTGGATAGGTTGGATGCAGAATAATGTGGAAAAATGTGGGGTTATCCACTTTGGTGGCAAGAACAGGAAGACAGATTATTATCTGAATGGTGTCAGATTAGGAAAATGGGTCGTGCAACGAGACCTGGGTGTGTTTGTACATCAGTCACTGAAAGTAGGCATGCAGGTACAGCAGGCAATGAATAAAGCTAATGGCATGTTGGCCTTCATTGCGAGAGGATTAGAGTTTAGAAGCAAGGAGGTCCGACTGCTGTTGTACAGTGACCTGGTGAAACTGCACCTGGAGTATTGTGTGCAATTTTGGTCTACTAATTAGAGGAAGGACATTATTGCTATTAAGGGAGTGCAGCGTAGGTTCACCAGGTTAACCTCCGAGATGGCGGGACTGACATATGATGAAAGATTGGGTCGACTGGGCTTGTATTCACTGGAATTTAGAAGGAAGAGAGGGGATCTTATAGAAACATATAAAATTATTAAAGGATTAGACAGGGTAGATGCAGGAAAAAAATTCCCGATGTTGGGGAAGCCCAGAACTAGGGGTCACAGTTTAAGAATAAGGGGTAGGTCATTTATGACTGAGATGAGAAAAAAACCTTGAGAAGGTTGTATAATGTGGATAACTTTTGTACTCTGCATTATGTTTCTGATATTTATTCATTTTAAAAAACTCATTAAAACCTGATGTGATGTGATTGAAGATACATAAATACGATGTCTTGGTCACTAATATTTATTATCCTGCATTATGACATTGTTAAAAATTCACCTAAACGAGTGCGCCAGCTGTTTATGATTAGTTTAGTGGGTATCTTTTGTGCAATTACTATAAACCTGATTTAAATTAATTTCATTCTTGATTCTTCCAGGGAGATTCAGCAATAGGCGGGGTGAATAAGTTGAACTGCAACTTCAGATTTCCATTTGTAACTGCCAACTCCAGAATTTGCTGTCGATTTTACATCCGAATAATCTATCTATATACTATTAAAACTCTGTGTGTGAGTGTGTCTGCCGACCGACTGGGTGTGTGTCAGATTTGCCCTTTGATTTCATCGTTCGCCAAAACCACACTTTTAAACCCCGAGATATTTTCCATTTTGCCGCACATTACACTTTTACATTCACCCATTCACTCCTCATTACATTTAGACATTTTTATGTACACTTTTTAACATAAAATCCTTCATCCTCCCCTCCCCCCCTCCCCCTCCACACACACTCACTCATTTTGTGGCCTCTTGCTGGCCACACACCATAACGGCAGCTGCTGCAGCACTCACTCATTTTCTGGCCTCCTGCTGGCCAGGCACCATAACTGCAGCTGCTGCAGCCCGCTCTCTTCCAAAAACGCTGCCATTTTTTTCCCCCGCGGCTGATTTTTGCCACTGAAGCACGTTCGAGGACCAGACCCAACGGGTCTGCACTTGGTCTAGTGATGTATCAAACTCAGAAGTTGAAATAAGCCGACGTGAAATTTTTCAGATTTGTACATCAGCCAATCACCATTACACGTTGTGTAACCATTAGCCTCACCATTACATGTTGTGTAACCATTAGCATTACACCATTACACCTCACATTGTGCTCCCCTTCGGGGTACAAAGGTGGACAGGCAAGGAGAAGAAGTCAGTTATCAGCAACGGGAAAGAAATTACTGGAAGCCCAGAGCAGCCTGGGTCTCGCTCTTAGCAACCAGAGCGTGGACTAGACTTGAAAAATGGCACCAAACATAGTGCCTCTTGCACGCAGGCTCAGTCAGAAAAAATGCAGGAAAACAAGAGAATTTCTGGCTACCCAGCCTCCAGCGTGCTCATTACCAAACACAGAAGTTGAAATAAGCCAATGTGAAATTTTTCAGTTTTGTACATCGGCCAGTCAGCAATATTTTGAACAACACTGGCAATTTATTGAAATTATTGTCATATTAGGAACAATTTTCTCGTGAACCTCTCAGCCTTTAGACATACAAGCCTTTCTTCTTGATAAGTGAGCTGGATATGGGGCCTGAGTGGTGAGATATTAGTCAACCACCTGCAGCTCCTCCTTTGTGCAAAAGTTTCAATGCAATCACAGCAGGATTCGGCATATAGTTAGTCATAGATAGTCATAGAAAACGTAATTATACCCAGCATTTGTGGCACTCATGTGGCCCCCTTAGATCTTAGAGAGTCATAGAGTAGTGATACAGTGTGGAAACAGGCCCTTCAGCCCAACTCGCTCACACCGGCCAACAATGTCCCAGCCACACTAGTCCCACTTGCCTGCGCTTGGTTCATATCCCTCCAAACGTGTCCTACCCATGTACCGCCCAATTGTTCCTTAAATTATGGGATAGTCCCAACCTAAACTACCTCCTTTGGCAGCTTGTTCCATATACCCACCACCCTTTGTGTGAAGAAGTTACCCCTCGGATTCCTATTAAATCTTTTCCCCTTCACCTCGAACTTATGTCCTCTGGTCCTCGATTCCCCTACTCTGGGCAAGAAACTCTGTGCACCTACCCAATCTATTCCTCTCATGATTTTGTATACCTCTAAAAGATCTCCCCTCATCCTCCTGCCCTCCATGGAATAGAGACCCAGCCTATAGCTCACACCCTCTAGCTCTGGCAACATCCTCGTAAATTATTTCGGAACCCTTTTTTTGTACTCCTAGATCCCTCTGCTCTACAACACTACCCAGAGGCCTACCATTTACTGTATAGGTCCTGCCCTTGTTCGACATCCCAAAATGCAACACCTCACACTTTTCTGTATTAAATTCCAACAACCATTCCTCCGCCCACCTGGCCAAACGATCCAGATCCTGCTGCAATCTTTCACAACCATCTTCACTATCTGCAAAACCACTAACTTTTGTATCATCAGCATTCTTGCTAATCTTGCCCTGTATGTTCTCATCCAAATCATTGATGTACAGTAGATGACAAATAGTAATGGGCCCAGCACTGAACCCTGAGGCACACCACTAGTAACAGGCTTCCATTCTGAGAATCAATCTTCCACCATCACCCTCTGCTTCCTTCCATGGAGTCAATTTGCTATCCATTCAGCTATCTCTCCTTGGATCCCATGCGATCTAACCTTCCAGAGCAGCCTACCAGGTGGAACCTCGTCGAACATTTTCCCTGCAGCCCTTCTTGAAAAGAGGCACAATATTTGCCACCCTCAAGTCTCCCGGCACCTTGCATGATGTGCAAACAAGTTGCATTTTAAAGAGCTCAACTCTTCATGACTTGTTTTAGGATTTTTTATTTTTATCCTGGATGAATTATCACCTCGGGTAATAGATATTTCATGAATCAGCTAATTTTTTACTCACAAGATACAATTGAGTTCTACCAATTCAAATTAATTTTCTGTCCTTCAATTAGAATGGTTATGACTCCACAAATAGAATGAGGAAATGGTGATATCATTAATCTTCAGTTAGAGTTATTAAAATAATGTTCTTGTGTTTTTAACATTAAGTTTCATTCTCAATTAATGGAGGATTGCACATGGCAAACATCTCTGTATAAAAAAATAATTGTAATTTAAATCAAGAGGTGAGTTCAAGCAACCTTGGAATTTTCGAGAGAATAAAGTGTAGAATTTTGTACATATCGGAACTAAACCAGAGGCTAATAATTGGCAGAAGATAATAAATTTGATCAAAGCAGCACCAAGCACTAACTTTTGTTAATTACTGCCAAAATCAAATTCCACAAAGATAATAAAGATAATTTGTCTCCACTTTGCACCCAAGGGTTACTTAGCTTTGAAGCGCAAAGCAAAGAAAAAGATAGGAGACACACGAGGCCTGGAGATGTGTGCATGTTTCACATTGGCCTTAGATTTTAGGATTCCATCGTCTAAAATCAATTTTATTACCCTGCGTGATCCCTTATGTTATCTGCTAGAAATATTTTCCTATTCTTCTCTGAAAAAAACATCATATTCTTGCCTTTGTGCTTCAGTATATTCCTGTCCAAAAAGAACTCCCAATAATTCTAAAGCTTCCATTATATTTGAACATCCATAATTGCTACAAGTAGTCCCAATGTTGCGTCTATTATTCTTACAATTTCTCACTTTCTCTGGATTTGTATTATATATTATGAAAATATTAATAAATGCTCTAAAATGAACACCCACAATTTTAAAATTTTAACAATTATTTTTAGTTTTGTTTAGAGCTACAGCGCAGAACAGGCCCTTGGCCCACCGATTCCACGCTGACCAGCAATCACCCCGTACACTAGCACTATCCTACACACTAGGGATAATTTACAAATGTTACCAAAGCCAATTAACCTACAAATCTAATCATCTTTGGAGAGTGGGAGGAAACCGAAGCACTCGAAGAAAGTCCATGCTGCCACGAGGAAAACATGGAAACACCGTAGTCAGGATTGAACCTGGGTCTCTGGCACAGTAAGGCAGCAACTCTACCACTGCACCACCACATCGCCCTTAATTATCTTTGATTATTTACCTGAAAGAAATTGGTACATAAACAATGATAAACAAACATTTTATTTTACAGTCTAATATGTTTTCTTGTTCATTATCATTGATGGGCAAGATATTTGAACAGGAAAAAAATGGAGTGATGATTAGGTGTAACCCATATTTACATTCCTGGGCAAAAATGTACTTGCAAATTTATTTTTAATACTCAAAATGCTAAATGCAATTTTCTGGCTGATCAATATTTTGATCTATTTCTATTTTCTCCACCAGCTTTAACATCTTGGTTTTTAATTTAAGCTCTCATTCCACATTTTCCTTTCTAAAATGTATTGCATCGTGGTTGCACGTTAAATTGCATCTGTCATCCAGCCGTGCTATTATAGTAACCTTCCTCTGCTATTGAGGTTAAGCATTAATTCATGTGTTGCAGTTTTACTGCTCGGCTAGTTAAACCAATAGCTGGTGTGATGTGCAGCTGGGAAAATACAATTTATTTCAGCTGTAAATCACCGTCTTAGACCCAGAGTTTATATGGATACATAGTTTTGTCACATCTGCTAAACTTTAACATTTTCAGAATATGGCAACTCCACGCTGGGTTCACAACACTGGCTCGGGAAGACATTATCAAGGAATTTTTACCCCGGTCATTCCCTTCTCTCCCCTCTTCAGTCGGGCAGAAGATGCAAAATCATGAAAGCAGATACCACCAGATTCAGGAACAGCTTTTTCTTTGCTGTTATCAAACTACTGAAGAGTCCTCATAATCTGAGGTGTGGTCCCAATCTTCTAACCTACCTCATTGTGGAACTTGCCAGTATATTTTACACTTTGTATTTTTGAATTTGCACTACCTGTTCTACTTGTGTATAACTTGATTGTACTCGCGTATAGTGTGATTTGACTAGACAGCACATAAACAAAGCTTTTCACTAGATCTCGGTACATGTGACTACAATAGACCAATATCAAAAACATCATTGGATATCTCTGGACATGTTTGGATCTCTTCTTACCACAGTATATCATATCTACAAACATTCAGAAGAGAACTGGTGAACTTTAGGACACACTTAGTAAGTTCAGTGCAATCAATTTTGATCTCATTTCTAGAACTTCATCTTTTAATTACACAGCTTTAAAAAAAACTAATGGCTGCACAATTCCTGGGGCGGCACATGGCACAGAGATAGAGAAACCCGGGTTCTATCCTGACCATGGGTGCTGTCTCTACGGAGTTTGTACGTTCTCCCTGAGACCGACGTAGGTTTTACCTGGGAGCTCTGGTTTCCTCCCACACTCCAAAGACATATAGATTTGTAGCTTAATTGGCTTGGTAAAATTGTAAATTATTCCGTGTGTGTAGGATAGTGTTAAGATGAGGGGATCGCTGGTCAGCACAGATTTGGAGGGCCAAACTGCCTGTTTCTGTGCTGTATCTCTAAACTAAACTAAACTGAAAAAAACTGAATTGCAACTTACATCTCTGTTAGCCTATTTTACATCTCATGCCTATTTTACTTGTTCCATAGCCTTTCCTTTGGCCTCGCCTCATTATCCACTTTCCTTCATTTGATTGCTCCTGCCTATCCTCCAATTACGTGTCTTAGCTTTTGCTCTTCCTTCCCCTTGCCTTGATTCAAGGTGTGAATCTGCTTCTTGAGAATTTACATTTGATGGAAGGCAGTTTATCTGACATTTCAATGCTATTTCTCTCTCCACTCCTCATGTGCATTCCCCACCACTGGATGCATCAATATATGATGCTGCCTCAATAAAGTGGCATCTACCATCAAGAATTCCCACCAAGCAAGTAAGGCCCTCTTCCCGTTGCTATTAATGGGCAGGAGGTGCAGAAGCATTAGGTCCCACACTGCCAGGTCCGAGAATGGCTTCTTTCCTTCAACAATCAGGTTCTTAAACTGACCTGCACATCTCTAATCCTTCCTCAGCAATGGAACATTATGGACAGCCTCTTGCACTACCTAGGTCGTTAATTTTCTAATTGGGTTTTGCACTAATGTCCATTTTGCAATATTATTTTTTCTTCTTACTGCCTTGAAAAATACATGTGTAATTTATATGTTTGTTTGTTGTCTGGGTCTATGTGCCTGTGATGCTGCTGAAGTCAGGATTTTGCAGGATTTCATCACAATACTTGTGCACAAAACAATAAACTTGACTGGATTGCACCACACCTGCTGAAAATTTGCAGCACCTTCCACTTTTACTTCTCAATGCTGAATTGGGGTTCTCTTTATTCTATTTACTTTTAAAGCAGAAACATTTAGCAGCTTGTATGCTAGATGCAGGAAGATTGTTCCCGATGTTGGGGAAATCCAGGACAAGGGGGCACAGCTTAAGGATAAGGGGGAGATGAGAAAGACTTTTTTCACACAGAGAGTGGTGAGTCTCTGGAACTCTCTGCCACAGAGGGTAGGTGAGGCCAGTTCATTGGCTATATTTAAGAGGGAGTTAGATCTGGCCCTTGTGGCTAAGGGAATCAGGGGGTATGGAGAGAAGGCAGGTACAGGATACTGAGTTGGATGATCAGCCATGATCATATTGAATGGCGGTGCAGGCTTGAAGGGCCGAATGGCCTACTCCTGCACCTAATTTCTATGTTTCTATGTTTCTATGTAATATCATTTAATTTGTTTGGCTGAGCAGAATGACTCAGATATTGTTTTTGACACAATGAAAATTGGCATTACTTCACGAGAAGAGAGGATTTCAGAAATAAAATTTTACAGCTCTGAAAATCTAGCATGAAAGGTCAGAAAAGGGAGAGGCAGAAGATATGGCCATAAATTGTATCTTCAATATCAGGACAGTAATCTTGCAGGACAGATCACAAGGGATTCAAAGACATAGATGATTATAATGGATTAAAAGTCAGTATGGTCTAAACACAATGCTGTATTCATATATTCATTATTGACTAAAAAAATCTGTAATATAAATTGATCATTTGATATAACCAACTGGTCAGACTTCATCCAAAAATTAGATGAATATCACCTGTTCCATTTCACATTTTCCAACAATACAGTGTGGAGTTGAGTGTTGGTACAGTGGTTATGTTGCCAGAAAAGTAACTAAGGGGCCTGGACTGATCATCCAGAGGCAAGGGTTTCAATCCCAACATGGTAACAATCCAATTTTTTGGAAAAAATCTGAACTAATAATCTTCGCAAAACTAATATGTGGTCGTAAAACCACATTTAGTTCAATAATGCCCTTCAAGGTAGGACATATGTTACCCAGTCTGGCCACTATGGAATTACATTCCACAAATGTGGCTGACTACAAAATAGGCTAACAAACTATTTAACAGGAATGTAATCATCCTATCACCAATGTAATCACCAAGTCTGATCTTAACAAAGGTTCTCCCAACCCATTTGATGTTCCAAAGTCGTTCTCTTGAGAGTGGGAAAGCTATCCTTTTGAGTAGTCTTACAGCAGCCTGATATAGCTGTAAATAGGGGCAACATGACAGATTTCTCCATTACAATCTCAGGGAACTCTTATCCCACTGGCAGGACAGATCAACAAGAAGGGATGACATAGTGATGTGCAGATGGGAACAAGTAACCCTGGAAGTCCTGCATGTTGATTCTGGACCCCAGAAACTCTCACTGTATCAGGTCAAATATGTTTGAGAAAATCTGATCCTGTTTGCTAACCTCCCTCAGTCTTCCTCCAAGTTGAACAACACTGAAGAAGGGTTGAAACTCGTAAGGACACTGATGTACTCTGAGAGTGGAAGAGGAGAGAGGGTACTTCAGTATACATTATTGAGCCTAACTTGGGAGCACGACTGCCACACTGGACACAGCTGCCAGATTGAGTTTGTAATAGGTGATGCTTGAAACAACACAATATAAATCTACTTGACTTCATTCTCATTGATCTCCCCCGTGGTAGGTGTATCTGTACAGGATACATTATTTGAAGAGATTACTCTACAATCCTTGTGAAAAAAAAAGTCCCATCTTTACATTAAGGAACCCTCCATTTTATTTTGCTAAGAGGAATAACGGCAGCACAGTGACGCAGTGATAAAGTTGCTGCCTTACAGCATCAGTGACCCGGGTTCGATCCTGACTACCCTGTATTCTCCCCATGACCGCATGCGATTTCACCGGGATCTCCAGTTTCCTCCCTCACTCCAACAACGTTTAGGTTTGTAGGTTAATTGGCTTGGTAAAATTGTAAGTTGTCCCAAGTGTATGTGTAGGATAGTGTTAATGTGTGCGGATCATTGGTCAGCACGGACTTGGTGGGCCAAAGGGCCTGTTTCCACACTGTATCTCTAAACTAACCTAAACAAAGGGATCAACCAAAGTTCAATAGGGTTGCCAGAAGGCTATGTTGGGAGGAGGACCAGGCGTACCTAAAAATGAGAAGCCAAAATGGAGAAGTTGCAACATGAGCTTGCATGCACGCTGAACAGCAAAAACAGGATAAAACAATTAGGTTCAAGCACGCCCACAAACAATGGATCAAGTCAAAGTTCCACAATTCTACCATAGGTAGTTGCAGTTGGTGGTGAACAATGAAATCACTAAATTGTTGGAGGAGTTTCAAGAATACTCCCAGTGGTCCAGTGAGTGCTTAAGTCAACACTGAATCATTGACAAACTCGATCAGCTCAGAGAAGCAAATGCATTATCCGTCTTGACTTCCCACTGAGATCCCCATCATCAGTGAGGTCAGAAGATAGACACAAAAGCTGGAGTAACTTAGCTGGACAGGCAGCATCTCTGGAGAGAAGGAATGGATGAAGTTTCGGGTTGAGGCCATTTTTCAGTCTGAGGAACGTCATCCACCCCTTCTCTCCAGAGATGCTGCCTGTTCCATTGTGTTACTCCAGCTTTTTTTTGTCTATCTTTGGTTTAAACCAGCATCTGCAGTTCTTTCCTGCACATCAGGGAAATCAGTCTGCAGCCAATTCAGTTCACTCCATGTCATATCAAGAAATGGCTAAAAGCACAATACAGCAAAGGCTATTGGAAAATACAACATACATGCAGTGGTATGGACGACCTGTACTCCTGAATGAGCTGCACCTCTAGCCTAGCTGTTCCAACACAATTACAACATGCATCTGACAATGTGGAAAATTGCACAGATCACAAAAAAACAGGATTGATCTAATCTAGTTAATGAGCTATCGGTCATCAACAAAATGATGGAATGAGCCATTGAGGGTATGAAGAATTTCTTATTCACCAATAACTAGCTTCCAGTTTTGGTTTTGTCAAGACCTCATAGCTCCAGAACCCAGCACAACCATGCTCCAAATGAACGAAAGAGCAGAATTCCAGAAGTGACATTAAAGTAGCATTGACTGATCATGGCAACAAAGAGTCAGGATGATAGTGAAGTCATGGTAATCAATGGGAAACACTCCAGTGTTTAGAGCCACATTTTAATAATAGATTTGGTTGCTAGAGAACATTATTCGCACTCCAATATATCAGTACAGTAGTTTCTCAGGGCAATGTCTTAGGTCGAACGACTTTCAGTTACTTTATCAAGTAATTTCAGTTACTTCTTCCAACAAGGTCAAGTGGGTATCTTCATTATGATTACATAATGTCCAATTCCATTTTGCAACTCTGCAGCAAATGAAACAGTCATTCTAACGTTAAGCAAGACCTAGGTTTGTTTAGGGATGAACTGATAAGTGACATGACATTAATGCCAGAAATGTTTCATGCAATGGTCATCTCCAACAAGCAAGAGTCTAATATTTAATGGCATTGCCATTACTATGTATTCACCATTAAAAATTTCAAGTATGAAATAAGAAGAGTTTCAAATTCAGCTTTTAAAAAAAAATTCTAAGCAATGCTAAAATTACCTCTCTGCATTTGTTTTTTTTTCAATTTATAAATAACAACCTCTTTGTCACTTCAGTACACTTTACCCGTTCAAACTTCCTTTAAGGGAAGCATTCAATACATCTTTTATATTAATACGGCTTTGTTCTCAATGTCCCATCCTTTTCACCCTGATAATTTTAGATTATATATATATATATATATATATTTATAAATCTAAATTAAAAGGTTTTTACTTATCTGTGAGTCTATAGTAAGTAATACATTTTTACCATTAATAACTCACCAATACTCACCATTCACGATAATTTTATGTATTTAAGATCTTTCTTTTTTCAGGCATTACATTTATCTCAATTTAATCTATCTATCTATACATAACTAAAACTCTGATCTTGTTATCTTCCGGTTTGCGCGGCCTTTCTATATGCGCTAAAACGATATGTGATAGCGCAACGATTTTTCGCCAGCTCACTCACCGTTCTCCTGTGCTGCGAGTGCACCAAGTTTTGTTCCGATCGGTTGAATGTGTAAATGATAGCAAGGTTCAAAAACCTTAAAAAACGCGCGTGTGCAGATCGGCGCCGCGTGGCTTAGTATCTTCTCCTGTCACTCTGCTGGATGGTCCGCCCCTTCCTGCACCATCGCATCTTTACTGGAGCTGAGGGATGCTCTGGATGGCCAGCAGAGGTCTCCAACCAGACACAATTTTTGGTGGGACTGGAAGCGGCCCAGCCCAGCCTAGCCCGGAGTCAGAGATGTCACCAAGCAGAAAGCGGAGACTCTGATCCTGGTGGAAGGGAATGCCTAGCGACCAGCGGCCGCTGTGAGCCCCCATCGCACCGCCAGCTCCAGTCTCTTCCCCTCTGGTCCCCCTCGCTGGCTCCTGCTCCCCTCCCCCATGATACCCCGCACTCCCCCATGGCTCATCCCCGTCTTTTCTCCGAGCTCTCTCCCCCACAACACCCCAACCCATCCACACCCCCCACAACCTCCCCCACCCACACACACCCCCTCCCCCACACACTGCCTCCCCCACATACCCCCCCACATCCCACTCCCTCCTACCACACCCCTCCCGCCCATATACACACCAATATATTCTTCTGTCTGTCTTAAATACAGAAATATTTCTGACTTCTATGTTGATGATTCATTTACTATCATTTCTTCTTTACACCTCTCCTTACATCAATATCGATACCCTTTTCGTTTTTTCAGTTTCAGCGAATCAAAACACAAAATCTTTCTAGTCAGAGAAAGAGGATAATGTGGAACAGATTAAATTGAAAGGCATCCTTATTCAATCTTGTACTCTCAGCTCTCTGATGAGGGATGTTTGCAGCATATAAGTTCAGTATAGAGGAGGGATCTTGAGTGCTGTCTGTGCAAAGTTTTTACGTTCTCTCTGTGACTACGTGGGTTCCCCCAGGTGCACCAGTTTCCTGCTACATTCCAAAGACATGTGGGTTTGTAGGTTAATTGGCTTCTGTAAATTGTCCCTCATGTGTAGGATAGAACTAGTGGATGGGTGATCGTTGTTCGACGTGGACTTGATGGGCTGAAGGGCCTGTTTCCACCCTGTATTGCTAAACTAAACTAAACTAAACTAAATTAAACTAAACTAAACAGAGTTAATGGCCAAAAATAGAAAGATTAAATGAGAACTTACCGTTTGAAGTTTGATCTTTATTTTATGAGAAGTTGAAGTGAGGGACTACGTGAAGGGTCCACCAGCCCGCATGCACGTCAATCTTCAGAGCAACTGTATGAAACCACAGACCACATGCACAAACTTAAACTATATAAAGATTAATAACCGTTGACTTACCGAATTATATTTATGAGATTCAGGGTTGGGAGTGGAGGGCACGTAGTCACTCACTTCAACTTCTCATAAAATAAAGATCAAACTTCAAACGGTAAGTTTTCGTTTAATCTTTCTATTTTATATCGAAGTCACGTGAGTGATTACATGAAGCCTTCGAAGCTCTGTGGTTTCATGCAGTAACCCAATCTGTATGTGAAACACTTAAACAGATAAACCATAAATGGTAGAAAAGACATGGGTTATTAACAACCTGATGCTAACTTGCATACATGTCCATTGCCCTTAATCGGACTACAGTCCCAATTAGCTTTGATTAAGACTATAACACATGCAACACTGTTCAGAATTCTATCTGCAATCATCCAGGCATATTCAACCAAATTGTATAACTTCTGAAAGTGCACGATGTAAGCCGCCTGCTGTTGCAAGAAGATGATCAAATGGGAATATCCATTATATTAGCTGCTAATGAGCCAGCCCCTTTGGAAGAGTGAGACTTGAAATTATTTGAATTCACACTCTATTCATGTTGAGATGGTCTGCACCAACAATGTCTTGAGAAAACTATTAAATAACAATGAAGAAACTATCTTTCATCTCATAGGTACTAGCAAGCTCAGTGTACCTGTATACATAATAACACCCCCCATCTCCAATCTGGTGGGTATGCTGTCAACTCCAAATTGTACCCAACCGTGCCCGTTTTGCTTTATGAGATCATTCCCATACCAAGCTACCCTCATGTCAGTTATGACCCAGAGACCGAGCCGGAGTAAAGACTGTGTTCTTTGTGCTGAAATCAGTTGCTAAAAGGATAATCAACTTAAAAGATACTGCTCCCATTAGGAATACAGTACATGAATATCTGCATAATAATTTACTGATACACAATCCACACTACTATAAGTCTAGCTTTAGAGCATTCATATAAACAACACCTTGCATAATGTTAGTTAACAGTGAGTGAATAACCAATCATTTATTGTCCCACTTATGGCACTAGAGAGAATGACAAAGCAGCACAAGCTGTGTCAATTGTGCTATAACATAATCGCTTCTCTAAGCCCAAACTGAAAGAAACACAATCCTCTGCTACTTCTGTTTAAAAGTAGCTCACTTCTTCTTCACAAACTTCCCATACAACTGCGCAGAGCTAGCTGCTTGAGAAATAGGCTGAACTAGCCAAAACTCGTGACCGAGTAAATAGGAGCTTCTTTCAGCCGCTCATGAGTAGGCCAAATTGGCACTATTAAAATTCATGTCGCCTCATCTTTAATATCGTAAGAGGCATCTACTGATAAAACCCCTGAGTTTTATCAGCTACAAAAGCATGTTGTCTATAAACTCCATGGCACAATGCCCTTTTGATCTGAGTAGGGCAGCATTAGCTTTAGAATCTTTGTAAATAGCCTAGGCTTGAAGACAACTCCTAGGTAGAGCCTAAACTTTCCACCACTGGCTTTGTCACCAAAAACACCAGATATATCTGTGCCTCTTGTGTATAGATATGGGAAAGTATGCATCTGCAAGATCGATTGAGCCCCCAAATCCTCTGAATCAGCTAAATTGATGAAAGACAATTATCCATCTTAAACTGGTTAACCAAACACATGCTAGCCAAATCCTAACCTGATTTGGCATGCTCAACTTTTCTTCAACCTTGAGAAAATATTAGAAATATACCCTTCTTGTTCTTGGGCAGACTACTCATCCTTTGCGAGATGTCTCTGTTTCCACTTGGATAACCATCGTTTCCTCTATAGACCATACAAACGGAAATTTTGGCTTCTCTTGCTGCGCAGGATGAATTTATTTATTTATTTATTTATTTATTCACTCATAACATATAATCAGATCCTTATGACTAGAGCTGAAGCACAACATCCACTTGATGTGGGAATACGAGTTCCCTGTCAACTCTTCACCGTCAGAGTCACCATGAATCCTCAGCCTCCTTCCTCAGAGTGGAAAATAGCATACTGCAACGCTGAACCAGGAATTGCTCCGCAGTCCTCTGACTGAAACCACCTGTCTCTGTCGCCAGTGTATGCAACACACTCTCTTCGACCAGCCACTCAATCAGGAATTCTGGTGTTGAGAGCCTACAGATTATTATATATTTTTTTTCTATTCATAACAGGAACCTACAGGTCAGATAAAAAATGCTACACTCCAGACCGGCTTTCTGCTGGTAGCTACCTATCCCAGAGAGGATGGCAATTATGTTTCCAATGAACTGGCAACTCTACTAGCTGAGCTGAAAGAATTAAACATGTGTTGAGGGAAACCTCAAACTACCTCACTCTACTGAGCAGCCTGATATCCCCAATCACAGATGTTGAGGCAGTGCTTCCCTGGTCAATATGTTCCATATGGCCAGCCAGTTCCAAGTTGGTCTACCTTGAACCAGGGTAGCCAAACTGTTCCTACTTGGAATTTACAGAGGTTGCTATGCAAGACACCCTACCAATGTCTCTGCATCAACCTGCTCTTCTCCAGAGACAGTGAAAGGTACTAGACAGACCATGCTGCCAGTAAATCCAAACCCGGGCGACAGATTGCTCCATTTCTGAGTTTTGCGGAGGTTAGTAAAGAGACCTTACCTGCCAGCGTCTCTGAGCCCAGGCCGACCTGCTTGTTGGAGCTTCAGCGAAGTTCCATTGCAGACCATGTCTGACCACATCTTCAGCCCCATGCTTGCGAAGCAGCTCTTTCCCAGAGCTCAAAAGTAACATTGCTGTGCAAGGCACGCCTGCCAGCATTTCTGAGCCCAATGGGACAGACTGCTTCTTCAGCCTACAGCCTCTTTGGAGCCTTGCTGGAGCTTTACTTTGCAGGTCACGCTACCAGTTACTCCCAGCCTGGTTTAACAGGCCGCTCCTTCGGCCCCTTCTGCTCCTTCGGAGCCCTAGTGGAGCTCATTGAACAGGTCATGCCTGACATTACTCTGAGCCTGCCTCGACAGGCTTCTGCCTTTTCTGGAGCCTTTGCTGAAGCTGACTGTGCAGATCGCGCTGCCAGTTTCTCCCAGCCTGGATCGACAGGCTACTCCTTTGGCCAGCTGCTCCTTCGGAGCTTCAGCGGGGCTCATTGGACAGGTCACGCCTGCCATTACTGCAAGCCTGGTTCAACAGGCTGTTCTTGCAGGGCCAGCTAGTGACTCCCAAATGCTCCTTTCCGGAGCTTCAACGGTGTTTCGTGCCCCTTGAATACAGGGGTGAAACCCCGCTGGAATACTGGAGCTTTACGCACATAGGATGTTAATCCACTCCTGCAGCTGCCTTAAATTCCCCCTGCAAGCCTTCAACTTGCTACATAAGTCCTCTCTGAAGAGATACTATGCAGGCTGCACATTATTGGCCCTGTACAAATGAGCCATTTTGAGAATTATCTCATGCCTCATATCATTTTTGCAAAGGCAATAGCCCCAACTATGTATTACAGAGAAGTGTTAATGCAGCTTTCTGCACTTCCGAGAGTTGAGACCCATCTACTGACAGTTTTTGGACTCGCTGAAATAATTCTTTGCCTACATATCATCACTGAGATATCCCAACTGATGAAATTGACTTGTGGAACATCCAAAAGTCTGACAGTTATCTGGACTGGCATATTTCCCAGCCATGTCCAGCATATTCCCCTCCTTAGCTAATGAGAAGTTAAATCCCTGATGCTCTTAGCCAGATCTTCCACCAGTGAATCTCCTATCCCCAAAGGGATGGCAAATATGTGACAAGAGACAGGTAGCTCCTTCATATGATTAAAATGAAGCATATCCCCCCATTAGTTCAAGGGATTCAAATTCCTTATCGATATCCACATAGTTGGAGTCACCTATGTAATAATCTCCAACACTCCACTCTACTGAGCGGGAAATATTATAACCTAACCCTGAGTCAGGTGTTGCCTCCCTTTTTCTGAGCGAGAGATATTATTTTGTAAAATATTTTTATTAGAAGTAATTACATATTAAGAAGAAATATAAAATCCAATTAAAACAAAAGAAAATATTATCGTCACATACATTCTTAATATTTTTAAAATTTACAATCAATCTTATTTGTACTTCTATAATTTTCTTTTTTATTTTATAGCAGTAGGAAATAAAAAAAGAAAAAGAAAAGGAAAAAAAAGAGAGATAAACTAATTGAGTGGAGTATTAAACAAGATATTCTTCATTGGAGACATATTTATGATCTATTGTCTATAATTCTTCATTTATTCATACATTCAGGCTTCCGTCATGGCTTCGAACCGGACCATCTTGACCCTTTAAATATTCAATAAATGGAGACCATATTCCTCTGAATTGGTCCAGACTGTCCATCAGGGCAAGCCTTAATCGTTCCAAGTGCAACGTCTCCGACATTTCTGTAATCCATATTTTAGTTGTAGGGGAAGTAGGACCTTTCCAAAATCTTAGTATTAATTTTTTACCAATTATTAAACTATAACCGATAAAAACTATTTGTTGTGTTGTTAATATCTGATTTGTTTCTAGTATTCCCAATATAATTAGTTTTGAGTCTGGAGTTAACTTTGCATTAACTACAATTGAGATTATCTTAAAAATTTCTATCCAAAAATTAGTGATTTTTATACATTTTGTGAATGAATGCGTTAAATTAGCTTCTAATTGTTGACACTTATATTGCGGACACATTTGAGAAAATTCTATTTAATTTGGACTTTGAGAGATGTAATCTATGTATAACTTTAAATTGTATCAAGGAGTGTCTAGCATTTAATGAACAATGATGTATATATTGTAAACTTTCATTCCATACTTCTCTACTGATTACTTGACCTAGTTCATTTTCCCATGCTTGTCTATATTTATCCGTATTTGGTAAGTCATTTTCCAATAAAATATTATAAATATATGATATTAATTTCTCTGTATTCGGATGTTTATTTAAACATTCATCTAAAATTTCTGTCTTTCTATTCCTAAAATCCAGTGTATTTGATTTAACATCATCTCTAATTTGTAGATATCGAAAATATTCTTTTCAAATGTAATCCATAATTTTGTTGTAATTCCTGAAATGAGAGAAATAAGTTTTCCCTGTAAAGATCACCGATCTTATTTATTCCATAGTTCTTCCATTTTAAGAAACCTTTGTCCATCGTGAAGGTTTAAAAGAAATATTGTTTACTATTGGAAGAGCTAGTGGTACATTCTGTAATTTTAATGTTTTTTTTTTAATTGTTTCCAAATACGTATTCCACTTTCTATTATTGGGTTTCCTTTATAAGTTTTCTTATGTATTGGAGTATTAGCAAATAAAATCGAACTAATTTCAAAAGGGATACAGTCTTCTTTTTCCATTTTTAACCAATTTGGTTGTTTATCTAGTTCACCCAACCAGAAATTCATATTTTATACTGCCCAATAATAAAACATAAAATTAGGCAGTGCAAAGCCACCGTTTATTTTTGATTTACATAGATGCTTTTTAATTATTTTATGATTCTTATAATCCCAAATAAAATTGGTAACCATGGAGTCCACTTTCTTAAAGAAATTTTTAGGAAGATATATCAGGATCATTTGAAACAAATATAGTAATTGTGGAAGAAAAATCATTTTTATCGCGTTAATCTTACCCAGCATTGAAATAGGTAATGTTTTCCAATATTGAATATTCTTAAATAGTTTATTCAATAAGGGTAAAAAATTAGATTTAAATAATGGATCATATCTTTTTGTTACATAAATTCCAAGATATTTAATTTTTTCATTTGCAATCTTAAAAGGGTATTGTTATAATATATGTAAATTATTTCCCATTATTGGCATGTTCACTTTTATTCCAATTAATTCTATATCCTGAAAACGATCCAAATCGAGTTATTAAATCTAACAAGTTAGGAAGACTAATTTCTGGTTTAGTGATATAAAATAATACATCATCTGCGTACAATGAGATTTTATTTTCAGTTTCCTTAGTTTCATACCCATATATTTCAGGGCTTGATCTCACAGATTTTGCTAATGGTTCTATTGCAAGTGCAAACATTAGTGGAGATAAAGGGCAACCTTGTCTACAACCTCGGAATAAGTTAAATTTAGTTGTTAACACTTGGTTAATTAATATTCTAGCTGTTGGTCTAGTATATAGTAATTTAACCCATGTTATAAACTTCTGTCCCAATTGAAAAAATTCCATAACCGAAAATAAGTAAGACCATTCAATCTGATCAAAAACTTTCTCAGATAAATGAATTATAATAATCTTCTCAGAAGAGTATCGTTTTGGTATAAATCCAGTTTGATCTGAATGAATTAGTTTATTAATCACTTTGTTTAGTCTTTGTGCTAATATTTTTGTTAATATTTATTGATCAGTATTTAAAAGAGATATAGCTCTATATGACCCTGGGTCATCGAGATTTTTATCTAATTTAGGTATAAGGGTTATAATAGATTCATTTAGTGTATCTGGTAATTTCTGTTGTGTATAAATGTGTTCATATAGTGTCTTCAAACGTGGGGCTATCATATCATAAAATATTTTATAAAATTCTGCTCCAATACCATCTGGTCCTGGAGTTTTACCATTTTTTAATGATCTAATAGTTTCTTCAATTTCTTTAGTAGTTATTTCGACATTTAATAATTCCCTATCTTCTAAATCTAGTCCATTTAGATTACAATTTTTTAAAAATGTTTCTACTCCTATTCGATTTTCTTTTGTTTTAGCTCAGTATAAATTTTTATAATATTGCAAAAATCTCTCGTTATATATTTAGTTTGTATTAGTAATTCTCCTTTATCTGATTTGATCCTATATATTAATTTTTCTCCTTCCAATTTTCTTAACTGATGAGCCAATAGTTTATGTGGTTCGTCACCGAATTCAAATTGTATTTGTTTGGTATATTGGTATAGTTTTGCAACTTGATCTGACTGTATTTTATTTAGTTTATATTTCAATGCAAAGATTTTATTATGTTTTGTCGTAGTTGGGTTAATGGCATTCTCTGTATCTAATTGTTTAATCTCTCTTGCCTGTTGTAGCTTCCGATTCTCTTTATTATAAAATGCTTGAGAAGATATCATAATTCCCCGAACATACGCCTTAAAAGTTTCCCATAAGAGGGATGATGATATTTCTGGTGTATCATTTATTTCAAAGAAGATCTTGATCTGTTTTGTAATATATTCTTGAGATATTTTGTCCTTTGTGGATTAAATCTCCATTGATCTTGTTTTTCCATTTTACCCGTTATTTTCATCTTAAAAGTTAAGGGTGCGTGATCTGAAATTATAATATTATGATATTTTGAATTATACGTAAGTGGAATAAGTTTTAAATCTACCAGAAAATAATCTATTCTTGAATAGGTTTTATGCACTGTTGAGTAAAATGAGTATTCTCGTCCTGTTGGATTTTGCAATCTCCGTACATCTTTAATATTACTGGTGTCTATATATGCATTTATTAACTCACTGGAGTGTGATTTAAGTTTTCGTTGTTTTGATGATCTATCCAAATAAGGGTCAAGTGTGCAATTTAAATCTCCTCCAATTATTAGATTATGTTGTGATAATTCAGGGATTGTATTAAATATATATTTTTTAAATCGCGGGCTATCAAAATTTGGGCCATATACATTAACAAAAATCACTTTTTGTGTATATAATTCTCCTATTACAATAATATATCTACCGTCACTGTCTGTTATTATTGAAGTATGTTTAAATACAGTACCTTTACAAATTAATATTGCTACACCTCTAGACTTGTGTGTAAAAGAAGAGTGATATACTTTATCAATATCAAGCGAGAGATATTATAACGCAACCGTAAACCAGGTGTTGCTTCCACAGGCATCTGACTGGTACAGCCTGAATTTTTTTTATTTTATTTATCCATCCATGTATCATTATTTATTTATTTATTTGTTTTTCTGTTCATTTATTTATTTATTTATTTATTACTCACTAGACAGGTTGCACCTGCTAGTGACTCTCTGGCCTTGCTCTGTTCTGGAGCCTCAACAGAGTGTTTTAGGGGAGGAACTTAACGCAACCCTGAACCAGGTGTTGCTTCCTCAGGCCTCTGGCTGGCTCCCTTTCGGAGCTCCAAAGGAGGTGGCTGACAGGCCTCGCCTGTCAGATGTTCCAAACAGCCGCATACTCCCGTGCAGCCACATTCCTCCACGGCGGTCGCTGTCCCGGCCGAACCGTCAGCCGCTATTTTTAGCCATCAGCCACTAATTTTGGCCGCTAGCTCCTTTATGGAGCCTCCATGGCGGTAGCCGGCAGCCAAAATATGTAAACCGCCTGCTCCTTACGGAGCCTCCACTGCGGCAGCTGCACAAGCTTTGCCAGCTTCTCTGGGCTCGCTGGTCCTATTTTCGGAGCAGCGGCCCGTTCTTGCAACAAAAAAACACCCTTACCTGCCGGAGCAGTTTCAAACTGCTCCAATTCTCGTGCCATGCGTCGATGTATTGACACGCATGTGGGCTGGCGGGCTCTTCATGTAATCACTCACGAGACTTCGATATAAAATTCACTTTGCACATTTGTTAAAAACCACAGCTGTGTAGTTGAAAATTAGCTTAATCTAGAGTAACGCAATATTGTACCCATTTCTGGGTGTCATAATTCTTTTGGAAATTAAATGCCTGACATTTTCTGTTGCATTTTCATATGCCCTGAAACCTTTGTTTTTTGCTGCTAAGCTTCCCCAAATAACATTGATAACTGTGCAACACCAAAATAATCATCTTCATGGTGATTTTTGAGCACAATGATAGGAAAGGGACAGTTTTAGCTTACTCACAATCCGCTTTCACTAATCTTATTTCCCTGAAACCGGGATACTTAAAGGGCCAAAACGTAGATTGTAATTGATGTATTCACTGTTTTAGCAATATTTCTCACTTGCTGCAACCTCAAATATGGGTACATGCACATATGTCTGGACTGCTTTGTTTGCAGAGTTTATGGTCCCAGCCTGCCTTAGCTTCCTACTCTCAGGACAATTTGGGATTTGCCTCTTGTCACATTTAGATACATAGAAACATAGAAACATAGAAAATGGGTGCAGGAGTAGGCCATTCGTCCCTTTTAACCTGCACCGCCATTCAATATGATCATGGCTGATCATCCAACTCAGTATCCTGTACCTGCCTTCTCTCCATACCCCCTGATCCCTCTAGCCACAAAGGCCACATCTGACTCCCTCTTAAATATAGCCAATGAACTGGCCTCAACTACCTTCTGTGGCAGAGAATTCCAGAGACTCACCACTCTCTGTGTGAAAAATGTTTTTCTCATCTCGGTCCTAAAAGATTTCCCCCTTATCCTTAGACTGTGACCCCTTGTTTTGGACTTCCCCAACATCGGGAACAATCTTCCTGCATCTAGCCTGTCCAACCCCTTAAGAATGGTGTAAGTTTCTATAAGATACCCCCTCAATCCTCTAATTTCTAGCGAGTGCAAGCCGAGTCTATCCAGTCTTTCTTCATATGAATGTCCTGACATCCCAGGAATCAGTCTGGTGAACCTTCTCTGTACTCTCTCTATGGCAAGAATGTCTTTCCTCAGATTTGGAGACCAAAACTGTATGCAATACTCCAGGTGTGGTCTCACCAAGACCCTGTACAACTGCAGTAGAACCTCCCTGCTCCTATACTCAAATCCTTTTGTTCTGAATGCTAACATACCAAAACACTTTCTTCACAGCCTGCATTACTTTCAATGACTGGTATATCATGACACCCAGATCTCGTTGCATTTCCCCTTTTCCTAATCGGCCACCATTCAGATATAGTCTACTTTCCTGTTTTTGCCACCAAAGTGGATAACCTCACATTTATCCACATTTCATTCACCTCTGTCACATTTCAGTTACCTATTTGTTGCTGTATTCAAGAAATCACCAAAAAACCTGTGTGCATAAAGAGAATACATTAACTAATGTTTCTTCAGCTTCAGGGTGTGTAGGGACTGGGTCACAGGCATTAGACATGCCATAGACCTTCCTGGCAGAATCCTGCAAGAACACCTGTCTGTAATCCTGAAAGGTCTCCTTAGACCCATTGAACAAAGTGCTCCTTTCTGTCATTGTATTCTTCATCAACCTATGCAGTATACTCTCTCATATTCTCCCCTCTTTTCTGCACATGTACTTTAAACTGCAATTCTTCCCATTAACTGGAAGAGCGTTGTTGTATTGTATTTGCCTTTAAGGGTAGCAGACTAGGTTGCAGATGCAAGGTTAAATGCTGGCTCTGCAAGTCTTTGCAATAGGTCAGCTGTGAAATACTGCTTACAATGAGCTCACTCAACTGAGCTCACACCTTTGCATGTTTTCAGTGAACTTTGGTGGGAACTGTGGAGCTTTCAGGTATCTTACAGGTTAAACACAATAACGGCAAAACATTATGATCAGAAAAAATACCTCTTATTTTTTATATTTTCTCAAATCTAGTGTTTAATTATCAAACATTTTGAACAACTTTCCAAATCTAATTTTCAGTTCTTGGGTATTCAGGACTTGCTTGATATTTAAAATAATTTGCAGGCTATCAAGCAACGGAAATTGGAAGCTCAAATGAATCACTTTAACAGAATGATGGTTTGCAAAGTCATATCCATTTGATAGGGAGCTAATTAATGTATAATTATGTAATTAGAAAACAAACCATTGTAGAATTTTAGATAAATAAACCATGACTGAAAGGATAGTTTTTGCATAAGTGGCTAAAATGGTAAAATAAATTTGAATAATATACATTCCTCACTAATTAGATCTTGAAATGTAAAATGGAGTATAACGAAAATTCGAAGAGTTACCATATCCTGAAGTAAGAGTGTAACTGAATGTTCTAGTGAGGGCAGGAATGGAAGAATAGTTCAGATGAAAGTGTGGCTAAGGTGCTGGTGCAGGGGGCTGGTTTTCTGGTTTTGGATCATTGGGATCCTTTTTGGGGCAGAGGTTACTTGGGGTGGGAGGGTGATGGTGGCACTGAGAATGGGGGCATGGAAAAGAAAGAGGATGTGGGCAAAGTATTAATTGGTTGAAGAATCCAATCTTCATGCTGTTGGGTTGTAAATGTTCCAAGTGGAATATGAGGTGCCATTCCTCCAATTTGCATCTGGGCATGCTCCGGAAATGGAGGAGGCCAAGATCAGAATTGGGAATGGGGAGAGGAGCTGAAGTGATTGACAACCTAAAGATGCATCGGGCCTTGGTGGCAGTGCACATGTCCCCCAGTCATCCTGACCCTTCATGCATTCACCACCCAAATCTTAGTCCTCCATTTCCCTTTTATTCCTCTTTCCCCTTCCCCTGTCCGTTTACACACACATCCCTCCTTCTGGATTTACATTTCACTCCTCTTCTCCTCTCCTCACTCTTTTGTCTCCTATTCACCTTTGGTCTTTGTCACTTATTCCACCCATCTGCCAATCAACCACCCCCTATCCCCATTCACTTCTATCTACCTACCACATGCCAGACGTTGTCTCTCCTCCACCTCTCATTTCCAACTATCTCCCCCTAACTCCGATTAGTCTGAAGAAGAGTTGCAAAATAACACCTGTCCATTCCCTGCCCAGATGCTGACCTGATGAGTTCATCCAGCACTTTGTGTTTTCCACAAGATTCAAGCATTTGCAGTCTTTCGCACCTCCATCTCTATTTTATTTCCATCTCCACAGATGTAGCTGCACTTCATTATTCAAGTTAATTTACATCCTCTTCACTGTCTAACTGCTGTTTTTTTTTAAATCAATTGATACTTGATAATCTTAGTCTTATCACAGACTATTCTGTTCTCTCTACCTAACCCTTCTCTACAGGTCTTGGCTTTTTACTTTTTAAATTCTGATGAAGGTCTTGGACAGAAACAGTAATTCAACAGCTCCTCATTGAAGCTGCCTTTACGTGCTTCCAACATTCCCTGTTTTAGATTTTAACATGGTACAAGAATTATTACTATTGATTTAGGATTGCAATATTTCACAATGGAACAGATACCATTATAATCAATGAACTGAAACTGAATGTTTACATGCCAAGGCAATTTATTTGTTCATTTCTATCGCAGCTGCCTTTTAGAATTTGACCACATATCCCAAAATTGCAATTTGGATGTATCTGATAAATGAATCGAACGGGAATGGAAACCAATTGCAACAATTCACAATGAACCTACAACCAGTTATGTGATCAAAAGCAATTATATATTTTTGATGAAAATAAATTATTTTGCTAACCTTCAAAAAGCTTGACTTCTTTTACTTTAAAACCGTTTCATACTAAAGCTGCTTTGCAAACTTCAATGGTGCAAGACCAAATGTAATTGTTTTTTTTACTAGACAATATAATAGACAATAGACAATAGGTGCAGGAGTAGACCATTCGGCCCTTCGAGCCAGTACCGCCATTCAATGTGATCATGGCTGATCATCCCCAATCAGTTCCCCGTTCCTGCCTTCTCCCCATATCCCCTGACTCCGCTATTTTTAACAGCACTATCTAGCTCTCTCTTGAAAGCATCCAGAGAACCTGCCTCCACCGCCCTCTGAGGCAGAGAATTCCACAGACTCACCACATGGATATGACTTTGCAAACCATCATTCTGAGAAAAAGTGTTTCCTCGTCTCCGTTCTAAATGGCTTACTCCTTATTCTTAAACTGTGGCCTCTGGTTCTGGTCTCCCCCAACATCGGGAACATGTTTCCTGCCTTGCGAGTGTCCAAGCCCTTAACAACCTTATATGTTTCAATGAGATCTCCTCTCATCCTTCTAAACTCCAGAGTGTACAAGCCCAGCTGCTCCATTCTCTCAGCATATGACTTTGCCCAATTAATACTTTGCCCACATCCTCTTTCTTTTCCATGCCCCCATTCTCAGTGCCACCATCACCCTCCCACCCCAGGTCACCTCTGCCCCAAAAAGGATCCCAATGATCCAAAACCAGAAAACCAGCCCCCTGCACCAGCACCTTAGCCACACTTTCATCTGAACTATTCTTCCATTCCTGCCCTCACTAGAACATTCAGTTACACTCTTACTTCAGGATATGGTAACTCTTCGAATTTTCGTTATACTCCATTTTACATTTCAAGATCTAATTAGTGAGGAATGTTTATTATTCAAATTTATTTTACCATTTTAGCCACTTATGCAAAAACTATCCTTTCAGTCATGGTTTATTTATCTAAAATTCTACAATGGTTTGTTTTCTAATTACATAATTATACATTAATTAGCTCCCTATCAAATGGATATGACTTTGCAAACCATCATTCTGAGAAAAAGTGTTTCCTCGTCTCCGTTCTAAATGGCTTACTCCTTATTCTTAAACTGTGGCCTCTGGTTCTGGTCTCCCCCAACATCGGGAACATGTTTCCTGCCTTGCGAGTGTCCAAGCCCTTAACAATCTTATATGTTTCAATGAGATCTCCTCTCATCCTTCTAAACTCCAGAGTGTACAAGCCCAGCTGCTCCATTCTCTCAGCATATGACAGTCCTGCCATCCCGGGAATTAACCTTGTAAATCTTCACTGCACTCCCTCAATAGCAAGAATGTCCTTCCTCAAATTAGGGGACCAAAACTGCACACAGTACTCCAGGTATGGTCTCACTAGAGATCTGTACAACTGCAGAAGGACCTCTTTGCTCCTATATTCGATTCCTCTTGTTATAAAGGTCAAAATGCCATTCGCTTTCTTCACTGCCTGCTGTACCTGCATGCTTATTTTCATAGACTGATGTACAAGGACCCCCAGATCCCGTTGTACTTCCCCTTTTCCCAACTTGACGCCATTTAGATAGTAATCTGCTTCCTGTTATTGCAACCAAAGTGGATAACCTCACATTTATCTGCATTAAACTTAATCTGCCATGCATCTGCCCACTCCCCCAACCTGTCCAAGTCACCCTGCATTCTCATAGCATCCTCCTCACAACCACCCAGCTTTGTGTCATCTGAAAATTTGCTAATGTTACTTTGAATCCCTTCATCCAAATCATTGCTGTATATTGTAAATAGCTGTGGTCCCAGCACTGAGCCTTGCGGTACCCCACTAGTCACTGCCTGCCATTCTGAAAGGGACCCGTTAATCCCTACTCTTTGTTTCCTGTCTGCCAACCACTTCTCTATTCATGTCAGCACTCTACCCCCAATACCATGTGCCCTAATTTTGCCCACTAATCCCCTATGTGGAACCTTATCAAATGCTTTCTGAAAGCCCATGTACACTACATCCACTGGCTCTCCCTTGTCCATTTTCCTCGTTACATCCTCAAAAAATTCCAGAAGATTAGTCAAGCATGATTTCCCCTTCGTAAATCATACCGACATGTACCGATCCTGTTAGTGTTATCCAAATGTTTGGCTATCTCATCTTTTGTAATTGACTCCAGCATCTTCCCCACCACCGATGTCAGGCTACTTGGTCTGTAATTCCCTGTTTTCTCTCTCCCACCTTTCTTAAAAAGTGGGATAACATTAGCTACCCTCCAATCCACAGGAACTGATCCTGAGTCTATAGAACATTGGAAAAGTATCATCAATGCATCCACGATTTCTAGAGCCACTTCCTTCAGTACCCTGGGATGCAGACCATCAGGCCTATCCAACACCATTTCCTGCCTAATGTGGATTTCCTTCAGTTCCTCCGTCACCCCAGATCCTCTGGTCACTACTATATCAGGAAGATTGTTTGTGTCCTCCTTATTGAAGACAGATCCAAAGTACCTGTTCAACTCATCTGCCATTTCCTTGTTGCCCATAAGAAATTCACCTTTTTCTGTCTTCAAGGGTTCAACTTTGGTCTTAACTAATTTAAGTTTCCCAGCTCCTTGTTAAGTTCAAATCTACCTATGCCTGATGGATCAAACTACACATGCACAATTTCAACAAGCATTTCTAACTACAATAGTATACAGGAATGTTAATTGACCTCTCCCAAGCTTAAATCAAGGGAAACACATGATGAACATCTTAAAGAATCACAACCGTTGATTGAGCGTGCCTTCTCCTTGGTTAATGTGACAAAACCGACCACAGAATAAACCTCTTCAAACGTGTTTTCACTTTGCATTAACTTAGGAGAGGGTGATTAACTTACCAATATCATTAGTATGACCAGCAGTGCAACAAACACAAAGTATTGGAGGAACTCAGCAGGTCAGGCAGCATCTTTGAAGGGAATGGACAGAAAATGTTTTGTTTTGGACCCTCATCCCGCCGGTTATCTCTCTCTCCCATGTCCAACATTCCTCCTCCTCCCGGTTTCTCCCTGATGGCATTTAACTTCTCTGGACGTTTCATTTCCAACTATGACCACACCTTCAACTGTCTTGACTTCTCCACTCCCCTTGCCCACTCAAATATCAACCTCTTTGAATGCGCAGCCCTCCACTCATTCAGCAACAATCCCAGAGTCATCATCAAACCTGCTGATAAGGGAGTTGTTGGCTTGTAGTCAAGCAGGATAACCTCTACTATGCTGAGCCCAGGTGTAATCTCTTGGACGCCTCTTCATACCCTACCCTTTGGCCATGGAGTCTGAAGAAGGGTCCCAAACTAAACACCGTCTGTCCATTTCCTCCACAGATGCTGCCTGATCTGCTGAGTACCTACAGTTCTTTGTGTTTTGGTCAAGATTTTAGCATCTGCAGCTTCTTGTATCTCCTGTAGTGCCACATCACCAATTAAAACATTTGCTTACAAACAGCAATGCTTGTCAATTATGTATATTTAAAATTCCTTATGACATAGAAGGAGACCAATTGTCCTAAATCTATGCCAATTCTCAGAGCTTTCACATTTTCCCCATCATTTCCTCCACTTTTCTCCATTGTTTTCTCTGACACCTATTCTCTCCTCCTAATTCTCCTATCACCTATCTAAATTGGCAAGTGGAAGGGTATTAAACTGTTCAAAGGGAAACTATATGATCATGGGGTGAACATGCAAATGCCACTCAGATAGCAACCAAGGTCAGGATTGAATCAGGGTCACTGAGGTTGTGCAACACTAGAAATAACTGTTCAACTACTAGGTCACAATAAAATATACTTCAATATCAAGTGTTCAGATAGCACCATCCAGAATCTGTCCCACTGTCAGATAATGCATATAAATATGTTGAAGTATATTCGGCATACATTTTACATGCCCGTCAAATATGTCTAATGCATGGTGCACGACTGGCTGGGAGGCGTGTCGCTCCTCCAGCGGTAAGTTTAAGAACCCTACGGGTAAGTTTAAACTTATTCTGAGGTCGTTTTTGTTCGGTAAAATTCTTGATTACAGAGTTTCAAGTTCGAACCATCATGGAAAAATCCAGGGTGAAGTCCAGATGGGCCACGGGGAGACCAGCTATGGAGGACCGCGCGAGTGCGGGTAGCCGGCGGCCGGCGGTTTCGCCATCCGAGTCGCTGACAGTGCAGTCAGCGACTTCAGACTTGGTGCCGGTCCTAAGCACCTTGGCAACCCCGAAAGGGGGAAAAGCAAAGAAAAAGTCTGACAGGCCTGTTTACTCAGACGAGTCAGGCCAGGAGGATTCGCCTCCTACAATGGATAGCGTCTTCGGGCATTTATCCTGGATGGAGCACCTTATGGAAAGGCTGCTCCATCATGATATGCTCCGGGAAACAGAGTTATATCAGCGCGGGTCTCCTTGGGGGCCCGCGGCAGCGCCTGGTCCAGGGCTGCACATTGTCTCCCACTCTGAGGAGGGGAGCGTACGGGGTCAGTTCTGGACTGACTCCAAATTTGGAGGTATGTCCGGGGAGCATACCAAAATCCACAACATACATGAAGCAAAAGAATTATCTGCCATGGCTTCAAGATTTACGATACTCTCGCAAACAGGGGAGCCACTGCAAGAGAAATTAGCTGCAAGCATAAATTGATGGTAGAAATAACTGCTAAGTACTATACACCTGGAAATTGTGCTTCACACAATGTGCCGGCTGTGAACAGCTCCATCTGGGGATATATTGGATGGGGCATCAAAGCCCAGGAGATGAAGCTCCAGAGAATCCTGAAATTGGTGGAGTCAGACATCACGGCATTCGCCAGGTCTGTGGATGGGGGATCCCTATCAGACGTACAACAGGATGCCTTGCGTTGATGTGCAACGCACAGTTTGAAATTAACTGTCTTCGTAAGAATGCCGTCCGATCCACCATGAACCCCAAAATTGCGGGATTGTGCAGGGCAAGCAATATTCAGTTGTCGAATCTTCTGTTCGGAGAAGATCTGCTGAAACAGGTTAAGGACCTGGATGAAGAAGCGAAAGCTGTAGGGCTGATCAAGGCTCCAGTGACTAGCAAAGATTTGTCATTTCGGCGGCAGCATCCCTACGCTTCCATTAGCAGTAAGCGGTTTGCTGAAACTGGTGGCAGCTCAAAAGCCGAATTCTCTGGACAGCGGTCCTTTTTAGGCCAAGGCCCAGGCCGGCCCTCGTGGGAGATGCGCAATCCACGCACTCCAGCAATCCTACCCCCCAAACCTCGGGGGCGGAAATAAAACCTGGGGCCTTTGGGCCTTCCATAGAACCACCGGTAACCATGGAGGTAGGTGGGTCTGGTTCTTTCCGGAACATGGGTAGTGTGGACCTGTTACACTTGTTTTTGAATGAATGGCGTTGGATAACATCAGATTTGTTTATAGTGCACAGTATACAAGGGTTACAAATTGAATTCCTTCCCAATTCATTGCCACCCACACAGCATATACCAAGCCGGATATTTGTCCATTCCCAACAGGAAGGGTTGGACATACAAGCTGAAATTCACTCATTATATACAAAAGGGGTAATCGAGAAGTCGAGTCATGAACATCACCAATTTGTTTCTAATATATTTACCAGACAAAAAAAAGATGGTGGGTGCCGAATCATCCGAGATTTAACTGAACTTAACTCTTATGTGCAGTATAGAAATTTTAAAATGGAAAACGTCATTACTGTGAAACTACTAATTTCCAAAGGATGCTTTATGGCATGCATCGATCTCAAAGATGCATACTATTCGGTACCTATTCACAGGATCACCGGAGATATTTGAAGTTAAACTGGATGGGGCAACTGTGGCAGTTTAAAACGTTGCCTAATGGGTTAACTTCAGCCCCCAGATTGTTTACCAAATTATTGAAAGCGGTGCTTGGGCTACTTAGAGCTCAAAATCATATTGTGATGGCATACTTGGATGATATCCTAATCACAGGGAAGACTCTGAAATTAGCTGAATTAGTTGTTTCAGCCACGAACCTCACTTTTGAGAAATTGGGGTTTCTCATCCATCCAGTTAAATCCAAGTTGGATAACCAACTACAGTTATTGATTATTTGGGATTTACCATTAACTCTATTAGTATGTCGGTGACTCTGCCCTGGGGCAAGAGATTAGAATTAATAGTAAAAAATATAACAACCTTGTTGTTATGGAACAACCATCTATTAGACAAGTAGCCTGTATAATTGGCAAATTAGTGGCTGTTTTTCCAGCTGCATAGTTTGGGCCTTTGCATTATCAAAATTTACAACGTGCAAAGGAGCAAGCATCAAATACCATTTAGGTCATTTTAACAGACCTATGCAGTTACCAGCTGACGCTATTTCTGAATTACAATGGTGGATGACCAATATTCGGCATTGCTCCAGTAACATTTTGGTCAGCAAACCTTCAGTTATATTACAAACTGATGCTAGTGCTCAAGGATTGGGAGCTATTAATACCATCTCTAGTTGCAGTGGCAGATGGGATGTGCATCAATGAATGGGATGAGTCATCAATTCTTCAGTTACATGATATTAACTACTTAGAGATGCTGGGAGCATTCTATGGGTTGAAAGCTTATTGTGGGAATATGCATAGTCTGCATGTTCAACTACAGATTGACAACACTGCAGCGGTGGCATATATTAATCACATGGGTGGAATCAAGTCAGTATCCTGTGATAAATTGGCTAACCTTATTTGCCGCTGATGTATTGCAAGAAGCATTTGGATTTCAGCTACCTACTTGCCGGGTAGGTTTAATATGGTGGCGGACACCAGATCACGAAAATTTAATGACAACACAGAATGGATGTTCGATCATAAAGTTTTTAACGACAATGTTGCTCGATATGGAACACCGGATATCGATTTGTTTGCATCTAGGCTCAATCACCAGTTACCAAAATATTTTGCATGGGAGCCAGACCCAGGGGCAGTGGCGATAGATGCATTCTCGGTACACTGGGGAGGAATGTTCTACTATGCATTCCCTCTATTTTGCCAAATCAGTCGGTGCTTGCTAAAAATCCAGCAAGATTCCGCCTCAGGCATTTTGTTAGTGCCTGACTGGCCTACATAGTCATGGTTCCCGCTGATATTGGGAATGATAACAGAACCGTTTATGGTTATTCCCAAACGCAGAAATTTGCTGGTTCATCCCGTGACCCGTGAGGGCCATCTGCTGCATGATCGAATCAATTTATTGATTTGCAGACTTTAAGAAGACCTTTCCTGGGACTCGGACTGTCAGATCGAACTGTGGACATGATCACTGCAGCTTGGAGGGATAGCACCAAGAAGCTATCCAGGAAGTGTTCTGTTCGCAGTCCAACATAACGTATGACATGGCACGTATAACGGATGCCTTGGAATTTCTCTCAAAACTGTTCTTTGATGAGAAATTGAGTTAGAGGGAAATTGGGGTAGAGGGAGTGTCCTGGTACTTAAGTCTCTCACCTCGAGACCTTAAGGAGCCCTGCCCTGCACCACACCTGGCCCCGCTGCCCAGGGCCTAGCTACCCGATAGGGCATGCTTACCTGGGGCAACTGTCAAAGATGCCCTTCTGCTCCTCACCGTTGGTGGCCACCTCAGCCGGCCGGCAAAATGGCCACCGCGACTTCCTGAACAAGTGGCCACGCGACTACAAAAATGGCTGCCGCGGCCGGCCGGAAGAGAAGCTCGAACTTACAGTCCACAGCGCCACCTTCCGGCTGGATGCCGACCCTGCAGCCTGATCACCGGCAACAGTGCCACCATCAGAGTGGTTGCCGTCACTGCAGTCTCACCGCCTGCCCAGCGCCACATTCCGGCCGGATGCCATCACTGCAGCCTCACCGCCGTCCACAGCGCCACCTTCCAGCTGGATGCAGTCCCTGCAACCTGACCACCGGCAACAGTGCCTCATTCAGGCTCCTGCACAATGAACACTGTGACACTGTACTCTGTTTCATATTTGTTCCACCCGTTCAGAAATCTAGCCGAGGAGATGTTACCACTCTTCCGTCCACGGCTTCGCATCGGTTTCCTCGCAACCGTATCTCGTGCTGGAACCCTCCATCCTCGCCCCGGGGTGTCCCAGACCCACATGGCAGATACGAGGGCGTGACGTCACGGGCTACTTAATCTCCACCTCGAGACCTTAAGGACTCAACCGGTAGCTGATCCCGAAGTACAACCTCGCTCAGCTACAGCAACATTGTAATATGGTTAGCGTACCAACTTAATGTGTCACCACTGAACAAACAACAGTTTGAACCGGCCTGACGTCTCACACTTATTCACCATGTTTGGTGCCGCCACAATGTTTTCAAATCTCACTCCACCACGGCTGCAACCATCAGCAGTGAGGGTTATGGACGTTCCGCTGGACCACATCCTAACGACTGCAGGATGGTCGAACGAGCGAACATTCCAATCTTTTTATAACAAACCCATTGCCAGGCCGGGGCTGTTTGCCAACTCAATTTTGCGTTGTGCTTTATAGTTTACTCCCGGATATGAGTTGTCACTATTATTTTTTATATATCATTTGTTTATTAAAAAGCATCAGCATGTTTTAAATCTATGTCATGTCTGAGTGCATTATCATTTCAATCAACTCTGGTCAACTAATGCAGTGTGTGACATGGACTCGTGTTTGCGCCATGAAATCACAGAGCTTTAAAATCTTCACGTAGTCACTAACGTGACTCCGAAGTAAAATAGGAAGATTAAACAAGAACTTACCAGTTTGCAGTTTGATCTTTATTTTTTGAGGGGTTACGATGAGGGATTACATGCCCTCCCTCCCAATCCTCTTATCATAAAGGACAAGTGGTAGTTCTAGTTTCTCGAATCTTCCTATAATCATTTCAACAACTGTTATCTGTGATTTCATACTGCTGCTTTGAAGGTTGACGCGCATGCGGGCTGGCGGGCTTCTTCACGTAATTCCTCATCGTAACTCCTCATAAAATAAAGATCAAACTTCAAACTGGTAAGTTCTCATTTAATCTTCCTATTTATAAAACAAATTTAAACAGTACAAAGCTAGAAAATGTGCATTTGAATCATAGTGTGCACTGTCCACAGGGCTGAGCGTAACTTTGCCGTATCCAAATCTGGTGCCGAAAGCTACACCAGGTGGTCCGTTCAGTTCTATTCTTCCTCCGTTGAATATAGCAAGATTGGCACAACCAGGAGGCCTGTAAGACAGTTGGGGCAGCACGGTGGCGCAGCGACAGAGTTGCTGCTTTACTGCACCAGAGACCCGGGTTCGATCCTGACTACAGGTGCTGTCTGCAGGGAGTTTGTACATTCTCCCCGTGACCGTATGGGTTTTCCCTCGATTTTCGGTTTCCTCCCGCACTCCAAAAATGTACAGGTTTGTTGGTTAATTGGCTTGGTATGAATGTAAAATTGTCCCAAGTGTGTGTAGGGTAGTGTTAATGTGCGGGGATTGCTGGTCGGTGCAGAATCGATGGACCAAAGGGCCTGTTTCCACGCTGCATCTCTAAACTAAGCTAAATTAAACCAAATGAGAGGGTATCAAAGAATCAATCACATGAAATGATCTGGAGTCACAGATAGATCCTGAAAGGATAATGATGCTGGGTTTTCTCCGCAGCGGGACATTAGTTGTTGAACTGGAGCTATCACCTCCAATTCTCACTTCTGGTGCTGGCCAAGCAGCAGGATTACTTGTCCATTAATAATGTCATTTTATTCTATGCATATGCATGCCAGGTCCTGACACGATCGTTTGGATCAGACTGTCATTTTTTTACTTGCTGGTCTGAATGAGGAATGATAGTGACCTCTCCCTTTGGCCATCCCCTTGAGGAGAGAGGAATCCTCAGAGCTAACATTTAAAAATAATCAGCAAAACTATCCCAGTACATAAACACAATCACCCTGTTTAGTATACTATGCTCAAAACAGCCCACATATGCAAGATGTGCCATATTGGCAGCATTTTACAGTCCCAGCTGCAGCTAGCCACAAAGCCAGTTGCAGCCATCGCCTCCATTTTGGTCGCACCACGATCCGATGTCCTTCACGCTGGGCCCTCTTCAACCCTCGTTCCTCAGGGGCTGCCTCCCACAGTCGACCTCGAGGGCACAGAAGGTAAGAAACCCCGCTTCTCTTTCTTTGTCCAGTGACCGCCGCTGTCGCCGTCTCCTTCCACCCAGTTTCCGAATCCCAATCTATGGGGTGAGCAGAGGCCAGGCTCGGAGGCCTTCCCTCTACGTGCCAGTTGGGCCTGAGGTTGGGATACAGCTGCGGCTCGCCGGGCCGATCACCAGGTTGCTGAAGCTATCCTGGAGCTATCAATATCTATTCAACATTGGTTCAAGAAACTAGGTAGCAGCAAGCTGATTAAAGGTGAAAGCATCTGAAAGAGACTTCTAGATTTATCTTGTTGGATTTGATGTACGCCCAGCATTTTAAAAGAAAGTGGTTGTACATTCTATCATCGCTTTGAAATGCTCACCACTTTAAAGCTTACAATGGTTGTACCCATGAACTTCATTCTCCACACACAAAATCTATTATTTTGTTACAAATTGTTGGAGTCAAAGGGAATGACTAGCAGCAATTTTATGTCACAATATAGAAAGATTTAGTTGTTGAAGAAATCAATCCATGCCAATATCCACATGAACGTGCAGTAGCACAGACAGGCACTTGGCCCTTGTTGTATGCTGTTGTTAATGCATCAAATTAAAATGTTTTATTTAACTCATTTTCCTTGACATAACCAATTTCATCTTATTTGTACTGTTTCAGATTAAATTCTCTGACCACAAAAACAGTAGATTGCACTTTCAAGTCTTTTCTATGTCTGGCAAACCGTTAATTCCTCAGAAAGAAATTCTCCAATCTAATAATAGATAATAATTTTAATAGCTAAAATTCTTATCAAAGTAGTCTGTATTATCCTTAAATGCTTACAATTAATAGGTACTATTTATTATTTTGACAAGGATTATGAAAACTGTACCAGAGGATGACATGAATCATTGTCACTCTGGAAAGCATATGGAGTTTTAAGAACTTAATGGAAGGAGGATTTTTCCAGAAAATCTGTTTTTTACATTATCAGTGGTAAAGTTTAGTTTAGTTTAGTTAATTTTAGTTGAGTTTAGTTTAGAGATACACCATGGAAGCATGCCCTTCGGCCCACCAAGTCCACGCCAACCAGTGATCCCCGTACATTAGCACTATCCTACACATGAGAGACAATTTACAATCTCTACCAAAGCCAATCAACATAAAAACCTGTACATCTTTGGAGTGCGGGAGGAAACTGGAGCACCTGAGGAAATCACATGCGGTCATGGCGAGAATAAACAAACTCCATACAGACAGCACAGTCAGGATTGAGCTGGGTCTCTGGCACTGTAAGGCAGCTACTCTGTGCCACCATGCCCCAAGAGAGTTAGATACAGCTCTTAGGGCTAGCAGAATCAAGGGATATGGGGAGAAGGCAGGAACAGGGTACTGATTGTGGATGATCAGCAATGATCACATTGAATGGCGGTGCTGGCTCAAAGGGCCGAATGACCTATTCCTGCACCTATTGTCTATGTATCTACTGTATGTATGCCGCCCTTGGAAGGAAAATAAAGAAGACGGCTTCTCCATGGAAAACAATTATTTCAATAGGTTAACAAAGGAGAAGTAACCTGTGTTCAATACATAAATCTCAAAAAAAGAAATATAGGTTAATAAGATTTCATGTTTTAAAAAAGGAAGCATGGCCCTCTATTTCTAGGACGGTAGAAATTAACTTGCTCCCCAACCGTGCAAATTCGATCCTGTTTTCCCCTTGTTACAGTGTAATGAATGGAGTGAATAAAAGACCAGCATTTTAAGGGTAGCTTTCATTATCCACATTGCTTTACAATCTATGAAATATTCTTGTCAAGTGTGGTTACTATTATAATGTAGGAAACATTGTAGTGAATTTGGCACCACTTCAAACAGCGAAATTATAATGATCACACAATGAGTTATGTTGGCTGAGAGGTGAGTGTTGGTCAGGTTATCAATGATCGCTTTCCCCTGCTCTTCTTTAAAATAGTGCCAAAATATCTTTCAAGTAAACCTGATGGGGTCCTTGGTTTAATTGTTTTTAAGGTGGCATCTCTCAGTGTAACATTCCTTTGGCATTGTGCTGAAGCGTGAACTTTTGTGCTCTGGTTTCTGGAAGGTTCTTTGAGACAAGAGGCTTCAACCGAGTTAGAGCTCACAGAGTGATATTGTGATTCAGTTTCACATCATAATACAATGTCCCAGCTAACATGCATATGAGAAACAGTTTCCTTTTTCAATGTATCAAAATTTCAAGCTTCATTAAGACTTTTCTTATATGATTTGTCATAGAATATAAATCTAAAGGAAATCTGCTAGACCAATCTGTCAAATTTCAGATTCAGTCTTCATATTTCAGCTCTAGGAGCCACATCTTTATTACATTTCTTGAATAATCTTTTCCTCATCTTTTTAGGTGTTACAAACTTGAATGTACTAAATGTATGCCATAGCAAACCAGACTGCTGACCAACATAATAGATTTATACTTGTTTGGAAATTGGACATTAAAAGCAAAGTTCAGCACTATTAAATCTTAAAATGAACCATTTAATTCTGAAATCTATTGTACAAGAGGAAATACAAAAGTCACCTGTGTTGTAAGTGTGATCATAAAGTGTTTGGCATGGAACATTCCAGAATGTTTTTCAGACAGTAAGTAGTCCATTTAGGCGGAAGATTGAAAAGATCAAATACTCCTTGAAAATATGTTATTTAGTTGGAATAGATGAATGGCAGGATCAGTAGTGGGAAGAGGTTATATGGCTGAGATAATCAAAACAGCCAATCTATCTATCTTTTTTCTATCTATCTATCTATCTATCTATCTATCTATCTATCTATCTATCTATCTATCTATCTATCTATCTATCTATCTATCTATCTATCTATCTATCTATCTATCTATCTATCTATCTATCTATCTATCTATCTATCTATCTATCTATCTATCTGTCTGTCTGTCTGTCTGTCTGTCTGTCTGTCTGTCTGTCTGTCTGTCTGTCTGTCTGTCTGTCTGTCTGTCTGTCTGTCTGTCTGTCTGTCTGTCTGTTTCTCTATCTATCTATCTATCTATCTATCTATCTATCTATCTATCTATCTATCTATCTATCTATCTATCTATCTATCTATCTATCTATCTATCTATCTATCTATCTATCTATCAGATATATGTGTGTGTGTGTGTGTATGTGTGTGTGTGTGTGTGTGTGTGTGTGTGTATATAATTATTATATTATATTATAATGATGATGATTATTATTATTATTATATACTATTACAAAAACGCTCATTTTGTCCTTTTCCGGTTTGCATTGTTTTTAAATTTGTGCAAAAACGGTACCCTATATCTTTTGGATTTTTTCACCACCTTACTCACCGTTCTCCTCTGATCCAAGTGCACCAAGGTTTGTTCCGATCGGTGAAATATTACAAAAGTTTTTGGTCTGTTATTCGCCGGGACGGTGACGCCACTTCTGGCACCCGCTGTCAATCACCAGCACCGAGAATATAGCTGAAGGAGCGGAGTGTGCGCTGTGTTCCGCGGGCGGGCTGTGTTTGTGGGCGGGGGCGGGCTGTGATCGCGGGTGGGCTGTGTTTGCGGGCAGGGGAGGGCTGTGTTCACGGGCTGGGGTTGTGAGCGAGACAAGTGCTGGGGATGGGAGCCACTGAGCGTGTCCGGAGCCGGGGCCAGGAACCAGTGAGCCCACACACCGCCCTCCCACACCCCCTCTCCCCCACACCCTCCCTCCCCCACATCCCCCTCCCCCCCTCCTCCACTACACCCCCCACGTCACCTACAACCCCACCTCTCCTACATCCCCCTCTGCCCTACATCCCCCCTTCTCTCCTACCCCCCTCCCCTACATCCCCTCTCCCACCCGCCCCCTCCCTATACCCACCTCCCCCACTATCCCATTATAAAATAGTTGGTTAAGAGGCATTTAATGAACTCAAAGATAATTTACTGGAATGAAACCAGAATAAAGGTAATATATTATCAATTAGAAGAGCGGAGACTGAAGTGTAACTTGATCAATGTTTAAGATCATGAAAATAATTCATGTGGAACATGCAGAACAGATGATTACATGGGAGAATAGAACAAGGAAGTTTAAGAGAACCACTAATAAATTGAATGGGGCATTCAGGAGAACACTGCCACATAGATCAGTTGGTGGGCATCCTCTTCTTGCGAATAAAACATAAACCAAAGGAATAGTTAGATCTCAAGCCGGGTGTTGAGCAGCCAGGTTGCTGTCTCTGAATCAATGTCTGCCAGGCCCTGAATTCCATTTGATGGGTGGTAGAGGGGGCACCCAGAGGTGACATAGTTGCCTTTCTGTTGTTCTGCTCTGCATTCACTGGCTGAGCTCTGGTGGAGTCCCCATCTCCACATGATGGCATTGAAACGCCCAACTCCAGTACGAAGTCTATTGAGCTTCACCCATGCTCCTCTGGGGAGGTCAGACCCTGGACAGCTGTTATCTAGTGAAGAGATGTAGATCTGTGTAATAGAAATAAGTTGGTGGTGAATACATAGAGTCACTTAAAATAAAGTAAGTACGCAGATGAGGAAAAGGGAAAAGCAGAATACGTGAATAGGATTATGCGACAAGGCTTGAATAATCATATACACTGAAATGGGTCTATTGAGATTATGGGTTTGCTTTCAAACTGGACTTACTGCATATTTCTCTACAGCCATTTAATTCTCAATAGTTCGTGGAAAGCAAAGTTAAAATGAAACAAACACACTCTTCAGCCAAATGCATTCAATCCACTTTATCAATGTACATATTTAATTCAGGGCAAGCATCATTCATTATAGTATTATTGAATGTAACATCAAGAACAAATCTGGAGTAACTCAGCGGGACAGGCAGCATCTCTGGAGAGAAGGAATGGGTGACGTTTCGGGTAGAGACCTGCAGAAGAGTCTTGATGTGAACCGTCACATAGTCCTTCTCTCCAGTGATGCTGCCTGTCCCGCTGAGTTACTCCTGCTTTTTGTGTTTATCTTCATTGTAAACCAGCATCTGCAGTTTCTTCCTACACAATTGCTGTTTTCTCCCCTTCCATGGCCAATTTGGACCATGGACCCACATTGGACCCACAATGGACCCACAACACATCCTCGCTGATCAAGAAGGCTCACCAGCGTCTCTTCTTCCTGAGGAGACTTAAGAAGGTCCACCTGTCTCCCCAGATTCTGGTGAACTTTTACCGCTGCACCATCGAGACCATCCTTACCAACTGCATCACAGTATGGTATGGTAACTGCTCTGTCGCCGACCGGAAAACTCTGCAGAGGGTGGTGAAGATCGCCCAAAGCATCACAGGCTCCTCACTCCCCTCCATTGAGTCTGTCCATAGTAAATGATGCCAGCGCAGGGTGCACAGCATTGCCAGGGAAGCTCACACCCCAACCATAAACTGTTTACCCTCCTCCCATCCGGGAGACGCTACAGGTCCCTCCGCTGCCGGACCAGCAGGCTCAAGAACAGCTTCTTCCCTGCGGCTGTCACACTTCTCAACGCTGCACCTCAATGACTGCCTGTCTCCACCCCTCATCGCCTCACCCCCCCCCCCCCCCACCCCCTCCAGACTCTCCAATCACCAGCAAATTGCACGGATACCACTGTATATGTATAGATGTATATACTCATACTACTGCGCAATTACATGTTTATTCGTAAGTTCGCCCTTCGGGGATACCAACTGCATTTTGTTGCCTCTGTATTGTACACTGCTCAATGACAATTAAAGACTGAATTGAATTGAATTGAATTGAATTTGAAAAGAACCTTCTGCATGTTGCCAGCATAATGGGCCTGTCCCACTTAGGCATTTTTCAGGCGACTGCCAGTGACTGTCATGTTGCTGGCAGTTGCCTGAAAAATCCAGCAACTGGAACGGCGACTGTCAGAGTGGAACACACACACACACACACACACACACACACACACACACACACACACACACACACACACACACACACACACACACACACACACACACACACACACACACACACGTCGCTTCCTTCACCAGCTCATTATGCAGGCGACGGACAGGGCAAGCGGGGAGAGCGTGTCTGAGTGAAATTCACGTGGTGCAAAGCCGAGGTGACACAGACACACACCACGATGAACAGGAAGGTTGGCGCTGTAATTATGACAGCTGGAGTATAGTGTACCCTAAGTCCTTTAAAAGGGGGTTGAGGGGGATCATAGAGGGGGGGAGAAGGGGGGAAAAGGCGTGGAAACAACTTTTAAGAAGCCAGAGATACACGGCTGTGAAGCTCGCAGATATTAACATTATTATCACTTATCCTTCATTCTGAAAACTACTGTTTACATTTTTTTTCCCCGATAAGCCAAAGAAGTTCACCGGTCAGCACTGGCTACAACCCATGAGAACATACGAGAACCTTCGACCTCCTGGCAACCCACTAAGACGTCCTGGCAACCCACCTAAGGCACGAGAATTCTCATTACTCTCCATGGCGGCTTCATTCTGGTGGCCGCTAATTTTTCAGCATGTTGAAAAATTTACGGCGACCATAATGAGGCCGCGACTAGTTCCCAGAATGCGGGAACTCCTCACGACCATGAAGGCGACTCCCCGCCAACCACCCGCGAACATGTGGCGACTGCAGAGTCTCCTGCAGTCGCCTAAAAAGTCGCCTAAATGGGACAGGCCCATAAGTAAACAATGCTCTTGTTTTACCTGACAGGAGTTAAAGCTCTAAGTAAAATGAGACAATAATAGTGCAAAGCCGAATAGTCATTTAAATGATTTAAGACAAATAAAGGGTCTGTCCCACCAGCATGCGATTGCATTCGCCTAGCGCGACCAAATGTGCTCGCTTGAGGAGTATGGCCGCGCAGGGCCAGTCCCAATTCGAACCGCGGATGAGTATGGAGTTGTGCGGGGCTGGTCCCGATATTATACTCACCAATCAGCTGGGCAGGAGGCGGGCTGACTGAATTTGGACGTTGCACGGCGTCGGGCGGTGATGTTATCACGCAACGGCACGCCGGGCGGTGACGTCATCGCTCAACGCCAAGCGCTAGGCGTATGCCATCAAGATGCTGCGAACGACGTCGAGACGTTGCATACGACGTCGAGACGCTGCGTACGCCCGTCGAGACGTTGCGTACGCCCTCAATGCGCCTGCGGGCCGACAGGCAAGATTTTTGGAGCCCCGCGCGATGTCGGGACCAGCCCAACACAACTCCATACGCCTCCGCTGATCAAAGTGGGACCTCAAGCAACCAAGTTTGGTCGCGCTAGACGCATGCAATCGCATGCTGGTGGGACAGGCCCTTTATTTGTCTTAAATCATTTAAATTACTATTCGGCTTTGCACTATTATTGTCTCATTTTACTTAGCGCTTTTGGAGTGAAAAATCTGACACTAATCACCCTGAATCCATATCACAGACTAAGAAATAGAAATGTTTTGTGAGGATTTAATTTAATGTGCAGCAGAACACTGTAAAGGAACACCAGCTTTAAGCTTGTGTGGTAGCAGAGTTGCATAACCTATTCATCTCAAAATAGTATCACCACAAGGTTTATAGTGTAAAGTCAGCACAGTCAATACATTCACTGCAATTATTTTTTTAAATCTGCATTCACAACAATTTAAAATTTGAGCTCGTTGCTGGACTTGCTATCTGGGTGAGAAAGGTCCTGACATTAAAAAAAAACAAGAAATTAATTTTAGAGGTTTGTGGGTTCATTGTCTTCTGTAAATCACACCTAGTGTGTAGGATGCGAAAGTGGGATAACATGGAACTAGTGTACAGGTGATCAATGGTTGGTGTGGACTCAGTGGGCCGAAGGGCCTGCTTCCATGCTGTATCTCTAAATTAGACTAAACTAAACTCAACTAATCTAACAAAACGAAATGACAACCCTGACATTCCCTACGCACTGGTTGGTGATGATGCCTTCTCACTCAGGACATGGATGATGAAGCCATACCCTCACAGGCGAATGTCAAGGGAGCAGAGGATCTTTAATTACAGGCTGTCCAGGGCCAGGAGGGTCGTGGAAAATGCCTTTGGTATCCTTGCTTGCTGACTACAATGGAGCAGGAGCCCGAGAATGTGCAGACCATTGCCTATGCAGCATGTGTCCTCCACAACCTGATCCGCACCAGATGTGCAGCAGCAGCCATGGTGGAGGGTGACACGGTGGACACACTGACAAGAAACGTCACACCAGGTTCATGGAGAGCTGGAGGACAGGCTGCACCAATGGTGGCCCTGGAGAGTTTTTCAGGGAACACCTGCACAAGAGAGCCAAGGAGCAGAGAGACCATCTCTGCGCTAACAACAACTCCGAACTAGGCAGTGTACCCTGGCAGAACAATATGTGGTGAGGATCAGCAGCTGACATCCCATACCACAAACGGAGGACCACCACTACAGGAATTGATCTAATAAAAGGAGGATTTATGTATGTTAATGGAGGATTTATGTATGTGAAATGATTAAAACTCTGATAATAATATTTCACGCATCGGATTTTCATAGAAATGCCACAAATTTAAAAGCAGTGAAATACTTGTGTCCATTTTTCCTTATTGACCACATTAGATGACATAATATGACACATTTTGCATTTCAATGCAGTTCAATGTCTGTTTGTTTTATTTATCTAATAAATCATGGTTTATATATGTGAGATTAATTCCATGATTAACAATACTGAGAAATGAGAAGATCATCACACATCAAATTTTCATAGAAATTACAAGAATTTTATTGATAGTCAAACAAACTGATTTTTCCACAATGCAAAAAGGTTACACTGAAGTATAATAATCACGTTGTAAGTGAACTTATTTACAATAAATACAAAGGCCAATAACATTTTAAGAAATAAATTGTTTATTTAGTGCAACAAGCCAAAAAATAACATATTGAAAATCAACTAATTTAACAAGAAACAAAATTCTAATATACAACACAAGTCAACAGAAGATTTTAATTTTTACAGCAGTTGAAAAACATCATCCTTTATGTGCACTTTGCCCCTGGGCTATCGTCAACCAAATAATCCAAGAGATTCAGACTCAAGTTCACACTTGCTTACTGACTCTCTAATCTCTCTGGGAATGTTGTGGGTGTGAGTATATCCAGGCCGGATGCCGGATGTGCCTAATGTGGCGTTGAGCTGCGTACCCTGATGCTGGGTGAGCTTGCCATCGATGGGTATGCCATGTGCCATGGTCCCATCAGTGCCTGTGAATGAAACACATAAACCTATCACTATGAATTGGGAGGCAAACAAATAATATAAAATAAATCACAACCTTTCACAAGCTGTTTGTCACAGATAATCTGAGTCAGATTAAGAAAAGGTTTCACAGTGTACCAAGTGAGCATATTGTGGTGCCATCATCCCCATTTGTGGCTGTCCCATGAATGGCATGAGGCTTATCAGACTCTGCAACACCAACAAATTCATAGTGAATAATTCATACAAAGCATTAAAGTCAAACATTTTATAAATCCCATAAACCTTGATTAAAAGATTTTACTATTATGGGTTAATAATTGGAAATAAATTGATACTTACATTTTGGAAAAGTACAGCTATACCAACTATTAAAATGTGGATTAATAATATGACGGACATAGCTCACCTTGAAGAAATGAGACTCCGCCTAATAGATAAATATGACCAATTCTTAAGGAGTTGGTCCACTTTCATCGACTTTTTGGAATCATGTGATGCAGCAGTACCGTAAAGATTACTGATTTCAGGTCAGGTCGTGGGTAGAATTACATCTCCGAACAAAGATTTGAAATTTTTCTTTTTTAAGGGTCTTTATCTCTCGTATTTCTACTTTGTATTTTTTCTTTTCTTATATACACACTTCACGTTTTTCTATTCTCTACTATCTATTTTTCCTCTTTTTCTTCTCTCTATTTACTGGCTGAGGAAATCTGTGGGCCCTTGCCAAGGCAAGGGCCTCTGAGGAGAAGCTAATCCATTCAGATTCCTGGATTTGGAGCATCTCTTCTCTCATAATGTTGAGAAGGCATAAACCGTCCTCTCATGTGCCGTCCTTGCGTGCGACATGGCGCTTATGGTGTCCGTCGCTGTCCTCGCCTGTTGCATTAGCTAGAACAAAAGAGTACGATCCAGGTAAGTAATTTTTAGGAGGCGATGGAGAAACATGGATGTAGGGGTGGATTAAATGAGAAATTTGCTAATAATTCACCCAAAAGCACTTACATTATGAATATCTCCCGTTGGCTTTGTTCTCCAGACTCTTCGCCCTCTGCCGTAATTGTGCTGACCTGTTTCCGCTTGTTGTGCACCTGATTGGTCACTGTGGTGAATCCAGAGGGTCCCTCAAGAGGATCCGGCTCGTCCTCACCATCATCCTCACTGGTGATAACACATGGGCGTTTCTCCTTGATAAATTGGAAGAATTCAAATGTGTATCACAAATGTTCAAGACCATCAGGACGTGGCAAGCAAGGTGACCAATAAATTATCATTGTCAAAATATTTTTTTAACTATTCACCTTCTTGATGCTCTGCTGCCTCTCCACTCGAATTATGTGGTTCTGCACAAACCCCCGTTTCTCCACGATCCACTGCTGCCTCTCAGTCACAGGTTTAACGGCGGAGCCAGACTTGTGCAAACTGACAGCCTCCCAAACCTTGTCCTCTGGCTTTTGAACCGTTGGCACAGTTGGTCATCTGTGAAAACATAGAATGAATGAAGATCAGTGTGGAGCAAATTGTAATCTTAATTGGAATTGCAATTACAACCACAGAAATGCAGACAAACAACAAAGTGTATACTTAGAAGTGCAGCCAGGGAACCCCTTCGCCTTGCTTTCAAGCAGCGAGTTCCTCTGATCCGTGCTCCTAAAATGCCTGTGGGCTTTGTCGTACAACTCTGGGTGGGCCTGATACCAATCTACCAGGTCCCCCTCTTCTTCCCTGCTAAAATCGTAAGGCTTGGTCACCATAAGCCTCTTCTTCTTCTTAACTGACCCAGCTGGGGCATCAATGTCCGGAGCTTAAATCAGTCCCATTCTGCAGCAGGAACTGGAGCAGGAGCTGGAGCAGGAGCAGGAGCAGGAGCAGGAGCAGGGACTGGGGCAGGAGCTGGGGCAGGAGCTGGGGCAGAAGCTGGGGTACGGGTGGGGGTAGGAGCAAGAGCAGGAGCAGGAGCATGGCCAGGAACAGGGGCTGGAGCAGCAGCCTCCTCCTCTTGGATCTCAATCTGCTTCACCAGGTTCTTCTCCTGCATTGCTGACTTCTTTTGGGCTTTGCTCTTGAGGGCCCTGCTTCTTTTGGGAGCCATTCGCAATGTATTTCGTAAGTAGTCTGATCTCCGTGACAAGGAATTTTCCAGTAACATTTTTCAAAACTCGCGCGCTTTATTCCTGGGTGGTCACGTGGAGCGCCGCTCAAATGATGCGCAAATGACACGACGACGGTGTATGGGCGGAGCGCGGTGGCGCATGGTTATGGATGTTGACACATGTGACACAAAATAAATTAGCATAGGCAATGCTCGTGCGTCACCATGCATAACCATGCGTCACCACAGGCTACATGTACGCCGTCAGTACGTCAGCGTATGCCATCAGTACATCAGCGTGCACAAGGGATAGGTCATGCAGGTGGCGTGCGAGGATTCTGAGCATCCCAAAATCCTGGTGTGGCGCACGTTACCGCGCGTCACTACATACGCCACCACGCCTCACCACGTGCCATGCGCGTGTCATGATGCGCCAACCAATTTTTAGGATGTCGTGTAAATGACGCGCAAATGACGCCCAAGTGGGACAGGCCCTTTTGTCTCCTCCTCTGGCTGAAGCTTTCCCTCGCCCTGCCTCATCTATTGATGCCCAGGTGATAGTCTGACGTTTTCCTTCAGTATAGCATAGCTGTGTTCTATTCAGCATTCACCAGCAAAATTGGAAGCACAAGACAGAGGGTTACTACAGAATGGTTCCCAAATGACCCATGTAATGGCAGTAAAAAACCTCATGGTTGGTGCAAATTTGTGGTGCAACTATGCAACTGCTCATGTTTAAAGACTATGACCCGTTACAAAATTCTACGGCATACCAAATTAAATCCTGACAAAACATTTGCTTTTTTTAGCCTGGATATGGTTTCAGTTCAATTTCTGGGTGCTTAGTGTAGGGTTTCTGGCTCTAAAAGCTGGAAGTGAGCATGTCAATGGCCTGATAATTTATAGTCTTGGTGTCAGTGTGGCGGTGTGACAAATACAGTTGTGGGACTGGTATAAATAAGTAAAATGGTTGATATGGACATGGTGGGCTGAAGGGACTGTACAATTCTAGACTGTATAATATTATGAATCTTTGCCTTTCTGTGCAGCTGAGCTTATGTCCAGAAATGTAATGTACCTGAATAGAATAAAGGTGGTCGAAAGGCGCCAGAATTTTTGAAATATGTCTTTCAAAGCTTCAGTTTCAAGAAGCAGTATCTCAGTCTATTGACAAGGTTCCAGGCTTTTGATAAATAGATTGCAGACCAAATTATGTGTAATCTATGGCAGATAGACACAAAACGCTGGAATAACTCACTGGGACAGGCAGTATCTCTGGACAGAAGGGATGGGTGATGTTTCGGTTTAAGGCCCTTCTTCAGACTGAGAATCAGGGGAGAGGGAAATGAGAGATATGGAACGGCAAGGTGTGAAAATGTCAGATCAAAGCAGTCGCTGTTCAAGGAAATGTAGAATGATTCATTGTTGGCTGAGGAGGAGGTAACAACGGGATATGCAAACAGTGAAACTAGTCGAAGAACAAGAGTGGGGGAGGAACAGAGAGAGGGGGAAAGCAAGGGTTACTTGAAGTAAGCAAAATCAATATTCACATATTGGGTTGTAAGCTGCCGAATGAAATATGAAGTGCTGTTCCTCCTATCTGTGTTTGGTCTCACTCTGACAGTGACTATGGCAGCTTGGATCCTGAAGTGCAAAGCAATCATGGTCTAGTACTCTCTCACACAGTTTTACATTCATCTTGCACGACAACCTCTGGTATTATTTGATACAATGGAAAGAACAACGTGGGTGATATCTTCTCCATAGATAATGCAGTTCAGTGCTAGCCTGGTTAGTAAGGAAAAGAACCTGACTCACCGCTCCTCAAGTCGTAGTGCGCACTGAAGATCTGCCCAGGGCAGACCTCCAGGGTTATGTCCTTCTGCTTCTTGTTCAGCTTAGCTTAAACACTTTCTCATTATGAAAAATAATAGAGGTCAGCATTTGGGTAATACAATAAAGGGCCTGTCCCATTGTACGAGGTAATTCAAGAGTTCTCCCGAGTTTCCCCTGATTCGAACTCGGAGAATTACGGTAATAGCCGCTCGTAGGTACTCAGGGCTCTCGTAGACATTTTTCAATATGTTGAAAAAACTTCACGAGCTTATCGCCTTTCCCGAGTACCTGCCGTTAGCGTTACGAGCCGCTAAGGGACGTCCCGAGCTCCGACGTACCCGCTACATACATTCTACGTACTTACCACGAGTTTGATTTTTTTTTAACTCGGGAGAGTTCTTGGGTAAACTCGTATAGTAGGACAGGCCCTTATATATTTACTTTTAATTTCAAATATTTGTCTTAAAACAGACTGTGGTAATAGTCGCAATAGTCGCAATATTGTAAGAAATGTTAATGTCCCCAATTAACTCATTTTTAACAAATGAAAAAAGAGTTTAAATGAAGAAACTGAGCATTTTATTGCATTTTTCAATCATGAGATGTGCTCGTGCTTATTTTACTTCACCAGATGTCAGTGTCCTATCTCAGAACAATGTTTTGCACCCCCTATAAAACATGGTTCTATGAAGTTCATCAATTCTATACAGTAATATGTGGTTAATTTTTGCATGCGTATCACAGCCAAGAAAAGCGACAAATTAAGTTTGTGGATCAAATTAATCTCTGTGGATTGTCACCTTGTCGTGGTGGAGACGCTTGTGTGGACCTGAGATCCTGAGAGCCATGCTGTCTGGATCTATGCTCCTGGTAGGGCTACCCATGACGGTAAGGTCGAGGGGGAGGTCTCTGACAAAGAGCAATCCAACCCAGACGTCAATGGTGGAACAGGCAGACCTTAGTGGAGTGTCACAATGGCTGGGAAGGCGGATGAAGGCTGCAGCAGAAAAGGCCCCCGGTCGTGCCACTGGATCCTGACCCATATCTGTCAAGGACCGTGGGGTGGCTATCTAAGCACCAGTCTCCCCACGTTAAACAAAGTCACACACAGGTGTCCTCCATATGGGAAATAGCACCCTGGAGACACCCATGGTCAGCCACAACCGAAGGGGGCCTAAGAAGAGTTCTATTATACTGTAGTTCATCAAATGGTCACAGGATCATAAGCTCATAGTGAAAGGTCCTCAGTGCCAGTGTTCTGTCAGTTAGGACTGCAATGTTGTGCTCTTTCCACTTTATCAAGCTGTCAACAGCCTTTAATCTGCTGGGCAATGGCATTTTATCCTGACGCTGAAGATAGCTGTATTTAAAGCCCATCAGTCTGGCAATTGTTTTATGCCACTCCCGTTTTTCTGAAATAAACTGCCCAAGGGTCGGTCTGCTCCATAGGTATCCTGGTGCTTCATAGAGCATAACATAATCTGAAATAGAAGCTTTAGACTAGATGTAGAATCGGTATGAGCCATTGAACTGGCTCAGTATGTAATATTTAGAACTAAACTGATAGTAATACAAGAAAGCATATGAGAAATGACTCTTTGGCCCATGAAGCTAATTCTTTCCGTGCATTGTGTACAATGGAATGGACTCCGTCAGCTTATTTTATTTTCTGAGGAAAGGTTCCACAATGCTGATCCACTAAAGCAATTCAAACGATAATTACACAACTTTTATTTATTCCAACATTGTACCATTGACACCCCGCACAGGCTGATATCCTTGGAACAATATTTCAATTACCTTAAAAGGCATCATATTCTCATTGTGCACAGCATTTTATTATCCCAATCTGAACCTAACAACAATAATTTATTGTTTTTTCTAGATAAGCATTTAGTTCTATTTGTGAGAATCAAATTGAAATGGTGGTGTGTTATTTTAGCAAAAGGCTATTCCAAAACTATACGAGAGGGAAAATTATAAAAACAATTTCCTCTTCATTATATTTTATTTGTAAACTATTGTAACATAAGGAATTCTGTCTCTTCAATGCAACATTTTAATTTCTTTCCACATTTTTTTAAGCTAAAAAACATATTAATCAATTGCAACCATCCATAGTTGTCTTTCTTGGTGCTAACAGCTGTGCGCTGAACACAAGGATGCTACAGGGATTGTGAATTATGTGAATCAATCTTGTCTTTATCCAATTCCCAAACAAGTATAAAAATTCCTACTAAATCATCCTCTCCCAAGCAAATTAAATGTGGCATTTCCACCACATGCCAGTCGACAACATGGAACAAAAGAAACCAGTTGTGACAGCACCCTCTCCCTTGGATATCGCTCTGATCCCGTTAACTGGCTGACAGGCCAGGAGAGGCCAATCCTCAGCATTATTGGTATCAGCTGGGTCCAATGAGCCAATATTGGTTGGCCACTTGAACCTTGTCAGCTGACTCCTTATAAAGCCCAGGCATTTGAGCTCAAGGGAAGGAAGAGAGGTAAAGTTGGATGCTTTCTAGTGTGTTGTGCTGTTACAGGTTGATGACGACAAAGACTGAGCCATGGGGACAAACCTGAAACTGTGTGGTCAAGACTAGGCTGCTGGGAAGCAGCACTAGACAACCAGTGCCTGTAACTGAGGCTATGACTGTTTCTGGTTTCTTATTTACTGGTGAGTTTTGTCTGCTGATGTCAGAACTTCACTTCTCCAATTTTCCACTCATGCAGGACTTTGGGCTATTTGCAAATTGTTTGGAACATTCATTTATATTTAATAAAAATATTTCAATTTTTTATACTGGATTCCATGCTGATAGGTAAAACAGGCCACACCTCTCCTTCCAGTACATCATGAGGTGCACAATGCCTGGAAATGTGTTGGGGAGACAACATTCAGCTGTGGGTGTAGCACAGTTGGATGTGAAATGTCAGATGAGGTGTCACTAAAAGGAGCAGTAACCATATAGAATTGATGCACTCACTTAGTATGTTTGAAACTTAAGCAATGACCATGTATCTTCAAACAATGAAGCAATGGTGGAATAAACTTGCCTGTTTTGCAGACAAGTTAGGCAGGTTTGTTCATGCTACACGTGTGGGTTTAAACTAAATAGCGGGTGGGGGGGAGGGGTTGACAAATTGGGAGTAGCAAGATTTAAAGGGGAAGTGAGTACAGGAAACATTACAAAAGACTCCAGAATTAATGGGAAGGAAAGTTCAAGGAGGGATAAGAAAGTAAGGTCAGGGCCAATTGTTTTTTTTAACTATTAGAAGCAAGTACATAATAAAATACATTTCATGTGTAACAGTCATACATTACAAATATTGTCAATATTATCAATTATTTAATAACTGCTATATTTTTTATATAGCTAGAAAATAATAAAGAGAAAAAAAAACAAGGTATAATAAAAAAGAATGGAATAATTTACTTATAATACATAATTGGAGATATGTTTGTAAATTATAAAATGTAACTCTTCATCTTATCCTTAATTTGAGTTTCAGTCAGGTTCTCGTGCTGAACCAGTTTTCCCCTTCAGATAATCAATAAATGGAGACCATATTCTGATAAAAAGTTCTTGTTTGTCCATCAAGACAAGTCTGATTCTTTCCAAATGTAGGGTCTCCAACATTTCCATAATCCACATTTTGATTGTGGGGGTTATAGGACCTTTCCAAAATTAATATTAATTTTTTCCCAATTATTATACTATAGTCGATAAAGTTTCTTTGGCTTGTAGTAAGTATTTGACTTTGTTCTAATATTCCTAATATTATTAATTTTGAGTCGGGGTCCAATTGGGTGTTGACAACTTCCGAAATTATCTTGAACATTTCTGTCCAAAAGTTTTTAATTTTTATGCAATTTACAAATGTATGAGTTAAGTTAGCCTCTAAATGCTGACATTTATTGCAGATAGATATATTTGGAAAGATTCTATTTAATTTCGTTTTTGAGTAATGTAATCTATGTAATACTTTAAATTGTATTAAAGAGTGTCTGGTATTTAACGAGCATTGATGTATATGTTGTAAGCTTTCGTCTCAAATATCTTTCATTATTGGTTGGCCTAGTTCGTTTTCCCATGTTTGCCTATATATTTCCATCATTGGTGCCGACCTATGTCTAATAGGAAATTATAGATATAAGATTTTTCTGTATTAGGGTGTTTATTCAAACATTCATCAAGAGTTTCTGGATCTCTAGTTCTGTAATCCTGGGTATTTGATTTAGCATAATCTCTAAGTTGTAGATATCTGAAATTGTCATTTGAGTGAAGTCCATAAGTTTGTTGTAACTCCTGAAATCAAAGAAATGTACCTTTCCTACAGAGATGACCCATCTTTTTAATTCCGTGATTTTTCCATTGTAAAAAACCTTTATCCAACATTGAAGGTTTAAATGCAGGGTTGTTTACAATGGGGAGAAAGAGGGATAGATTATCCAATTTTAAAGTCTTTTTAAATTGTTTCCAAATTTGTATACCACTGTATATTATAGGGTGTTCACTATAGGTTTTTTTGCTCAATTCAGTGGTAGCGAACAGAATCGAACTAATTTCAAAGGGTAAACAGTCTTCCTTTTCCATTTTTAACCAGTCTGGTTGCTGGTCCAATTCGTCCAACTAGAAGTTCATATTTTTAATGTTAACTGCCCAGAAATAGAACATGAAATTCGATAAAGCAAAACCTCCATTTATTTTGATTTACATAAATCAGGGCCAATTGTGACCGGTGTGCGAGGGGAGGTGAATACCGAAGTTAAAGTGTTGTATATGAATGCGTGAAGTATAAGAAATAACGAGGCTCAGTTAGAAATTGGCAAGTATGATATTGTGGGAATTACAGAGACATGGCTGCAAGAGGACCAGGGCCAGGAACTAAATATTAAGGGGTATACGTCCTATTGAAAAGACAAATGGGTGGGCAGAGGTGGCTCTGTTGGTAAGGAATTAAATTCAGTCCCTTGAAAGTGGTGACTTAGAATTAGGAGATGTAGAGTCAGTATGGATAGAACTGATGAATTGTAAGGGTAAAAAGACACTTTTCTACAGTCTCCCAAACAGTAGCCTGGATATAGGATGCAAGCCAGCCTCACAATGGGCCGTTGAACTAGAGTCTAACCTGGACGAGCACCCATTTTTTAACGACTCCCAAATGCAGATACTTCAGAGCCGCGTAACATAGTCGAAAAACCAGGCTCAAGTTCAAGAAAATAGTCTTATTTTGTTAAAACCCAAACCTGATTCAAACAACCCAGTCAAGGACAAGAATAAACTAATAAACAAAGATAGCAGTGCTCCAGCCAGCCTCGCAATGGGCCGTCGAACTAGAGTCTCTAACCTGCCTAAATGGAAATAACCCTGAAACAAAATGCATGAAAACCCTTAGGTCAGCCCTTATCTGTCCCAATTCAATATTAATTGACAAATATAGGTAATAATACACCGAGTGCTATGCCATGTGGCCAGGCCCCCTGCAGTTCACACCACAGTCTGTTCATGAGTCAGGGTCGATGAAGAGAGAGAGAATTCTGGGATCTTCTGGTATTTAAGCTTCCGATGAGTCACCCATCACCTGACACAGCTTGGCCAATCGGGTACAGGAGCCCTTAACCCCTTGATTCCTGACTCCCAGCCACGAGTCCTACACTCAGAAGAGAAATAGAAGAGTTAAGTACATAGCATTCACCGGGGGGGGGGAAGTACCTAACACCCCAACCCAAAGATACTGAATAAGCTTCGGAAGATACTATTCAGTGACAAAGGAACTTGCCAATACCCTTTTAGCAAGTCCAACTTAGACACAAAAGATGCACTTCCCACATGATCGCCGCAATCCTCCATCTGTGGAAGAGGATAGCAATCTGCCTTAGTTACACCATTCACCTTCCGAAAGTCCGTGCAAAACCTGTCCTCCTCATTAGCCTTCGTAGCCAGTAGACACAGAACTCCACGGACTACAACTAGGTTCAGCAATGTCATGCTGCAGCATAGACGTCTGAGAAGGCACATCCGAGAACAGTGACCCATTTGACCCCACCAAAGCAAGCAGATCATCCCGCTGACTTTCAGACAAATGAGACAACCGCAAGGGAAGCGACTTCAAATCTAAAAAGTTGCACAGCTTTCCCTGCATCACTGCCACAGACAACCGTGCCTCACGCACATCACTGCCCGTGTCAGGGGGCAGCACTACCTCAGCCAAAACTGGCTTAGACAAAACCGAAGGACACAGCTCCTCCCCATCAACCAGTACATGCTCCTGCTCATGGTACTGCTTCAGCATGTTGATATGACAGAGCTGAGTCTTACGCCTCTGATCAGGGGTACCAATAACATAATCCCTTGCACCAACCTTCTTAACAACCTGATAGGGACCACTATACTGAGCCTGCAGACTGGAACCAGGAATAGGCAACAACACCAGGACTTTGTCACCTGGAAAAAAATTCCCACTAGAAGCCTTCCTGTCAAACCAGCCCTTCACCCTAGACTGAGCAGAAGCCAGATTACCCATTGCCAGTTCGCATGCCTTCCGCAGTCTAGACCTAAAAGTACAGACGTGGTCGAAAATACTACGTTTTGAATTCTCCTGCAACCAATTCTCCTTCAGGACCCTCAATGGACCATGAACAGTATGTGCGAACACCAGGTCAGCAGGACTGAACCCTAAAGACTCTGGCACAGCAAACATAATGAGATGAACCCCCTCATCCCAGTCTTTTTCAAGCTCCAGGCAGTAAGTCCTCAACATGGATTTCAAAGTCTGGTGAAACCGCTCGAGAGCTCCCTGGCTCTCAGGATGATACGCACTGGAGTAACAATGCTCAATATCCAACAACTTCATTACCTGACCAAAAACCTTTGACATGAAGTTGGAACCTTGGTCACTATGCACCACCTTGGGCAAACCGAACAACGAAAAAAACGTAATGAGAGACTTCACAATGGCAGGGGCAGTAAAGTTAGGCAAAGGGACCACCGCCGGAAAGCGGGTAGACGTGCACATAATGGTCAATGAAAACTTGTTGCCCACCCTTGTCCGAGGTAGAGGACCCACACAATCAACTAGAATCCGTTCAAACGGCTCCCCGACCACAGGGATTGGATATAAAGGCGCAGGAACAATTGATTGGTTTGGCTTTCCTGCCACCTGGCAAATGTGACAACACCTGCAGTGCTGCTTCACATCCTTTTTCAACCATGGCCAAAAAAAATTCCATAAGATGTGGTCATACGTCTTATTGACCCCCAAATGTCCACTCAGAGGTCCATCATGAGCCAAACAGAGTATCTCATCCCTATACCGACGAGGTATCACAATCTGATCAACCACGCTCCAATCATCATGCCCTGACATTTCCAAGGGAGACCACTTTCGCATCAGTAAGCCATTCCTCAGAAAATACCTCTTTGCTGTGGAATCCATATCCCCCTCGGGCACTGCGCAGTCAAACAGATCCGATAAACCTGGATCACTCTTTTGCTCCTCAACCAGCCGGCCACGTGACAGCGACACCGGCACATTTTCTGACAAGACCCCATCTTGAGATGTAGAAACACCCTCACAACACAGGATCCATCATCCTGATCCCCAAAAATGCTCTCACTCAGGTCCACTACATCTTCAAACTTTGCCTGGCTCTTAGCCATAGCCCTTGTGAAGGCACAAGCTGTGAAGACTGTCAGATGCTGTATAGCCAATCTATCAGGACTCTGCACCATCGGAACATCCGTCACCTCAGGAGTAATGAAAACTCTACCTCCTGCCAAGTCATTCCCTAAAATCACAGAAACCCCTGCAACGCAAAAACACGGCCATAACCCAACAATTACCCGGCCTGAAACCAACTCGGACTTGAGACTCATGGTATGCAAAGGCACTACCATGTCCTCCAACCCGAATCCTACCACAGGGACACTGGACCCAACCGATGACTCCCCAGAAAACGGCAGTACACTATCCAATATAAAGGACTGAGTAGCACCAGTATCACGCAAGATGGATACTGGAACTCTATGACCTCCATCCTCTAGAGAAACAAAACCTTTCATGATGAACGCAGAATAATTCCTACACTCATCAGATGCAGGCATCCCAGGAACCACAGGTGCTTTTTGTGTAACCACCAAAGCCACAGGCTTTGCATTTTTTCCTTTGCAGGACGGGACACTACTTTAAGATGTGCTGGCTCCCTTTACAATAGTAGCACACAGGCCCTTCCTTAGTCCTGAAATCTCCGTCAACCTTATCAGCTCGGACCTCCCCCTGTATTAATGAGCTGACACTTGCAGGCACAGAAACAACTTTGGCACTGCCACTGGCGACACCGCCACGATTAAACGGCCGTGTACCAAAACTATAGGATCGCCCAACAAACTCAGTTTTATGAGTCAATACATACTCATCTGCTAACACCTCCGTCACCTTCTGCGCATTAAGGTAAGTAGCAACCCTCTCAGGAAGACAGTTCTTAAAGTCTTCCATAATCATCAAGGCCCGCAGCAGCTCAAAATCCTTCACTCCTTGAGAAGCGCACCACCTGTCAAAAAGTGCCTCCTTCTCCCAAGCAAACTCGACATAAGTCTGACTATCAAACTTTCTAAAGCACCGGAACTTCTGCCAGTACGCCTCTGGAACTAATTCATAAGCCCTTAATACTGTAGACTTCACACACTCATAGTCCTGACTGTTGTCAACAGATAAAGACGAGTACCTCTCCTCCTTTTTCATTTCAAGCTCTAACTCCTTCTTTTTCATTTCAAGCTCTAACTCCTTCAATCGAATGAGGTCCCCCATTTCCTGACCAGGCTGTGTAGAAGATAGAGGACTGTCTGCACCAGCAGGCAATACCCTATTCCTCACCAACGCAGACCATAACTCCAACTTTATAGCTTCTTTCTTCAAATGCTTATCAATAGGCACCTTATAGGTCTCTGCCAGCATAAACAAATGCTCCTTTGTACATTTATACATTTGTACACCAGAAGCCTACCAAAAAAAACCCAAAACTGTCTAGGGTCCTCAAAGCTTAGGACGAGCCCCCATTTTGTTACAAATCCCGAATGCAGGTACTTCAGAGCCGTGTACCATAGTCAAAAACCAGGCACAAGTTCAAGAAAATAGTATTTTATTTTGTTAAAACCCAAACCTGATTCAAGCAACCCTGTGCAGGACAAGAATAAACTAATAAACAAAGATAACAGTGCTCCAGCCAGCCTCACAATGGGCCATCGAACTAGAGTCTCTAACCTGCCTAAATGGAAATAACCCTGAAACAAAATACACAAAAACCCTCAGGTCAGCCATTATCCGTCCGAATTCACTATTAATTGACAAATATAGGTAATAATACAGAGTGCTATGCCATGTGGCCAGGCCTCCTGCAGTTCACGCCACAGTCTGTTCATGAGTCAGGGTCGACGAAGAGAGAGAGAATTCTGGGATCTTCTGGTATTTAAGCTTCCGATGAGTCGCCCATCACCTGACGCAGCTTGGCCAATTGGGTACAGGAGCCCTTAACCCCTTGATTCCTGACTCCCAGCCACGGGGCCTGCACTCAGGAGAGAAACAGAAGAGTTAAGTACATAGCATTCACCGGGGGGAAGTACCTAACAGGATGGCTCTGTTGGTATGGAATTCAGTCCCTTGAAAGGGATGACATAGAATTAGGAGATGTAGAGTCAGTATGGTTAGAACTGATGAATTGTAAGGGTAAAAAGACACTTTTCTAGAGTCCCCCAAACAGTAGGCTGGATATAGGATGCAAGTTAAATCAAGAGTTAAAATTGGCATGTCACAAAGGTAATGCTATGGTGGTTATGTGAGATTTCAACATGCAGGTAAACTGGGAAAATCAGGTTGATACTGGGCCCCTAGAAAGGGAGTTTGTGGAGTGCCTCCGAGATGAATTATTTGAGCAGTTTGTACTGGAGCCTACCAGGGAGAAGGCAATTCTGGATTTAGTGTTGTGTAATCAACTGAATTTGATAAGGAAACTCAAGGATCAAGAGCTTCAAATTCCTGGGCGTGCACATCTCCGAAGATCTTTCCTAGTCCGAGAACACTAATGCAATCATAAAGAAAACACATCTGCGCCTCTACTTCCTGAGAAGATTACGGAGAGTCGGTATGTCAAGGAGGACTCTCTCTAACTTCTACAGGTGCACATTAGAGAGCATGCTGACTCGTTGCATTGTGGCTTGGTTCGGAAACTTGAACGCCCTGGAGCGGAAAAGACTACCAAAAGTAGTAAACATTGCCCAGTCCATCATCGGCTCTGACCTCCCGTCCATCGAGGGAATCTATCACAGTCTCTGCCTTAAAAAGGCTGGCAGCATCATCAAGAACCCACACCATCCGGGCCCTACACTCATCTCCCCACTACCTTCAGGTAGAAGGTACAGGAGCCTGAAGACTGCAACGACCAGGTTCAGGAATAGCTGCTTCTCCATAGCCATCATGCTATTAAACTTGGCTCGGACAAAACTCTGAACATTAATAACCAATAATCTGTTTATTTGCACTTTATCAGTTTATTTATTCATGTGTGTATATATTTATACAAAGGTATATGGATACACTGATCTGTTCTGTATTTGTGCCTACTATGTTCTGGTGTGCTAAAGCAAAGCAAGAATTTCATTGTCCTATCAGGGACAAATGACAATAAACTCTCTTGAACTCTTGAACTCTTGAGGTAAAGGAGCCATTAGGAGGTAGTGACCATAATACGATTAGTTTTAACCTACAATTTGAGAGGGAGAAGGGAAAATTGGAATTGTCCGTGTTACAGTTGAGCAAAGTGGACAATGGAGCCATGAGGCAGGAGCTGGCCAAAGTTGACTGGAAAGAGATCCCAGCCGAGGTAATGGTGGAACAACAATGGCAGGTATTTCTGGGAATAATATAGCAGGTGCTAGATCAGTTCATTCCTAAGAGGACGAATGATTCTAAGGGGCATAAGAGGAGACTGTGGCTGACAAGGGAAGTCGGGGACAGTATAAAAATAAAAAAGAAGTATAACATGGCAAAGATGATCGGGAAGCCAGAGGATTGGGCAACTTTTAAAGAGCAACAGAAGTTAACTAAAAAGGCAATACGGGGAAATAGATGAGGTACGAAGGTAAGCTAGCCAAGAAAATAAAGGAGGATAGTAAAAGCTATCTGAGCTGAAATATATTCACATTAGGCAGGAAATGGTGGTGTGTAGACTGATGGGACTGAAGGCTGATAAATCCCCAGGGCCTGGTCTGCATTCCAGGGTACTTAATGAAGTGGCTCTAGAAATCGTGGACTCATTGGTGTGCATTTTCCAATGTTCGGGATCAGTTCCTGTGCTTTGGAGGGTAGCTAATGTTATCCCACTTTTTAAGAAAGGAAGGAGAGAGAAAACAGGGAATTATAGACCAGTTAGCCTGACATCGGTGGTGAGGACGATGCTTGAGTCAATTATAAAAGATGAAATAGTGACACATTTGGATAGCAGTAACAGGATCGTTTCGAGTCAGGCATGGATTTACGAAGGAGAAACCATGCTTGACTAATCTTCCTGGAATTTTTGAGGATGTAACTAGGAAAATGGACAAAGGAGAGCCAGTGGAAATGTATCTCTAATATATCAAACAGTGGAAGCCAGTGTATCTGGACGCTAAGAAAGCATTTGATAAGGTCCCACATAGGAGATTAGTGGGCAAAATGTGTGTACATACTATTGTTGATAGGGGACTGACATGGATAGAAAATTGGTTGGCAGACAGGAAACAAAGAGTAGGGATTAACGGCTCCCTTTCAGAATGGCAGGTAGTGATTAGTGGGGTACCGCAAGGCTCGGTGCTGGGACCGCAGCTATTTACAATATGCATTAATGATTTCCATGAAGGGATTAAAAGTAACATTAGCAAATTTGCAGATGACAGAAAGCTGGGTGGCAGTGTGAACTGTGAGGAGGATGCTATGGGGATGCAGGGTGACTTGGACAGGTTGGGTGAGTGGGCAGATGCATGGCAGATGCAGTTTAATGTGGATAAATGTGAGGTTGTCAACTTTGGTGGCAAGAACAGGAAGGCAGATTATTATCTAAATATTGTCAAGTTAGAAAAGGAGAAGTACGAGATCTGGCTGTCCTTGCTCATCATTCAATGAAAGTAAGCATGCAGGTACAGCAGGCAGTGAAGAAAGCTAATGGCATGTTGGCCTTCATAATGAGAGGAGTTGAGTATCGGAGTAAAGAGGTCCTTCTGCAGCTGTACAGGAACCTAGTGAGACCACACCTGGAGTATTGTGTGCAGTTTTGGTCTCTAAATTTGAGGAAGGACATTCATGCTGTTGAGGGAGTGTAGCGTATGTTCATGAGGTTAACTCCCGAAATGGCGGGATTATCATATGTTGATAGAATTGAGCGACTGGGCATGTATATACTGGAATTTAGAAGGATGAGAGGATATATTATTGAAACATAAGATTATTAAGGGATTGGACACGCTAGAGGCAGGAAACATGTTTCCGATGTTGGGGATCCAGAACAAGGGGCCACAGTTTAAGAATAAGGGATAGGCTATTTAGAACGGGGATGAGGAAAAACTTTTTCTCCCAGAGCGTTGTGAATGTGTGGAATTCTCTGCCTCATGCTTTCAAGAGAGAGTTAGATAGAGCTCTTAAAGCTAGCAGAGTCAAGGGATATGGGGAGAAGGCAGGAACGGAGTACTGATTGTGGATGATCAGCCATGATCACAGGGAATGGTGGTGCTGGCTCGAAGGGCCGAATGGCCTACTCCTGCACTTATTGTCTATTGTTTTGTGAGGAGTAGCAATATGAGCTATATTGTTTGCTGACCTGGAGAAGATACAATCAAGAACGGAGAAAGGGTATACTTTTGGGAAATATTAGCAAGCTGTCCTCCAGAAGGGAAATTACAGAGGGTTACCCTCATAATAATCATTAAAGTAATGAAAGCATTTTATAGGATTGAGTATGATGAACATTTCTATTTGCAAATGAGAGCAGTTAATCTCTAATATTTCAAATAGTTAATTAAATATTTATTTACTGTTGGAATATATATTCATAATTGGAACAAAAAAATGCATCCTGATGAACAGAGGTGATGAAAAGAAGAATGAATTGATAGGAAGACAAAAGTATTGAAGGAGGCTCATGCAGATCATCAATATCAGCAGATACATTTGGATCAAATGGTCTGGATCTGATATAAATAGATAGGCAACTATCAACAAGTGGATCTGTGGACAGTTCAGGACTCTGATGTGGATAAAATGACACCATGTTAGAAACAACCTTAATTCTATCGACATATACATTGAAACTGGCTATATCAGATTATAAATACTCAGTGAGCATTTTTTAATCTTCATATAGTAATTCGGCAGCATGATGGTGTAGTGGTAGAGTTGCTGCCTTACAGTGCCAGAGACCCGGGTTCGATCCTGTCTACAGGTGTTATCTGCATGGAGCTTGTACATTTCCCCCCTTGAGCTGCATGGGTTTTCTCTGGGTGTTCCAGTATCCTCCCACACTCCAAAGATGTACAGGTTTGTAGGCTAATTGGCATGGTAAAGTTGTAAATTGTCTCCAATATGTGTGGAATAGTACTGGTGTGCCGGAGTCGCTGGTTGGCGTGGGCTTGGTGGGCCGAAGGGCCTGTTTCCGCGTTGTATCTCTAAACTAAACTAAAACAAATTGCTCAGTACAAATGATTATTACAGAAGGTATGTAAACTCAGTGCATAGACATTTATCATACTTTCTTTAATTCACCATTAAGAACAAGACAAAATCATAGCCACATGACAAATGAAAGAGATATTGACAGGAAAATATGCCATTAAGTGCTGCAACCACACAACTGTTTTCTGGAGTGAATGTGTGGGAGGGGCAGGTTCCTCACAGTCTTCAAACATGGAGCAGGCATAGTGAAAATTGCAGATATATTTGTAAACATTTGCAAGTCTTAATGGCTATACCAACCATCAGCAGAAGCCTGCAGGCCATAGCTATCCCGCAGCATGAACTCAAGCCAAGAATCATGAAAGTATCGATTAACATTGGCTTGATTATATCCATTTGCTGCACTCAATTTTTTGTGCAAATAGTTCCAGAATACATTGATTGTTGTGTTTGCAATTTATCATTTAAATAGTGGTGAATATATTGCCTCCTGCACTTTACTTTCATGCCTGCTCAGTCTAGTTGGTTGGGAAATCTAAAAATAATTTGTTAGTTCAGTAGCTATTTGGGAAAAAAAACATTGGCAAGTTAATGTTGAAACTCATGGGACCTCATTGCAGTTTGTGTTGTTGGAATGTTGAGGCTGAGATCTACAAAACTATGTTAATATCTGTACACCAGAATGAGTCACAACTGAACCTAATTTGTAAATTTGTAAATTATACAGTATTGTTAAAATATAGTGTTAATGTGTTCTCAGCACTTTGTTTCTATGAATATATTTTCTAACTGTTATTTCAGATTTAATCTAATTTGAAATATATAATTTCTGCTCTTACTGGAAAACTGAAATAAAGACATAAAATGTTGTGAATATTCAACACATCATCAGCAATCATCCATAATCAGTACCCCGTTCCAGCTTTTCCCTATATCCTTTGTTAGAGTTCATGTTTATCATGGCAAACTGTTTTCCAGCCAACTTCATTGTTAATTACAGAGCTGCCTTTCAAAATAAATGGGAAGGATGACTTTGTGATACTCAATAATGGTAATATGCATGAGAGTCCAAGATATTTACAAAAAATAAAGCAATTAAGAGTGCCTTAATATGGGGAAAATACTGTATTGAACTTAAGCCAGTGGTGTTTAAAAACGAATATGCAGGAACATTTTGGAAGTACTCCACAGGTCGGAGACCAACCGCACAGATAAATGTGGAGTAAATGATCTTTCGTAGAACTGGGTGAATTTAAAGACATAACAGATCATGAACAAGTACAGAGCCACCAACAGGAAATTAGGCAGGAAGGGAAGGAAGATCTGAGATTGAAAGGACAGGAGTATAAAAACAAAAGGTGCATTCAGACGAGGGTAACCGGCAATAACAGAGCAATTTCCTGCATCTGCTGGTGAGAAAATAGGAACCAAAGAATTAGTTTACAGTTACTGATGTCATTGTTGAAGCTGCATTAATGCTAATGTTCTGCACTCTGTTTCCTTTCTCTTTTTGCATTACACTTTGTACTTTGTGTGTGGTATGATTTGCCTGCATAACAAGCAAAATAGTTAGTTCTCTATCTCAGTACACATGATAAATAATGATCTGATAGCAATTCCAATTATAAAGTTCCAATCGGAACACCAAGTGCGTTCTTTGAGTTGGATTTGAGATTCATTGAAGGTTTCAGAGACATCAAGCAAGTCAAGGGAGAGAGGTATTTGAATTAGATATACACCAATTGGTGTAGTGAAATGTTTCTTGCCAATGCAGCACATAAAAAAAGAATACAGACATAACGCTAATAAAGAGATTTAAACATAAAAAACATCCCCCCCTCAATGGTTCCCACTATGAGGGAAGGCACAATGTTCAGTCCCCAACCCATGTCCACCCATAGTCAGGACTATTGAGGCCTCCGCAGTCGCCTTCATGGAGGTCCGATGTTCCAGGCCGTTCTAACTGGGTGAAGGTGCTCCGGCATCAGGAGAATCCCCTCAGCGGCTCGGGACACCTGGAATGGCCGCTTCCTTACCGGAGTCCGCGGCTTCCAAAGCCAACAAGGCCGTGCTGAGTGGAGCTCCCCCCACTGGCTCCCGATGTTGAAGTCGGCGCCGCTGGCCACTCTACAGACCCGCACCTACGCAATGTTTTTTGTCGGCGGGCTTCAGCTCACCGGAGCTCCAGCGCGGCGACCCAGGCAAGGCATCGCCCGCTCCGTGATGGTGCTCCAGCGCTCTGCCGATGCCGAGGTTCTGGGCAGTCTCCTCAGGAAAAGCCGCTCCAGGCCCGCTGGTAGGGCCGGAGAAAAGCTGCCTCTCGAAGCGGGTAGGGACCAGGAAAAGTAGTTGCCCCCTTCCCTCCTACCCCCCCCCCCCCCCCCCCCCCCCCCCCACACACTCTCACACACACACACACATTAAAAAAGAATAGAACTCCAAAAACTGAACACTTTAACTCACTAAAAATAAAGAAAAGAGTGAAAAACAAACAGCTGCTGGCTGGGCAGCCATACCATACAGGACGGCGCCCCCTATGTATAATATAGAAAGAGATGTCAGAGGATACTTTCGTCCCACAGTCATGTATTATATTGTATTGGTTGGTATAATACGCCAGAATAAACCATCAGAGAATTATGTATTCACCTGCAAGCACTTTAGAAATGGCTTTTTAAGATTACAAAGAAATTACATTAATGCTAGTCATTTAATGCTGTTGAAATGTAAGTTACAATCATCATTCCATACAGTTTTTTTTTAATTGAACATGGTGTAGACATGTGTCCTTAACTGCATCAAGCCAAATCAAATAGAAAATAGTGTCAAATGCACAAGCACAGTAAGGTACAGGTACAGCGGAAAATCTTGCTCGCAGCAGTGTCAAAGGCACATAAACGCAAACAGCACACAAAAACATAAATTACACATCAATTATACAAAACTTTCACATACATTTCTAACAGAAGAAAAACTGCAAAAAAAAGGACATGAGTCCAAAACACAATTAGAAAAAAAGACGTCCATGGTGGTGAAGAACAGTGTTCCATTGTCAAGTTATGATTAGAATAGAATAGAATAGAATAGAATGCCTTTTATTGTCATTCAAACAGACAAGGTTTGAACGAAATTTCATTCCTACAGTCATGACATTACAAAAAAAACCAAGACACACACTTAACACAATTTACACAAACATCCATCACAGTGAATCTCCAACACCTCCTCACTGTGATGGAAGGCAAAAGTCTTATATCTTCCCTTTGTTTTTCTCCCGTGGTCCAGCAGTCCAACTGCAGCGTCGAGGCGATGGTAAGTCCCACGGCTGTTTAAGCTGCGCCGGGCGATGTTAGGCCCCGTTCCGAGTCATTTAAACCCCGCGATTCCTGTGGGAGAAGTTGCCGTTGCAGGAGCTCTGAAAAGCGGTCTCCCACCAGGGAGCTATGAGCTCCCGATGTTCCTGTCCACCGGGCCTGCAGCCGGAGCCTCCGAAGCTCCGAAGTCGGGTTGCAGCTGCGTGCCACCACAGCTCTCCCCGATCTGAAGTCGGCCAGCTCCGCGATGGTGAGTCCGCAGGTTCCGCGACTGGAGCCCTCAGGTTGGTTCCAGTTGGAGGCCGCCGCCAGCTCCACGATGTTAGGCCCATCGACACCGGAGACCGGACAGGGAAGAGATTAAACAGTTTCCCTCACTCCCCCCCCACATATACACAGCTAAAAAATAATAAAAATTAGACCGAAAAACGTACATCTAACTGGACAAAATTTTTTAAAAAGACAGACGGACTGCAGTCAAGCCACTGTCGTTAGGCGCCGCCACACCACATAGGGTTGGGCAGATTGCTTCAAGAAGCTGATGCTTGTAGGAAAATAGCTGTTCCTGAACCTGATTTTTTTTTTTTTTTTTTTTAAAAAGACAATACATGATTACAATTGAGCCATCCAATGTACAGAAACATGATAAAGGGATTAGCATGTAGTTCAAGGTAACATCCAATTAAAGATAGTCTGAGGGTCTCCAGTGAAGTAGACAGTAGCTTAGGACTGGTCCCTAGTTGTTGACAGAATGTTGTTGTTCTTAGAATAAAGGGGAGGTCATTTAAGACTGAGCTGAGAAAAAACCTTTTTATCCAGTGAGTTGTGAATTTAAGGAATTCCCTGCCACAGTGGAGGCCAAATCACTGGATGGATTTAAGAGAGAGTTGGATAGAGCTCTCGGGGCTAGTGGATTCAAGGGATATGGGGAGAAGGCAGGCACAGGTTATTGATAGTGGACGATCAGCCATGATCATATTGAATGGCGGTGCTGGCTCGAAGGGCCGAATGGCCTCCTCCTGCGCCTATTTTCTATGTTTCTATGTTTCTAATGGTTCAGTTGTGCGATAACAGCTGGGAAGAAACTATCCCTGAATCTTTGCACTTCTATACCTCTTGCCTGATGGGAGAGGTGAGAAGAGAGAGTGACAGGGATAAGACTCATCCTTGATTAAGCATGGTGGCCTTGCCGAGGAAGCGTGAGGTATAAATGGAGTCAGTGGAAGGGAGGTTGGTTTGTGTGATGGTCTGGGCTGCGTCCATAATTCTCTGCAATTTCATGCGGTCTTCGTTGGAGCTGTTCCCAAACCATGCTGTGATGCATCCCAATAAAATGCTTTTTACAGTGCAACTTCTGGCTTCTATACCTTCTTCCAGATGGTAGCAGTGAGATGAGGGCATAGTCTGGATGGTGAACCATAATGTAGATGTTTTCGATGGAGTGGAGGGCTGTGACCATGATGGAATCCACCACTCTGTAGCCTCTCGCATTCCTGTGTGTTGGAGTTGACATGATGCAACCAATCAGGATACTGTAGCGGCAACTAGTCGTGGTTTGGGAAGTTTGAACCATTGTCATTGGTTGGCTCGATCACATGACCATGGGGGTTCTTTCGTGGGCTTTCTTTTCAGTCGTCAGCTCCTCCCAGCAGCAGGAGCTATTCTAGAGTTAGCTCACCAGGCACACGTGTACCGAGTTTAATTATCGTTTTTTGTTTGCCAATTAAATTGTTTTGAACTTAACTTGCCTGTCTCGCTAAAATACTTTCTATTATGCATCTGTAGAAGTTTGAGTATTCAGAGACATTCCAAATCTCTTCACACTTCCTAGAAAGTAGAGGTGCTGGCACACCTGTGCACTGGGCCCAGAAAGATCACTGAGATGTTAACAACTAGGAATTTGAAGCTGTGAACTCTGTCCATCACAATGAAAATTGATGCATGGTCTCCTGACTTACTTTTTCTGAAGTCAACAATTACTTATTTGATTTTGTTGACATTGACCGAGTGGCTGTTATTGCAGCAGCACTCATCTAGTTCTATCTCTCTCCTGTATGCTAACAGTTCTCCATCCGAATTGAACAATGGTGCTGTCAGCGAATTTATAGATGGCATTGGAGCCATGCTTAGCCACATACACAGGCATGCGCTGAGCATGCTACATAACAGCACTTGTGTTTTATACTCTGTTTTTAATATAGCTCTCCATTGATGTAATTGAAACCACTATTTTGGAAACTAGAGTGCAGCCTGCATGCACTGGTATATTTGTGCATTTGGTAGATGAAGTTCTATCATTCTGAAGCAGAAAAGTGCTTTGTAAAGGTTAAATGTAAAAGATAACAGTCAGAAGTGAATATGAGTCATTTTACAAGAGTTATTTGCACACTTTCTGAAAGGAGTGAGTTCCAAAATGATCATACGAAGAGAAAATGTAGAGATTTTTAAAGAGGGCATTCTGGCATATTGGGTTCTGATGACAACAGGCATGTACAACATTGGTGGGGGAGAGAAATAGCTGGAACTAGCACAGACGTGGATGTTCACATGATACCAGCATCAGAAGGATTAACAGTTTGGAGAATTGCAGCTGATGGTTGAGCATTGTCAGTTATAATTTGGACGGAAGGTGCTAAGATCATTTCAAAATCAACCACAATGTAACTTCATTCTGATGGAAGTCCTTGAGGTAAAATGGAAATGTGAAAATTTCTGCAATTTATATCAAGCGATATTTTACCGTGAAATCCATTCTGTACTCAAAAACTCACAATACATTTTCATTCCAATTACTTAATGCCAATAAAACTTCCTAAAATAATTAAAAAAAAAATTAAATCATACATCTCGGGCAGAACAATGATGATGAAAGTAAAATTATAATATTGGTAAATGGAAACGTTTTCTCTGAGTTCTGAAATATAGAAGCATACTAGACTAAGTGGGACGCTAGTATGGGTATTGTTGGTCGAAGGGACTGGTTTCCAGAGGGGTAGTATGGACATTGTGGGCCAAATGGATTCTTGGGCTGGCAGCTCAGTCACTCAGGCTTGGCAGCTCAGTCACTCAGGCCTGGCAGCTCAGTCACTCAGGCATGGCAGGCTGGCAGGCTGGCAGCTCAGGCCTGGTGGGCTGGCAGCTGAGAAACTGCCAGAAATTCTTCCAAAAACAGGTGACAGACTGTGAGAGAGAAGGGGAGAGGGTGGACAATCAATTTTAGACATTTTTATCTGTTTTTACAGATCACAGCAATGAAGGAGGAAAGTCTATTTTTGCGTGGATCTCTGGAGCGCTAAATGGGTGTTGTGGGCTGAGGGGCTGGTTTCCAGATGGGTAGTGTGGACATTGTGGGACGAATGGATTCTTGGGCTGGCAGCTCAGTCACTGAGGTCAGGCAGCTCAGTCACTCAGACCTTGCAGGCTGGCAACTGAGAAACTGCCAGAAGTTCTGCCCAAAACAGATGACAGACTCTGTGAGAGAGAAGGGGGAGAGGGTGGACTGAATGGATTCTTGGGCTCGCAGTTCAGTCACTTACAGTTGGTGAGCCGGCAGTTCAGTCACTTACAGCTGGTGGGCTGGCAGTTTGCTTACTCGTGGCTGGTGCACTGGTAGTCCAGTCACTCACAGCTGGTGCGCTGGCAGTTCACTTACTCATGGCTGGTGTGGTGGCAGTTCACTCAGTCACCTCTCCTCCCTTCACCCCCCCACTCTGCTCCTTGCCATTCCCCTACCCCCCACACAATCAGTCCATCTCCCCCCATGCACTCTTAGTGGCTCTCCGACAGCGCAGCCATTGCTGCCTATTAGGTTCCCATTGTGATGAAGAACATGCAGGCATGAAAAGTGGAAAAAGGATTTATTAAATTTTAAAATGTGAATGACTTAAAATATAACAATTTAAATGTTAAAGATGAGAATTATTAAGTTATTTCTTGTTGTGTCTCTTGTTGTCTCTGCTCATTGCCTCTTGATGACTCTTTGCTGTTGATTTAAAAAAAACAAACAATTTTAATATAGAGCGATTGAGCGGTCAAATTTTAACAAAGAAAATCGGAGAATTTCTCAGTAAGTGAACTGCCAGTGAGCGGTGCTGGTTCGATGGGCCAAATGGCCTCCTCCTACACCTATTTTCTATTTTCTAATTTATCTCAGAAGTCATCATTCAACGTTTTTCCTGTTCCTCCTGGTGCATCAATGAAATACTTTGAAGGAAGATTCCTTTTCAAGGAGTTGCACACCTGGTCATACACTGCTCGCTGCTCAGCATTCAGCAAAGGTTCATTCTCCTTAACAAATTGCTGTTGTTCAGTTCTATCGTGGCCCCATAGCAGAAGCGTCCACGTCACGGGGCTGGAAACTGGAAGTATCCTGAGCTAATTCTGCTACCACCATCGTCTATTGCAATAAGTGATGGCTCTCATTGATTGTCGCCGGAAGCTTGCGTCCTTTTCAGGGCAGATGATGACAGCGATGTCAACATTTGTAACAAGATGGACACGAAAAGAGAGAGTTCTATCATATTGCAATTCCTGCAGCAATTCTGGATTGTCATCATCAAGGTGTCTCCTTCCATTTCTTGGTTGTGGCAAATTAAAGAATTCCATTGTTTTGTTGTAATTCTCAAGCTTGTCTTGAATATACAATAGGGACTGATCATGATGTTTGTCATCAATCATGATATTAGGATAATTCATTTTTCTCCATTCTTTTTCCAGGTAATCTTCAGACATTGAATTCTTGAAGTGTTCCCATAATTGTTGAGGATCGTTGATCTCAGTATTCATCAGCAAAACAACAAACAAATATCTCATTGTACTGGGGAGACTTGTGTTCTCAGCATCTTCCATTGTTTGTTGTCAATGGTCATCAGTCTGCAACAAACCTTTTTGTCTGCAGACGTCTTTGAAGAAAGGATAAATTTGTCCATCATGTGTCTTCAATGAATCAAAAGATAGTGGCCCTTTATGTGATAGAGAAGCAATCTCAAGTAGTGGAGGTCACCACATTTTGGAGACACGTTATAAATGCGTCCCAGAACGTTGGATTCAAACATACCTGGATGATCTTGCATTCTCTTGCTGGCCTTCCTTCTTTGCCATCTCTTTTTGTTCCATGTGTAAAATCGGGGAACATCAGCATAGTTCTTGGAAATGGCTCTTGAGAACACAATGCCATGAATTCAGTTTAAGTCATTCTTGTCATAGCATCATTGGTCCCTTGCTCAGCAGCATTGGGTCTGATAAAGACTCGTTGTTGTTCTGGTAGATGTACATGGAGTCAAAAGACAGCGGGGTGTCTCTCATGAGTCTGAAATCCAAGAATTAATGCCACTGCTTCTGATGGACCGATGTATCTGCCAGTCAAGTACTGTGAAACTTCATCATCCTTGTTAACTTTAAAAGATGCTTGATCACTTCCCTTCATAGTATACTTGATGACATATTTGACTGACTTTATAGGGCAGCATATCACAACGTTGATGTGACATTTGAACAACTTCAATAGTTCAGCATTGTCGGGCACCACCCAATCAGAAAGTGATAGGACGATGCTGGCGTCCTTCTTGATGTCCCTGAAATTCTCCCATGCCTGGAGATCTTCTCCTGTATAGAGCATATGAATTATGTCCACACGTTGTGCTCACGATAAATGACTTTGTGAATCTCTTACTGCATGTTCCTTTCTTCCAACATGGAGAGGTGTGGTTGCAGAACGGTCCATGAATCATGTGCTTGAATGCCAATTCATGCAGCTCAGGAGCTACTTGTGGGTCTGGTATTTCAGCTTGCACAAATGTGTCAAAGTCATTTGGTCTTGGCTTAGTTGCTTCGTCAAGCCACAGCAGACAGTGCAAATGAGGCAGGCCTCTCTTCTGATATTCCATAGTGGAGACAGAAGCTATAGAGTTGCCAAAGAGGCCATTTGGTCCAGTGACGTACTTGATGAATAGCTTCCTTTTCAGATCGAATGCTCTTGCAATCAATTCTGGTCTATCACACAGCTGCTGATTGTGAATGAGGGACTGTCGGATCTCTCTCCAGTTCGGATTGCAAGTCATCGTCATGAAGAATGAAGCATTGCCATACTTCCGAACGTACATCATGGCGTCCTGGCATCGTTCCATCATGTATCTTGGTCCACCGACAAATGTCGAGGAGAGGATGATGCACTTTCTGATGTTTTCCAAATCATCATTGCCGTTTAATGCATCCGTAAGGCCTTTGTAAGTTGTTGATCTCAAGGATGCTTGACTAATGTGAAAATAATTCAGCCTATCTGTCTCAATCTTAGCTGCCATATCGACAACATATTGTTGAAAGAGTCATCCTCCTCTCAAAAGATAATTGAATTCATTATCACGATTCATTATCCTATAGGCATAATACCACATTGCTGACAATTTCTTGTGGTTTCTCATTTGGAGTTGGTGATGCCATCCATCATCTCCATGTGGAAAGAAAAGGATGTATTGAAAACTATCATACGACCTATGAGACTCTGAAATGGATTTCAGGTCTCCTCCTCTTTCTTTCAAGACAATGTGCCGTGATGTTGACAGAGGGTCATTATCGTTTGGTACTATTACAGCAACTTCGTTGGCAATTTGTGCGTTAAACTGCCTTTCATATTCCAAAGCTGGCCGATGATTTGGATCTATGATGATTGATGCCTCTGGTAAACCTCAATTTCTTTCCTTTTCCATTTTAAGTGTTTCAATGTAAGGGTTGTTTTGTCTTCAAGTGTTCAAGCATTGCAACAATTTCCCTTTGAATACCAACATTTTGCAGTATACCAATTCGCAATTCAATGCTATCTTGGGGGTCCATAAAATAGATCTGCAAGAATCGACTTTGTTGGTCTGGGTCAGGCATCAACGAACCAATGTAATGATAAACCTGGCCTTAAATGATCACTGAAGGATTCCATCCGGGTAGCACCACTTCCTTGGCACCGAATGACGTTAGTTGAAATAGACAGTTGTATTTTCTAATATTTCTTCTGAACTTGTTTGCTTGTGGTGTGTCAACAGTATACAATCTCATGAGTTCATCAGGCAGTGCCTGCAGAGGAGCAATGTTCACCTGACCATTCATGCAGCAAACATTGGTGGTTTCTCCAGGGAAACGGTATGCTCAACAATGAGGGCAAACCTTCGTCATTTGACCAACATCAGCAGAAAGATTTATCCTTTGTGCATTTCATCTTGTTGTATCTCTGACCTGCTGATCAGCCAGTCTTTTAGTTTTTTCATCTCCTGTCTTGAACCCTCTTTGCGATCTTTCTCGTTGATCCTTGAGACGCTCACTTCATCTTTGTGGTGCGTTTTCATCCCTACTGTTTTGTGGTCTTTCTTGTTGATCATTGATAAATTCAGTTCTTTTTGGCTGTGTTTGTTCATCCCTGTGTGTTCTTTCTTGTCGATCCTTGAGACAGTCATTTCTTCTTCATGGCATCTCTTCATTATTCCTTGTGCTTTGTGGTCTTTCTCGTTGATCCTCAAAACGTTCAGTTCTTTTTGGTTGCACCTCTTGATCCTTTCTTCTTTGTCTTTGTTCTCAGTCATCTGCGAGACGTTGAGATGTTTCTTCTTGCATCTCTGGTTCCCTTCTCATTCTTGTTGCTTCTCAAAGTTCCATTGCGTGCTCCCTTGACCATCCTGCAGCTCTTTTTGTCCCTTTACCTGACATAATGTCGAAAGAACATCCTGAAGACAATTTCAGTTGTTAAGGAACACTGAAGAATTTGTGGAAAACATTTTAATTTGAGGCGAGGGCTGTTGGGGTGGGGGTGGGGGGTGGCAAAAGTCCTGCAGTGAGGGAGGGGGATGGCTTCAGGTGGGGGCTGTCATGGGTGATGATAGAGGGGGGGTTGTCCTGCATCGGCGGATGGGGTGCAGCTTCAGTAGGGGGCAGGAGAGAGAGCATCCTATAGCGAGGTGGAGTGCAGCATCTTGAGGTGGGGGATGTCAGTGGGTGGGGGGGGGGGGGTGAACGACCTACTCATGGCCTCTGGACTCACTCACTGCCTTGGGACTAACTCATGGCCTTTGGACTGACTGACTTATGGCCGACTTATGGAGTCACGCCCGACGTTTGTAAACTGAAAACTGTAACATCCGCATTGAGGAACAGCTTCTTCCTGACAGCCATCAAGCTATTAAACATAGCGAATGAGCTCTGAACTACAAAATACTATTATTTGTACTATTTGTTATTTATTGAACACCCGCACCCGCCACCTCACGCACACCCAAACATACAGACTCTCACACACACACTCCCACGCATAGACGCACACACAGACACACACACAGACACACACCTATACTCACACAGCACCAATACTAAAATGCCAAGTAACTTCAGAACGTGGTAAGCATAATGAATCCTGTTACTAACCATATTCTCTATGTAAGTAGTTTGAAAGTAAAAACACAGGTGTGTCTACACCAAATTATTCAAACGTTTAAAGCCTTTTTTACTCTGAAACTCCTCCAGAGTTGCTGCTACTGCAAAAACGTGCTTTAAATAACTTTCAACAAACACACACACACTCACCATATATATGGCAGTAAGCTCTATTGAATTAATCAAACGGCTCAGCGCGGCGTCTCCAGTGTGGGCCTTCCGCACTCAGTGCGACCTCTGAACTCACCGGAAATAACACAATCAGCGCCACCTCTGCACTCACAGGAAATTACGTAATCAGTGCCACCTCTGAACTCACTGGAAATGATGCAATCAGGGCAACTTCACCACTAAGCGGAAGTCACGGAATGAGCAGCAATTTTGCATTAAGTACAGTCTTGATCCAATAAAATGTTTATTCATGATTCTTCCTTCCAAAAACTGTTGCACAATGTTCAATAGCCACACCACTTTTCAATAGGCACACTTTTCAATAGCCGCCACACCACTTTTCAATTTGCTGCCACATCACTTTTCAATTTGCTGCCACACCACTTTTCAATTTGCCGCCACACCACTTTTCAATTTGCCGCCACATCACTTTTCAATGTGCATTTGCTAAAGATAGATACAAAGTGCTGGAGTAACTCAATGGGTCACGCAGCTTATCTGGAGAAAAAGTATATTTGGCAAGTCTGAAGCAGTATGACTCAAAACGTCATGTGTCCTTTTTCTCCAGGGATGCTGCCTGACCTGCTGAGTTACTCCTGGACTTTGTCTATCTTTGGTATAAACCAGCATCTGCAGTTCCTTGCTCCTACATTTTGTACATTTGCTCCCTTCAGAAACCTGCATTAAATACTACTGACATTAACATAAGTAAGATTTATATTCTGGATTTGTTGCAGATATATTCATCTACATTACTAAAAGTCGGACCATGACCACTTCCTGTTGTTCTGTATACTGATTTTAGAAAAAAACGCTGCCACTTATGGCTGTGATTTTTGGCCATCTTACCCAGAGTCCCCGTCCGCTACGCAGGACAAGAGGATTTTTCGCATCGATGAAAAAGAGTTATTAGTGTTTAAAAAAGGTTGAGATTCTCTCTCCTGAAGGCCACGCCCCTTCCGGAGGTACTATAAAACCCGGAAGTGTTGAGTGCCTCAGTCAGTCTCTGCAAGATGGGGGAGCGAGAAGGTTCCAAATATTGGAATTGGTGGAGAGGTGGAATATTGCGTTGGGGGACCAGCCCTCCCGTGTGACGCTGGGACCCAGCGGGTCCCACTTAGTCTAGTATTATATTATAGAATTAAACATGTTGTTGGTTATTGTCTGCCTCATATTGTAGCATAATTTCTGTGCAAACATTGAAGAATGAGAGTTTTCCGCAATGTCAGCAAATTTATTGGTAATGAGAGACCGACAACTCAAAGGCAACAAAGTGTAAAGCAGTTGCAGAAAGATATTTTTCAGAAAGAAATGCAAGATGATTTTTGCTGAATTATTTAATGTGAGTCTAATTCTGGAAAACAAATGAAGTAAATTTGAACAATGTCTCACTATCAGGTATGCACTGACACAAGATGATTGTAGTTTAGTTAAGTCATTAGGTTTGATACTGGGCCCATCATCGGATTACAAAAGGATTGTCCAGGTTTTTTTATTTTTGTTTATCTGGCATTACTAACACCGTAATAATAATAATAATAATAACAACAACATATTTTATTTTCATTACACATAAGTGCAACGAGATTTGGCTTACAACTTCCATCCGATGTCATAACTTAAACAACTAATAAAATTTAGGTTTGGATACCCCAAGAACAAGGTTTGTGAAAAGAACATTAGAACAGTAAAAGTCAAAACCAAAACAGACTAAAGTGCAGATGTGTGCGACATGACCATCCGAGGGACACAGTCCATGGGGGTGCGGGGCACTCAGCAGGGCCGGTTCAGAGCCGCTATAGCTCTGGGAATGGAGCTGTTCCTGAGTCTGGAGGAGCAGGCGTAGTAGGCCTTGTAGCATTTGCCGGAAGGGTTCGAACAGTCCATTACAAGGGTGAGAGGGGTCTTCATGGATGCTGACGACCTTCCTAAGGCACCGTGTGTGGTAGATGCCCTCCAAAGCAGGTAGCAGTGTCCCAATACGCGCTGAAGAGCTCTCCTCTCTGCCTCCGTGCAGCTGAGATACCACACAGAGGTGCCATACATGCAGAGATGCCATACGTCTACACAGAGATGCCATACGTATGTTACTATACATTCTCTGCAACAACAGTGTAATTTTCCTTTGCCTTGCTGACATGTCAGTGATGAGCTTAGGTGAAATATTTCTATGCTACTTATTCTTGTGAAACTATTGCCAAGCCTACACACTACAGGTAAATTAATAATTTGCATTTATTAAATAATTAAATTCTGCGCTATTATGTACTTCTGGCACAGAAATTCTTTTAGGACTTTAAGATATTTGGCGGCAGCAAATTGTTAAACTGTAAACTACTCATTACTTTTAGTTTTAACAATTTAATAAGTGGTCTATATCACATTTAGTTTATTGGTTTAATTTGTATCTATAAAATATTGCACCACAAAAATCACAATTGCTATAACATAAATAGTGGAAAGTAAACTTTCACCTAGCCAAGCAGAAAACTGATGTATTCAGATCAGTCATCCATTTTATTTTTGATCTGCACCATAAATGGCTTCATGCAGTGGTATGTGAAGAGCATGTGGTGAATTTTTGCACAGTTCCAAGTGCAGAAAGGATGCTGGCAAGACAGCAACATCTGCAAACATAAGGATCTACACTAACACAAAGATGAACAGTAGCAACGCATACTTCCACTACCAGAGAAAAGCAAAATAACATAAAATCTGTGTTCCCAGTTAAAATATCACTGGTAAGAAATTTGATGTGTCTCTGACTTGCTATGTTACACTATTGTTGCTTTCAATACTATTGCCCTTATCAGAGTCCAAATAAATCATAAAACTGGGAATATTTATCTTTAAGAAATCGTGTGGGTGATTTTTATTCCCGTTGCTATGGTGAAATGTGACTTAATAGTTCCTGACAACCACTGTTTGTACAGATCATGGCTTTCACACCTTTGCTGTGGAAGTGAGGATAATACAGGTGTTGGTCATTTGTAATCCATGTGTGTGATTACACTACATTCACACCAATGCTCATCCTCATGGATTAAATCCTGTGCCACAAGTGACCCCTCTGCAAGGCATGTGACCATTATTCAGACTGAGTTCACTACATATCTGTAGAAGGAAACTGCCTGTGGAGTTCAGCAATAATGTCATGAATGTGCCCAGCATTGAAAATTCAGAGATGCAGACTCTAACACATTGTTTTCCAGACAGATCTCTTTAATTCACATCTCTTAGCCCTGTAAGGGGAATAACATTTAAAGCAACAATAATGTAACATGCCAAATTGCTAATGAGAATGCTTCCTTAGCTGTGAACAAAAGTGGTGACTGCTCATCATTTCTCTGATTTCAATCAAAATGGCGGAGATGAGCATCATGTGTGTTAATAACATCATCACTTGCGTGAATGACTGGACAAATGCAAGCTATGCTAAAATGACTCGTTCCCAGAAGTACCTGGTCCAATTTCCCAGTGGGCAACACTTCCATTGGAAATTGTTAGTATTGCATTCAAACGTGTGTAATTCGATGCATAGTAAATAGTATGCATAGATACATATGGCTTCAATTATTATGCAAGCAAAATTTTTGGTCCATCAATTTTGAGCACCGGGGAGAAAATAGCTTGGATGTCAAATGTCCCATAAACAGAGCGGAATTCATCGGTCTGTGCCCTCTGTTCCAAATAGCAGATCACAGAGGGGTGATTCAAGAGTAGTCATATGTTATAGCAGTTAGGTGGGATGCATTTGGTCCTCTGAAAGATATGAAAAGCTCAGCTGAGATGATCTAAGGATAGGTTTTACAGCTCAAATTCATTCAGAGCAAGCAAGGAATTTGCCTGCTTTTAAATCTCATTTATGACTACCTTTTTAACAGCTAGAGTATAAGAAAACTATTCCACATTTGCCGACTGATTAGATTGAATGGGACTTTTGAAGACAGATGACTTATTTTTTTGTTTTTGGATCGACTTCTGTTTTTGATTTGTGTATTGGTGATTTCTTTATTATTTATTTTTACTCCGATTATATGTTCTTACTGTAAAGCGCTTTGAGTATTAGAAAAGCGCTATAAAAATAAAATCTATTATTATTATTATTATTATTATTATTTTCAGTTCACTTTATAAAACAACTTGGTAAACATGACATTGGACAGATTCTTCCGTAGGCTGAACAGTACAAGGTAGGTGGAAAATGGTGTGAAAATAAGCTGTACGTTCAATGACTTGTCATGGGATATCATGCTAAAGATAGTACCGGCCACAGAGATATACATTCCTTGCTGGTGAGTTGCAGTTTAGTTTATTGTCACGTGCACTTAGCAAAAAGCTTTTGTTGCGTGCCAACCAGTCAGCAGAAAGACAATACATGATTACGATCGAGCCATCCACAGAGTACAGATACATGATAAAGAGAATATCATGAATGACGTTTAGTGCAAGATAAATCCAGTAAAGTGCGATCAAACATAGTCCGAGGGTCTCCAATGAGGTAGATAGTAGTTCAGGACTGCTCTCTAGCTGTTGGTCGGTTGGTTTAGTTGCCTGATAAAGGCTGGGAAGGAATGAGAAAATGTCTTGAAGTGTTCTAAAGAAAGAGGAACTGGAGATAGACCAAATAAGCTCATGGAATCAGAGCTACAAATGATTTAAAGCCATAATCAAAGCATTGTAATACATATCCTAATGTTTGTATAGCTCCACTTGCTTCAATCTGCTCACTTAAGCCCACCTTAGTATAATGGTCTTCATTCCAGTTTATGTTAAAGCATGCTTTTCCCTCTCCTTTAATGCATTTTCTCATTCCACCCCCACTGATATTCAACATTACATCATTTCATATCCCCTCATCATCAACAAAAATATTCTCCAGCCACCTGGTCAATGCAAACCATTACACATTTATCTTTTCTATCTTTCCTTGGAGATGAAGTGACCACAAACCCTCAGCCAACAACAAGAACCCGAGATGACCAACAGTCAGAGACAATTAATCTCTGCAGGGGAAATGATCCTGAGGATAAAGAGCATGAAAGTTGAGAACCTTTCACCTACTTCGTAACGGCATCTAGCCCTATCATTTTGTTGTGCTTAAGGTTGCAGGCCAAAAAAACAAGAAGTTATGTATTACATTGACATTTCACATGTTGAAGCTCGAATGACCTTCTTCCAATATATAGGACACTCAGGAAGTCAATGATTAAGCCCCCCCCCCCCGGAACCTGAGATTGTCTGACATGCACCACCAGAAATAGTCATTCTTTGGACACGGATATTCGAACATTCCTTTTTGAAAATGAGTACTAACATGTTTAAGACGTTTGCAATGATAAACAAGAATTATATTGATTATGGAACATTATATTTTTTAAACAAGAGTTCTCAGTTACATTTTTATCTTGGGGAAATAAACCAAATGAAAAGCTTTCAAAGTACCCCACTCCTTAGTTTGGAAGCATCAGTCACAAAATAGTCAGTAATAGATTAAGTTCACAAATACTATGTAAACTTGGCAATTTTCTGAAAGTAAAAACTTAGTGTAGATTGAGAAAGTGATGCCGCCCTTTGTCTCTGTTGCATGCAGTAATTCCTGTACATTTGTGTATTTAGAATACTGAGCAGTGCTTTGGTGCGAATTTGTGTGCAAAGGAAAATGTTGCAATATTATGTGGGTGTGTGTGTGTGTGTATGTATTGTGTGCCAAAATACTAACAATATTAGCCTGGAGCAGAATAATCTTGGTCATAGAATTAGTACTAAAGTAATTGCAGTTTTGCAAACTGATCAGTAAACCAATGAAGTGGACTTTTGGTTAAAGGAGAATAAAGGATTTTTTTAATAAAGGATTCAAATTCATGGGCACAGGCATCAATAAAGGTCATGGAACGAACTGTAATGGGGTTGGGCCCCTACCACAAATAAGCTTACAATTAATAAACACAAAAGGGGTAGACGCAAGGTCTTCAATCTGTCAGAAGACAAGGTGCAAAGGTAAAGGGCATGTTCCACTTGGGCGTCATTTGCGCATCATTTACGCGACAGGCCGGTAGTGACTGTAACGCGAAAATCGTCTAGCAGCACGACAGTCGCACACCAACTGCTCTTGAGCGCCCTGCTTCTTTTGGGAGCCATTTGCGATGTAATTCGTACTTAGTCCGATCTCCTTGGCAAGAATTCTCCTGGTGACATTTTTTTTAAACTACGCGCGCTTTATACCCATGTGGGCATGTGGTGTGGCGCTCAAATGACCCGCAAATGGCGCGCTGACGGTGTACGGGTGGCGCATGTTTATGGACTTTGACGCATGGTGACGCATAATAAATTAGCATAGGGAATGTTCGTGCGTCACCGTGTGTAACCATGCATCACCACACGCTACACGTATGTCAGTGTACGTCATCAGTACATCAGCGTGTGTAAGGGATACATCACACAGGTGACGTGTGAGGATTTTGAGCATTCCAAAATCCTGGGGAACCACGTGTTACCGCACGTCGCTGCATACGCCACCACGCCTCACCACGCACAATGCGCGCGTCATGACGCGCCAATCAATATTTAGGATGTAGCGTAAATGACACCCAAGTGGGACAGGCCCTTAACTCTACGGATCAGGCAGCAGCTCTGAAAGACATGAACAAGCAACATTTTGGGTCGGGACCACCCTTCAGATTAAAGGATCCAACCCGTAACGTTGTCTATATGTGCCGTCTAGAGATGCTGCCTGACCAGCTGATTTACTTAGGTACTTTATGCTCTGCGCAAGATTCCGGTAGCTGCATTCCTTGTGTCTTCAATTTGTCTGAGTGGGGTTGAATGAACAAGATGAGGCTTTTAGTGTCAGCCCAAAATTCATTCACTACAACAAAAACATGTTATTTTATCCATACTTCTCATGTAATCACCACAGATCAACCTACTGTCCACTTCATGCAGGATGGCAATTGACAGCAGTACAAACTTGGGGAAACCAAAACTACTCATCAAGGCCAGGTAAGGGGCAGGTACAACTGTCGACTGTCCAATGTGGCTCTCTATATGCACGAGAGTGCCATGTATATTGAGTGTACATATACTTTTAAAATCTATATGTAATTTGCAGTGTGACTTTTGATACCTTGTTGTAACAACCTCTACAATTGGTCGGCCACTGTTTACCTTCTGTAGCCAAGGCTGAGTAGCCTACCCCAGCTTCTTTAAAGCTCCAACCTTATTAAGTGTCTGACTTAAATAATATTAATAAGAAATTGATAAGAAACACAGACATTACATAGGAGATGTATGATTGTGGCAGGATATGTTCAGTCTTTCTTATGGGTGTCTGAAGAAACAAAGTATCCAAATTTCTCTCTTCCATGTTCTCTGTGTGACAGAATGAAGCAATTATTTCAACCATTAGGAGCAGCTAGTTTAACCCAGTGTAATGTTATATCACATGGAAGGCTGATTGGATTACATTCTCTGCACTTAGAATGAGGCTTCAATCCACAACTTTCCAGGCAGAGGTGTGCATCACAACTGTGAAACTGACAGGCTTCATAGAATTGGATAACATTTACAATCCAGAAGGACACCATATGGCTCATTCTGTCAGCGGTAGTTGTAAAAGAGTCAAACTCACCTTCCAGCACCAGCCCGAGCCCTGCAGGTCACAGCTCTTCAAAAGGAAATATGAAATAGGAATAGGCCATTTGGACCGTTGAGCCTGCTCTGCCATTCCATAAGATCACAGCTGATATTAGTTTAGTTTAATTTATTATTATTGTCGCCTACACTAAGGTACAATGAAAAGCTTCTTTGTTGCACACTATCCAATCAATGAGAAGGCTATAAATGATTACAATCAGGCTGTCCTAAGGGTACAGATAAAGGATAGTGCAACATTTAGTGCAAGAAAGTCCAGAAAAGCCTGAGTAAAGGTAGTTCTAAGGTCTCCAATAGGTAGATCGGACATCAGTACCACGCTCGAGCTGGTGAGAGGGTGATTCAGTTACCTGATAGCAGCTGGGCAGAAACTTTCCCTGAATCTGGAGATATGAGTTTTCAAAGTTATGTAACTCTTGCTGTAACTGATGGAAGAGGGGAGAAGAGATCATGATCAGGGTGAGACAGGTCTTTTATTATGCTGGTCGCCTTGCTGATGCAGCATGATGGAGTCAATTGAAGGAAGGTTGGTTGGCATGATGGTCTGGGTTACGTGAACGACTCCATGCAATTTCTTATGGTTTTGGGTGGAGCTGTTTCCAAACAACACTGTGATGCATCCCAACATAATGTTTTCTAAGGTACATCTGTAGTAGTTGGTGAGCGTTGTTGGGGGCATGGAAACATAGAAAATAGATGCAGTAGTAGGCCATTCAGCCCTTCGAGCCAGCACCGCCATTCAATATGATCATGGCTGATCATCCTAAATCAGTACTACAGATGCTGGACGAGGGTTTCAGCGGGTAGCAGCATCTTAGGCGACGTCGAGACCCTTCGAAGGGTCTCGACAACGTCTTCGCTAGATGCTTGCACCGCTTTCTCCAGCTCCTAAATCAGTACTCTATACTGTTCATCTACATCTGTAGTCTAAAGCTTATTGATTTGTGATTTGAATTGCATTCTTCAAATATTTGATATCTTTAATATGGAGCATATTAGTTTGGACAATTATTTGATAATGCAAATTCCATCTTCAAGTTTGCCGACGACATGACTTGTTAGATGAATTACAGATAATGATGAGTCAGAGTATAGAAGTGAGATTTGACCAAATAGTGCCAGCACAATAACCTGGCTCTCAATATCAGTAAATTCAATGAACTGATTGTAGACTTTGGAGGAGGAAGGATGAGAACCCACAATCCTGTTTATATCAGTGGGACGATGGTGGAGTGAGTTAAAAACTTCAAATTCAGGGCGTGCCTATTTCAGAAATCCTTCCTGGACCCAGCACACTGATGCAATTATAAATAAAGCACATCAACGCCTCTACTTCCTGTGAAGGTTACAGAGATTCGGTATGTCAGAGAGGATTCTCTTGAACTTCGACATGTGTACAGTCGAGAGCATATTGACTGGTTGCACCATGGCCTGGTTCAGCAACTTGAACGCCCAGGATCAGAAAACACTGCAAAAAGTCGGGAACACTGCCATGTCCATCACCGGCACTGACCTCCCCACCATCAAAGGGATTTATCGGAGTCGCTGCCTCAAAGGCAGCCAGCATCTTCAGCGACCCACACCACCCTGGCCACACACTCATTTCACCCCTGCCATCGGGAAGAAGGTACAGGGGTGCAAACTGTAACGTTCAGGAACAGCTTCTTCCCTACAGCTATCAGGCTATTAAACACTACAACCTCAAATAAGCTCTGAACTACAATAGACATTATTATTATTATTATTATTATTATTATTATTATTATTATTGTTATTATTATTCACCATGGATTGTCACCTTGTCGTGGTTGAGAAGCTTGTGTGGACCTGAGATCTTGAGAATGATGCCGTCTGGAGCTATGCTCCTAGTAGGGCCACCCATGGTGGTAAGGTCGAGGGGGAGGTCTCTGACAAAGAGCAATCCATCCAATACCTCAATGGTGGAACAGGTGGAGGATGATGGCTGACCATAGTGGAGTGTCACAACTGCTGGGAAGGCGGACGAAGGCTGCAGCAGAAAAGGATCTTCGGTCGTCTTGGACTCCATGCCACTGGATCCTGACCCAGATCTGTCAAGGACCGTGGGGTGACTGTCTGTGCACCAGTCTCCCCACGTTAAACAAAGTCACGCACAGGTGTCCTCCATATAGGGAATAGCACCCTGGGGACACCCATGGTCAGCCATCACTGAAGGAGGTCTAAGAAGATATTATTATTATTATTATTATTATTATTATTATTATTATTATTGCACTACTATTGTTTGTTTTTTGAGTATGTGTGTGTATACATATGTATGTATAGATCACAAAATGCTGGAGTAACTCAGTGGGACAGGCAGCATCTCTGGAGTGAAGGGATAGGTGACGTTTCGGGTCGAGACACTTCTTCAGACATATATGTGTGTACTTGTGAGTGTGTGTGTGTGTGTGTGTGTGTATATATATACACTGAACTTTTTTTCTCTCTCATTTATCATATTGTTTACAGGGTACTATGTTTACCTATTCTGTTGAGCTGCAGAAAGTAAGAATTTCATTGTTTTATCTGGGACATATGACAATAAAACACTCTTGACTCTTCAGGTAATTGTGTGTAATCCTGATCTTAATACCAAAAGTACAATTGTCTTTATTGCCAAGGGAACAGCTTATTTGTATGAGTCACCACTGCTGGCAAAATGAGTATTGATATCTTGTCAATTACAGTGTGCTACATACAATAGGTTCTAAGAATTCTGCATGTGGAGTGATTACGAGTGTTTTTTTGTAAGGACAGTATGAAGTAAGGCCTGTCAGTTTCAGGTTAGTGCTGCAATTTCATTGATTTTGTATTTTAAATCTTGCACGTATAAATACTATAGTACACCAGCATAATCAAAGATGGTGCCAAACTGTCAAATCAAAAATGATAATTGTCTATTCTTGTGGTTCAAAGGGCCTTTTAAAACCACGATAAAAGTAGAAAGAATGTTCTCCTTTGGATGCCGGACAACCAATATTACAAAACAACACTTTGCACGTCTTTTTAAAATGCTGTAAAATGCTCTTTTTTAAAAAATCATTATACCCTTTCAAAAATAGTTTTCCTTAAGTCTGACATTTATTGCTTTGAAAGATATCTTTGAAAGTTACTTTGAAAGATAGGTGGTGTGTCCTGAACAGCTGCTGTCCATGTGATGAAGGGAAGCAGTTTGATCAGCTTTGGCTTTTTAAGGTATTTCAGAATAGAAATAGTGTGAGACCAGACCAAATATAGTCCAACAGGTTTCTTTACAAAAATAACTTTTTTGACATAGTTAGCAATCCGACAGAACCTTTTGTAAATATCCAATTACTTTTTGAAAATGGAATTCAATTGATCATAGAGATGTTTGGATTCACAGTCTCTATGTTATTAGCCAACATACTGAAGAAGAGTCCCGACTGGAAATAGCTATAGAACGATACAGTGTGGAAACAGGCCCTTCGGACCAATTTGTCCACACTGGCCAACGTCCCAGCTACACTAGTCCCACCTGCCTGCGTTTGGTTCATAGCCCTCTAAACTTGTCCTATTCATGTACCTGTCCATATATGCCAGTTTTTGATGGGAACAGAGAACATAATGCACAGTAAGCAAACATCTCAATAGAGAAAAAACTATTCATCGTCTTGAGGACTGATTGTGCTTGTTCAAAGGGGTTAGTTAGCAAGGAACATCACAAAGTAACATAATTTACCATCCCTTTCTTTGCTTTTGTTAGATTTGTGGGATGGGAAAGTGGGTGGAGAAATTAAAATTACTTTCAATTCCTGAAGAATTTTGTGCATTCCAAAAACTATTTAATTTTATTGTATTTAATATGTTATCGCAGTCTACTAAACAAATAATTAAAATCATTGCTTCTAGTGAAAGATCATCAACCAATGTTAACCATTTCTTTTGACTTTCTGCTTTCCAGTCATTTCTCTTTGTATTTGCAGCTACAGTAGTTTAATTTTGTTTAGAGATACAGCTGTTTCCACGCTGTTTAGAGATACAGTGTGGAAACAGACCCTTCAGCCCACCGAGTCCGCGCTGACCAGCGATTTCCCCACACATTTCCGGCACTCACTAGGAACAATTTACATTTATACCAAGTCAATTAATGTACAAATCTGTGCGTCTTTGGGGTGTGGGAGGAAACCAAAGATCATGGAGAAAACCCACGCAGGTCACAGGGAGAACATACAAACTCCGTAAAGACAGCACCTGTAGTCAGGATCAAACCCGGGTCTCTGACGCTGTCAGCCAGCAACGCTGGCATTGTGAGGCAGCAACTCTACCGCTGCGCCACTGTGCCTCCCTATCCTATTTTTTTAAACAATATTTAACTTGTTCACTATATTATGTGGCATTGTGAATAAGGTAGAGAATGATTAATTGCAGAAAAAGTTTTGAAAGCCAAGAAAATCATCTGCACCATAGTTAACTGGTGATCGGGTAATGTGCCTGCACCAATGCATGTCATGTGTAAAGGTCCTCTGCAGCAAAAGCTATTGTGCATAAGACACTATGTATTATGTATGATAGAATAATTCTTACAATCTTTGAACACACAGAAGTCTTTCCTCTATTACACACCGGTTAATCTGGAGGAAAGCAGAGTGGATAATGAGGTAAAAACATTGATGTAATTTTGATCAAGTACTTTCCAGTGTAAATATGGATACAGAAATTTGGAGATAATATAAATCTGATTTTAATGAAAATAACCATGAAGGAGACAGATGTTCATAAAAATGTTTAAAATTCACTTATTTGATGGAAACATACGAATCAATGTCTTCAAAGGGAATTTGATGAGAGAGAATAAATTCAGGTTTATTCATGTTAACTCAGAAAGAATGTCGTCTGGAATGCCAGGAATGGTTCGCAAAGAATCAGCAGTGGGTTGAATATTCTCTGTATGTAACAGTTCTATGATGCTTTAATCACTGAGGCTATGATCCTTCAGTAAAACAAACCTGCTGACCTTATCGAGTACTTCTTAATCCTAACACTAGTCTTGTACCAATATGGCTGACCTACAGGTTTAAAGAGGCCTAGCAAACCATCAAATCACAAATGTAATGTACAATAATGGGCGGCACGGTGGCACAGCGATAGAGTTGCTGCCTTACTGTGGCAGAGACCCGGGTTCAATCCTGACTACGGGTGCTGTCTGCACGGAGTTTGTACGTTCTTCCTGTGACAGTGTGGCTTTTCCCCAGGTACTCGGGTTTCCTCCCACACTCCAAAGATATATGTACATGTTTGTAGGTTAATTGGCTTCAGTAAAAAATTGTAAATTATCCCTATTGTGTAGTGTGTGCTCATGTAACGGGGATCGCTGGTCAGTGTGGACTCGATGGGCTGAAGGGCCTACATCTGCACTGTATCTCTAAACTAAACTAAATAACAAACTACAGAGATGCAAGATTGCTGTAAGCAGGGCAATTGGCAGTGAAATAAATAACTTTTGTTAGGAGTCCGCACATATTGTAAATGAATGAAACAGTGGAGCTTGTTCAGAAGAACAGATTTTTCCAATGACTTTGTATACTTACATACAAAATGTTGATGAATCATATGCCAAGACATGCCAATCCCTCTGAATCTCTCAGCTCTGCAACCCCTCAGAATTTGGGTAAATACGCCTCCTTTTTTCTTTACCTGTCAAATTCATAATTTCACAAGGGCCCATATTATACTACGCACTTCAGCTTGCACTATTATGATCACCTTACTGGTATTACTGATAATTTATTGTATAATTGTTTATTGTTTTGTTAATTGTTGTGTCAATGTTGCTGTAAAGCTGCAGTAAGTAAGAATTTAATTTGCCATTTAAACATTCTTGCCTCTTGATGATATTCTAGTCAACAGCTTTTTGCACATTTGCTTAGGCTATCAACATTCATTGGAGGCACACGATCTGTTGTAAAAAGAAGTGAGCTGCCAGTGGAACTAACAAAAGAGTCTTGACTCAAAACGCCACCTGTCCATTTCCGTCCACAGATGCTGCCCAACAAGTTCATCCAAACTGTCTCCTTTTGTTTTATCTACAATCCATTCTCTTTTCACTCCATGTAAGTTTAAGTAATGAGTTCCTTGTTGGAAATAGAACTGGAAAAATATTACTTTAGAACTGAATCAAAGATGGTCTGGTTGAAAATACTGCTATTGCCAATGAAGAAGTTGCTGTACGATATTGCTCTTAGTCCTGTATAATTTTCATTGTGTTAGCCTTTTTCTTACATGGTGTGTAGCTGAACTCTGCATGTGGTGTGTGGTTCACTACGCCTTATTGACTACATTTGCACGTGACATTTTTCACAAAGCTCTGATTTCTTTCAGTGCATAAATGTGAGCATGAATATGATGCAGACACAGAATAAAGGGTCAATGAACTGTTTATTACTTTCATGTCACGTGGCAGTGAAATCGAAAAAACAACTTTACGTTGGCTTTACAAACATGATGAAGTTTATTTTTGACATTTCAAATTAAGAGGAAATAATGTAGTCACCCTCTGGAGCATTGAGAAGATACATTTACTGCTTTGCTGAAGTGTTTACAATACACTGTATGTCGGCAGCTCCACATTTAACCACATTGAATGAAGCCCTATGATTCTTTTATGCACTAAGATAGCAAACAACAAGATAATTTGAATTTATCATTAAAATTGACAGACATAAAAAAAATGCATAGCATTTAAGGCCATTTAAGCAATTCCAAAACTAGCTTTGATGCAGTGATAGTTGCATAATCATCTTGCATCCCCATTTTATTTTTCTACTAAATAAACTCAGCTCTCGACCTTTGGGCTGTTGTCATTTCATGTCTAGGTTTATTATGGAGTCATGTATAGAGTGGTCAATAACATTGTCAAAGAAATATCCTGTGATGTCTACCTCTTAGACAGACCCTCTGGATCAAGGATGATTTGCTTTCCTCCAAGATAACTGATGAGGGCAACATGGGAATCACCGACTCTTCCAAAGATGGGGCAAGAGCTGCCTTAAGCCCCGTCCCACTTGGGCGACCTCCACTGTGACCTCTGGCGAGTTTTCCCGCGATCCCTAGTCGTGGAAGGTCGCCACGAGGTCGTAGGAGGTCTTCGTCACTCTCCTTCATGGTCGAGAGTGGTCTCCACGTAGTCGAGGCTTCAGCTAGGTCGCGGCGTATTTTTCAAAATGTTAAAAATTGACCGCGACTAAAAATAGTTCACCATGGGAAAATTCTATAATTTTTTTTGTCATAAGTCTCTTCAAAACCAGTCGTAGTAGGTCGTGATGCTAGTCGTAAGTAGTCGAAGATGGTCGAAGGTAATAGCTCCTGGGTGAAAAAAAGGTCAGTGGAAAAAAAAGGTAATTTAAACAGCAGAACGTCACCTCTTTCGCTCCAAGGCATGTTCATTCATAGCTGGGGAGTTTTTTGGAGAGGAGACTGTTTTAGAGATGGCACCAAAAAGGCACAGCGCAGAGGGAGGGCACAACCCTACAAAAAACCTGTCATGCAAGTGTTGCCCACCCAGGAGGAGGAGTGGCAGGAGGTGATGCCGCAGGAGGTGATCATGTAGGAGGAGGTAGCCCTGCATGAGACACCCCTGGAGGAGGAGACCAGGATGATAGTTTATGTCCCCACCACCACCCCATCCTTTACTGCCTCATTTGAAGGCAGCAAAGCAGCCCTTTCTCCTGTGTCTGACACAGCATCAGAGGCAGATGCCCCATTGGTGGTGAGGGAGGGCTGGATGAAGGTTATGCCCTACACCTTCACCAGGCAGCAGGGGGGGGGGGGGGGGGGGGCATATTGAGGAATGGTTCCAGCAGAATGCCATCCTATACAAAAAGAAAAACGAGGGGTACAGGGACAGGGACAAGAACGGCATGCTTGCCATCCACTGCCCCACATGTGTGCTTAAAGTTCCATCTTTTGTCAAAGCCCAGCGCCACTCTCTCCCAGTCATCTGGTGTACTGCGACAGTCCATCACATCATCTCCATTCACCCATTGAGACCTCCTCTTGTGCTTCCTCTTCACCCTTGCTCTTCCCCTTCTGCCTTTCTTAAAAGCTGCTGAAGCAAAAGGGCTACAGCAAACAGCAGTAATTGTATTTTTACTAACATCCTCCAAACTAGTTCCTTCCTTGCTTGCATGGTTCGGAATGATTTAAAAAAAAACCTGGGAGGCATTTTTTAGTGAGAAAAAAATGCAGACATGACATCATTTTATCAGGTGATCATTTGAGCTGTAGACACTCGTCACTGGTCGTTGTTGGTTTTCGGTGTGGTCCTCTGAGGTGGAAGGGGGTCGTGCTCATTCACGGACCAATTTGCCAGAGACCATCCTCGAGTAAAACGTACATGGTCAAAGCCAGTCTTTCAACATAGTCGAAGGAGGTCGAAGGAGGTCTTCTTTATAGTCGAGGGAGGTCTTCAACATAGTCGTAGGAGGTCGTGCACATAGTCATGGAAGGTCGTAGGATGTCGTAGGTCACCGCGACCTTGATTATTTTTTTAAGTTGCTTAAGGTCGCCAGAGGTCACGGTGGAGATTTCCTAAGTGGGACAGGCCATTATTGTGCAAATGGGTAGGTAGATTGTAAGGTGATGCATTCCTTCCTCACTTACCTTGGGCTTCATTCTTGAGGGTCTGAATACTTTCCTGAATGCATGTTCTTCCCTTTGAGCAGTCATAGACCAGGGATTGCCAAGAGTCAGTGAGGATGGAGACTTTTTTTTTCTAGTTTAAATGGCTTTAAACATATCCTTGAAGCTTTGCCTTTGTCTGCCTGGTAACCTCTTGCTTCAAGAGTCTGGTGTTGGATGGCAACAAAGTAGAAGGTAGCCCACATATTACTTGCACCTTTTATATTTCTGTCAATTGCTATGATAAACTCAGTGGTCTTAGTTTTTGCTATTTTAACGCAAAAAGGAATCATAGCAATGCAACCCACAATAATATATATTTTCTTATTATAACAATTTGACAATAATAATGGGAATCATTTCTTGCCACTTAATATGAAGTATGAATATAGAATTTGTAAATGTGTTATTATCTGGCAGTATGTTGTAACTATAACTGCGGAGAAAAAATCTCCAGGTATGCAGATTATTGCCTTATAAGATCAATTGATAACACTGAGCATGCTGTTCTCTTCCAGTGAAATTCATCTCAGTTAACCACAATGGAATTGAGTTTGGGAGCAGGGTGCAGGTACTGCACGACTGATCCATTGCAGAGTCGATTTACTTATACCAACAAATATGAATTTACAATGATTGTACATTTACAATTCTAGACAGTTCATGAGCTCAGGATCAAAGTGGTATCACCAGCTGTGATACTCTGCTGCGCTTATCCCTAAAACTTCTAGTCTTTTTCCACAGGTCGTTAAAAAATAACTTTCTTTAATATAAAATATCTTGCATTCTAGACTCCAGTTTTTCCTCAGATTTTATTTACCCCATTTTTTTTAAATCAGACTTGCAGAAGATCTTTCTTTGTCACATAAAACAAAATTACATAATTTTGTGCTTTTTTTTCTAATATAAAAAATACAAATGTGTACATTCTTAACCATGTGTTTCAATTTTGAATTTGCATTCAGTTATTGCATGAACTATACTGTCAGCAGATGCCATCTTTTTTTTAGTTGTTAGTACAGATCTCTTGGTGTATATTAAATATATTACAATCAGTCCATCATATCCACCAAGTAGATTCAGCAAATATCAAAGTTAACTTTTATAAAAAGGAGATGTACTGGAAAGAACAGTATTTTCACAGAATCTCATCCAAACTGGTGGAACAGCACCTCATATTCCACTAAGATAGCTTGCATTTAAATGGGATGAGCATTGAATTCTCCAATTTTGGGTAACTAATCAACCTCGCCCCCCTTCGCCGCCTTTCTTCTCCCACCTGCCTTCATTTCCCTGTGCCTCACCTGGACTTGCACCTATTACTCCCCTCCCCCTTCCACCTATATTCCTTTCTCTGGCTTCACAATTTGCAACACTTAAACCTCACACCTTTTGGCATTTCATCTCTGGTCGTTGTCCAATTGCCCATCAATCCCCACACCCCCCCCCCCCGATCTCAATCTGAGTGTCCATTGCCAGGCCCTCTCCTGCCCCTCCTCTTTTCCAGTTCTCTTCACCTCCCCACCACAATCAGCATGAAGAAGGGTCCTCGCCTATAATATCAGCTATCCATGTTCTCCAGAGATGTTACTTGACAAGTTGAGTGACTCACTAAGTTACTCCAGAAATTTGTGGGGTTATTTGTTAACCAGCCTCTGCAGTTTGTTGTATCTCTGAGTTTAGAATAGACTTGCTGCTACCAATACTCCAGAGAATGTTATGGATAGATTATTAAAATTACATATTGCTAAAATAAGTGTTTTTCCATCCACATCATAATCTTATTCTATTTTGCAACATTTTTTTTTAAAATTTCCAACTAATAAACTTGGGAATTTCCCTGAAAACCTCCCTGGAAAAGCATTCAAGTTTCAAACACTCCCCAAGGAAGCATATTTCATGCACAACCATCGCCTCATCTCTTTTCATATGCAACTCTTGCTTCAGCACTACTCGTACTGGTTAAAGCATTATATAGCAATTGAAATTTGCAGGAGGAATAAAAGTGGACTTTTAAAAATGTACTTAAGGAATGAGTGGCTAGGATAGCATTTGTTGCATTCTTCTAATTGCCCTTGAGAAGAACTGTCGATTTGAACTGCTGAAGTCCCTCTGGGTGATGGTATTCCAACAATATTGTTGGATGGGGTTTTTCAGTAACAATTAAAGAATGGGAATATATTTCCAAGTCAGGATGGTATCTGAATTGGAGGCGAACATCATGCACCTGCCATTCATGTTATTAAAATTCAGAAGTTTAAAGCACAACTGTAAATGCACTCTGCAAATGGTTAATTGTGTCGCCACTATACAAGTCGCAGAAGGACTGAATGTTCAGAAATTGTTGGAGTGTCTATTAAATGCTGTCCTTTTCCTTACATGGCTTTGAGTTTCTTGAGTGATGTTGAACTGCACTAAACCATCAAGTGGAGAGAATGCCACCACATGGCTGACCTTTACTTTGTGGACGATTGAATGACAGTGGGAGCCTGGAGGTGAGTCGCTCATGGCAGGAAACCTAGCCACTGGTGTGTTATGGACACAGTGTTTATGTAGATATTATGTGCAAATGAGAGAAGCAGGACAGAAATTTACTTGCATCTTCTAAGGCAGTCCCTTGGAATCAAGAAATAATTACTTCCACTGCACGTAAGTGTGTTCTAAGGTTGTGGTTACGGCCATGTGGGAACTGCAGACTCTTGCTCAAGAGTCAAGAGTGTTTTATTGTCATATGTCAATGGATGGGACAATGAAATTCTTACTTGCTGCAGCACAACAGAATATGTGAATATGTAAACATAGTACATAAATGGGGAAGAAAAAAAAGTTCAATAAATAACAAATATAGCACAATTAAAAAAATAGTATTTTGCAATTCAGAGCTCAGAGCTTATTCATTGTTGTGTTTAATAGCCTGATGGCTGTAGGGAAGAAGTTGCTCCTGAACCTGGACATTACAGTTTTCAGGCACCTGTACCTTCTTCCTGAGGGCAATGGTGAAATGAGTGTGTGACCAGGATGGTGTGGGTCTGATGATTTTGGCTGCCTTCTTGAGGCAGTGACTACGATAGATCCCTTCGACGGTGGGGAGGTCAAAGCCAGTGATGGACTGGGCAGTGGTCACAACTTTTTGTAGTCTTTTTCGCTCCTGCACGTTCAAGTTGCCGAACCAGGCCATGATGCAACCAGTCTGAATGCTCGCTACCGTGCACCTGTAGAAGTTTAGGAGAATCCTCTTCGACATGCCAAATCTTCGTAGTCGCTGATGTGCCTTCTTTATAATTGCATCGGTGTGCTGGGTCAAGGAAAGATCTTCGGAAATATGCACGCCCAGGAATTTGTCGTTTTTGACCCTCTCTACCATCGTCCCATTGATGTGAACAGGATTGTGGGTCCTCATCCTTCCCCTACCATAGTCCACAATCAGTTCCTTGGTCTTACTTATGTTGAGAGGCAGGTTGTTGTGTTGGCACCATTTGGTCAGTTGGTCGATCTCACTTCTATGCTCTGACTCATCCCCATCTGTGATTCGCCCAACAATAGTGGTGTCATCTGCAAACTTGATGATGGAGTTCGCACTATGTCCGGCTAGGGAGTCATGTGTATGGAGTGAGTAAAGCAGGGGGCTGAGCACGCAGCATTGTGGCGCTCCCGTACTAATTGTTACTGAGGATGAAGTGTTTCCACCATTTCAAACAGACTGTGGTCTGTGGATGAGGAAGTCGAGGATCCATTTGCAGAGGGATGCGCAGAGGCCCAGTTCTGTGAGCTTGGTAACCAGCTTTTTTTTTAAATTCAAAAAATGTATTAAATTATTAAAAAAATAATAATACACTACAATTTAAAAAATAAAACAGAACCCACCACCATAATACAAAACAAACAAATACCCTTAATAAACTACTATACAGCTATCTTACACTCCTTGTCAAGGATGCATTCAACACCCTGCGGAGCCCAGCGGTCCCGGAACTCTCCCTGGGTGCCCGTGGACAGGGCGTATTCCCTTTCTAACCCCACCCAGGCACGGACGTAACCTCGGAAAAGGGGCAGGCAGCCGGCTCGGGTACAGCCCTCCGCCGCCTGGCGCCGTGACTCACGAATGGCCAGCTTGGCCAGGCCCAGGAGCAACCCAACCAGGACATCTTCAGCCCTACCCTCTCCCCTATGCAGAGGGTGTCCAAAGATGAGGATGGTGGGTGAAAAATGCAGCCAGAAGGCAAGGAGCAGCCCCTTTAGGTATTCAAACAGTGGCTGCAGCCTCACGCACTCCATGTACACGTGGTACACAGACTCTTCCAGCCCACAAAAGTGGCAGGCGGCTGGCGAGTCTGTGAATCGCGAGAGAAACAGGTTGCAGGGAACACCTCGGTACAATACCCTCCACCCAAGGTCCCCAATTTAGAGGGGGAGAATCCCTGCATAGAGGGACCCCCACCGGGGACCCCCCTTGTGACCGGAAGACAACACCGACCACTTGGTGTCCGGACGGTGGACCACGGCGAGGAAGTGCAGGGTGTTGAGGAAGAGCCCGTACAGGACACGCCTCCCTGTGTCTCGGAGGGAGGTGAAGGGTGTCGAGGAAAAGCGGCTCAAGTTGTGTGGGACCGGCTCCCGGGAAGGATTATGGCGCCTGGGTCCGATGAATACTTCCTGCTGAGCTGGGGTTTGGTCAACCACAGGTACTCCACACGTTTGAGCCCCCCCGACATCCGGTGGGGTCGGTACAAGGGCCGGTTGCTCTCACGCCCGTGCCGTCGCCCTCCGCAAGCGGAGGGGGCCTCGGTCGACGGCAACCGGGTTCCAGACTCTCAACAAGTCCCTGTGGAAGCCGGGCATCCCCCATCAGGACCGGACGGCTGATGCCCACCATCAGGATCCGCATCAGCCCCGTTGGAAAACGTGTGTCACCAGCACGTGCCACATGGGAGGATGCCCTGAGTACAGGTATCTCTGCAAGGTCCTGAGGCAGAGAGCCGCCAACTTGGTACGAATGCACACCAGCGACTGACCACCCCCTTCCATCGGGAGACACAGGACCTCTGCAGAGACCCAGTGCTTTCCGTTACCCCAGAAGACGTCCACCAACTTCTTCTGGATGATCCCAGCAAAGGTGGCTGGTGGGACCAATGTGATCAATCTGTACCAGAGCATGGAGGCCACGAGTTGGTTAATGACCAACACCCTGCCGCAGTAGGAAAGCACTCTGAGGAGACCCGCCCAGCATCTCAGCCGGGTGAACGGTAACCAGCTTTGAGGGGATGATCATATTGAACGCCGAGCTGTAGTGTATAAACAACAGCCTGACGTAAGTGTTTTCATGTCCAAGTGGTCCAGTGCAGAGTGGAGAGCAGTGAGATTGCATGCTCCATTGACCTGTTGTGATGGTAAGTGGACTGTAGTGGGTTGAAGTTCTTGTTGAGGTAGGAATTGATGTGCACCATAACCAACCTCTCAAAGCACTTCATCACCACAGACATTAGTGCCACTGGTCGATAGCCATTGAGGCACATCTCCTTACTCTTCTTGGGCTCCGGTATTATTGACAACCTCTCAAAGCAGGTGGGAACCTCAGACCTCAGAAGTGAGAGATTGAAAATGTTTGCAAAAACTCCCACCAGTTGGTCAGGACAGGCGATGGGGATTGTTGGTTATTTGGTGGACTTCTTCTTCCACCTATGCAGAGTTTCTCTGTGCTCTGAAAGAATTACTTTAAGCTGCTGAATATCATTCCTATTGCTACTTTGATCAGTTGGAGTCATTAGGGATGTTATTACAGCATGAGCACATATTTTTATTCCCTCTATTTGCCTGTAATCTCCTTGCAAGGTAGAACTCAAAACTGTGTGTTTTAAGTTAGTCTGAAGAAGGGTCTCGACCTGAAACATCATCCATTCCTTCTCTCCAGGGATGCTGCCTGTCCTGCTGAGTTACTCCATCTTTTTGTGTCTATCTTCAGTTTAAACCAGCATCTGCAGTTCCTCCTTACACAGAGCGTTTTAGGAGTTTGTTGTCAGGAAAGTGAATGGCATCTCAAGACTAACATTGCCCATTGAAACTAAACAGAGCTTCAGTGCTGGGAACATGTGTAGAAAGGAACTGCAGATGCTGGTAAATATCGAAGATAGAATTAAAGTGCAGGATAAGTAGCATCTCTGGAGAAATAGGATGGTGACATTTCGGGTCGGGACCCTTCTTCAGACTGTGGAAGTCAGTCTGAAGAAGGGTCTCGATCCAAAACATCAGCCAATTGTGTTTCTCCTGAGATGCTGCCTGACACACTGAGTTGCTCCAAAACTTTGTGCCTATCTTCAGAGTTGGGATACTAGCCTGGGAGAGGACCCTGCTCTACCTACAATAGGAGAAACACCACATGTCTGCAAAATTATCTGACCTTTTAATGCTACTAAAACAGTGTTGTATAAGTTTTCTACTATTTTTAACAATCCAATAAAAATCAGTCTGTTTGCAAAGTTCCCAGAAGAGAGCCGTCACATTTCGCAGCGTTGGAATGTGTTGTGACAGCAACACATGACGCACCTAGTAGACATAATGCCTCTTAGTGTAAGAGACGTGGATTCAATCCTGACCCATGTCTGTTTGCATTATTTTCCCTGTAACTCGTTCGGTTTCCATGGTTTATTTTCATGGTCTAAAGACATATTGTGAAGATTTGAAATAATTGATTAATGTGAATGAGGTGTTAATGGTCAGTGGACTCAATGGGTTTATAGTGTTTCCATGTTGTATCTCTCAATATCTAGACTGCACCTAACATCTAGACTGCAAGAAATTGCAGAGATTTGTGGACATAGCCCAGACCATCACGCAAACCAACCTCCCTTCCATCGACTACAATTACACTTCAAGGCCACTGGCATAATCAAGGGCCTGTCTCACCCTGGTCACTCCCTCTTCTCCCCTCCCTTCTCCCTTCAGGCAAGAGGGACGTACTTTTGAAATGGCATACCTCCAAATTCAGGGACAGTTTCTTCCCAGCTGTTAGCAGGCAACTGAACCATACTCTCACCAGCTAGAATGTGGTCCTGACTCCCATCTACTCATTATCCTTCATCTGTTTACTGTGAACGACTTGATTGTAATCATGCACATTTTTTTTTCTTTGACTGGATAATATGCAACAAAAACATTTTCACAGTACCTTGGTACACACGTGATGATAATAAACTAAACAAAAACCTATGTCCCTATGTTATAAGATGCATTCTTCCAGCCTAATGAAGAATATTGCTGTTTAAAAACTAGATGCAATGATGGCCCGAAGAAAGATGTCTCATATAGACTTAAGATAAGATAAAAATCAGAAGAATTTGGCTCATATCTGAAGGACCTATGTTCAATTTCCTAGAGCACCCCTCAGCCCTATGTCCAGCAAAATCTATGGGTGGAGTAATACTATACCATTGGGGCCGATAAATTCCTGCACTTCAGAGAGGCCTACAATGCTGGCAAATCCTCCTGCATGTTCTGATTGTTTCAGTGGCAAAAGTAAAACGATGCAAACATCTTTCCTTGAGTGTGGAGCTTGTGAACCTCTTTCTAGCAGCTATGAACAGCAAACTGAGATATGACAGAGACCAATGGCAATGATCTGCAATGATATGGGGTGAGGAAGTGACTGAGGTCATGAGTGACAATGACTTTTTTCGCTTCCACAAGTTCCCACTGCGGGGACCTAATTTGCCAGTTTAGAAGAGTTTGCGCTCGACTCAAACTTGCAGCATGGTCAACACGTGGTCGTGGGAGGTCACTGTAACTCTCCTTCATGCTCGAGGGAAGTTCCCGCATACCCCCGGCCTCAGTTTGGTCAAGGACATTTTTTTTGCATGCTGAAAAATTTTCCGTGAGTAAACATTGGTCGGCATGATTGCTTTTGAACTTGTTGTGCAGTGGAGTGGGGTCGCTATGTAGTTACAGGCAGTCGAGGTAGCCATAGGCAATCTCCTTTGCTGACCGGGCATTTTAATTGGCTCATTGGAGTTTTCAGAACCAAGGAAAATCGACCGGTAATGTTAAATGTCCACTAAACTTTATTAAAAGTTATCTGGCTTCTTAAAAGTATCTCCACTCATTCTCCCCCCCCCCCTCCTTCTTCCACGCCCCGCTTCTTCCCCCCCTTCTCTCCCCATCTCCCCGCACCCCCCTACGCTCTCTAAAGGACTTACCGTACACTGTGCCAGCCGTCTTTTACCTTCCTGTTGATCGTGGATGTGAATTTCAGGCAGCGCTTCCCCGCTTTCCCTGGCCCCCGCCTTTGCGGTGTGTTTGTGTGTGGGTGTGCTGACGGTCAATCCAGCTCACGGTTTCATCGCTGATAGTCAATCCAGCTCGAGGTTTTTCAGGTGAGTGCCCTCGAGCTTGAAGGTCGAAGACAGTTGCTGAAAAGTCGCGTTAGTGGGACAGGCCCTTAAGGAGTCTAACTCCACGCCATGCGTATAGACAAATATTTTTGGATTTTAGTTTGTAGTATAGAAAAGCCATTGAATATGTTAGAAAGGGACCAGTCTCATATATTATCACTATGTAGAGTAAACAATGGCACTGTGAAGTGCTATGAAACAGATTAGCTATTGATGTAGAGAGAGTGTTAGCCATTTAAATGGCACGAGGAAGAAACAATATTGATAAATGCTGTTTGTTCTGTGAGTAAATAAGAACTAGTTTTTTTTTTTTGGACTACTGAGGTCAAAAGTCATCATTTACATTATTTTAGTGTTTTATGTAGGAAGGATGTTTTTAATGCCAATGAGGATCTGATTGCAGAGGATCTGGCTGCAGAGGAATAGTAAGATTAAATGAGAACTTACCAGTTTGAAGTTTGACCTTTATTTTATGAGGAGTTACGTTGGTGATTACGTGAAGAAGCCCAGCCAGTCCGCATGCGCGTTAATCTTCAAAGCAGCGGTATGAAATCACAGATAACCAAAATCGAAGTAAATATAGTAAGATTAGCAACCTGAGGACTACCAGATGATCTTTAGGAGAGAGGGTTTGGCGTGGAGGGCACGTAATCACCAACAACGCTGATTCCACACGTCTTAGGATTCTGGGTGCCTTGATATAATATAGCAAGCCTGCCCTCCCACATAGACATGAGTCCGTGGGGTATCTGAAAAAATATCTTAATCCTGTCACCCCTGGTCTGCTCTGCTTGTGTAGATCAGAAATGTAAAATGTAATGGCACCTGCAGCCAACTCCATCCTATCTCGCCACAGCGTTTGCAATGTTTGCCCTCGTTGTGCTGATATTAGTGTCATGACTAAGGATGTAGCTGGAACCCCCTGGTGAAGTAATGTTAACACATTTTCAATATCCAAACTGCATATTCTTGTAGTGGGAGAACTTGTGTCAAGATCCCTTTTACAACTCGATATCCGGGGTTGAACCCGACAGAGTGGTTCCCGTTTGTTGCAGCTGTAGTGGCTCTATAACTGAATTATTGTCAAAGACCATTTAAGAATGAACTGGAAGACGTCAGTAATCTGTACCGTATTAAATGTAACATTAACATTTAAACTAAACTGCTTCCAATCCCCTCAATAGGAATGTACTGCTTTTTTGGCTGCTATCCCTGCACTCTGTAGTGTGCACGGCCATGGCTTGATGTGACAACCTGAGCCGTAAGTCAATCCATTCAGAATGTGTAAGTAAATAATTGTTTTATTATGTAGAGGCCGGTTTACTGAACCACAGTTTGAACCAGCAAAGTTTTCATATTTTAGAATAACCGTATACCATTGTATTATTATGCCTGACGAAAGCAGGCAACATGGCTGCTTAGCCAGTCCGACAGTACGAAACCTAAAATGAGGTCTTGCTGACTGTTTTAAGACCCGACTAATGAGGCAAAAAGGAGGAAGACATAAAAGAACATTCCTCCTTTTTGTACCAAGAATGTATTTCTCCGCACTGTTGTGTCACATATTTTTGCAATCAGTGAATAAACATGAAACCAACATGTCAATATTCGATGTAGCATTGAACCATACTTTCATAACACTTTGAGATCCAATACCTATTCTGTGTTGTCATCGATCTGAACTGGATGATACACCAGTGGCAAAGGAGATTAGGTAAATTATTACAGGATATTTTTACTTGATTGCCATGTGACTAACATATGCCACACGTAGTGTAGCAACTTGAAGTTGAGCATGTAGTTTATGTATATTCGCTCAATAGCCCCTTACCCATGGGGTACATCTAGTGTATATATTTAGTTGATACCAACAACTGAAGAATTGGTAACTCATGCAAATCTCCACTACCTCCAACTAGAGATGGTATTTGGAACTTCTCACCTTAGAGCCCTAGCATCAGTTTGTAATAACTGAATTCGACCGACCAAACTACTGGAGCAATGCTGAATACTTTTTGTTCATCATTACTTTAAATTGTGCTGTGGCATTGTATAAGTTTACTGCCACATTTTCTTTTCTTGTAAACCTTTATAGAGAATGAAATCGATTTTTAGGGGAGTGGAGGTGGAAAGCAGAATATACAATTATTTTAACCTTTTATCCATCTGCCCACTACCAGTAAATATAACACATATGTTTGGTTACAGTCAACAAGGAGATAGGTAATGGATTGGATTCAAAGATCTATTTTGTATTCATGACACATAGGCACTTAAAACACAATCAGTTTGTGTGTGATGCAGTTGAAGCAAAAAGGCAACAATTAAAGACTAAATCTATTTTTCATTAAGAATATAAAGCTCCTTTGTGCACACTTTTGCAGAAAGACATAAAGCAAATGAAATATAGATTTAAACATAGTAGTGAATCATACTACTTTAATTCACAGATTTATCTCACTTCATCTCTTTTAGCACTGAGGTGCAGGATTTTAACCATCAATTCATTACTTTGAAAAAGTTGGAAAGGAATTGTTGCTATTTTAAACAAAGGTTTGTAGGGTCACTTAACAGCATCGCTGGTTACCGCAGAGATACAAGATAACGCCAAAACAGGAAAGGTATCTGGCTGGAAGAGGGAAGGGCATCCTTTTTCAAAGTGTGATCGGGGTCATTGGAAGTGCAGAGTGATAAAACCAATGAAATAATCAGAGTGTAATAAGTTATGCAGAATATGCAACATGGAAAGGGAGAGATATAGTGAACCATCTGGTCAATGTAGGTACACAAGTAGTGTCTTGTTAATTTAGTCACGCATGTGACCATGATCCAAAAGCTGACTAGATGGAAAGTGAGGCATAAGGTTAATGGAGTTACAATGGGAACAAAAAATGTAATGCAATGGTGGGAAAGTGAAATTAATTAAATAATATGTATGAATCAATCCTGTTATAATTATAACATAATACAGAAGCTTAGTTGAATGAAAAAAACCTAGTGCCTAAATTCCCTTTGTCTGAGATCAATATGCAGTTGGTAATCTTCTCCAAAGCAATTTTCACAATCAGTCATTGGAAAACAATATTTAAACTACAACATTTATGATTACCGTAAGTGAAAGTTATCATTTACTAAACAAAGTTAATTGCAGAACATGTCTGTATCCATATAAAATGTCTCCTGATTAATCAATGTTCATTGTTACTTTCTGTACCAACTCAGTTTAATTAGTTGGATCTTTGCATTGTTCTGCATAAGGTGTTATGAAGCATGATGTCATTGCATTTATAATACATGAAATAAATATTAAAATTACTCTCTCTAAAAGGAATTGGCCATGTGGTTGCCTTGGGTTTGTGCCACAACCCAATGATTGTTCTTTCTGAAAGTTCACAAACCTATCCATGCAGCCACTCCCCGACTATCGCCACCTACTGATCCCCAGCAGATAGCTAGTGCGAGATTTCCACTCCACGATTAAGCTGGCTATCATTCTGGTATTCCACAGTTCGATGACAACTGATCCTTGTGTTCAATCCACTACCAAACGTCAACAGCTGATCATGACCCCATCCATGCCAGTCAGTAGCCCAATCTAGCCCTCCAGGTCTTCATTTCCCATCATTGCTGCCCCTTTCCCGAACCAAAGTTTGATGATCTAACCTTACACTCATTCTCTGAACATCTTTTCCCATAGCATCAACTCCCATCTAACAGGCCATCCACCCTTTCCAATCCCATGGATATGTCCAAGACTTGGATATAACCCAATTTCCATTACATTTCCATTCCATTAAAAGGATAGAGCACATAAAATAAATTGGGTAATACCTGATTCTGGTGCTTAGGGTGGTAGGAAGAAAATGCAGCAGAGAGGATTTGCTAACCCCACTTGCTAACAAGCACCAATTCAGGGAAATTCTTATCAAGTTGGTTGAGAAAACAAAAGAAAATCAAAAAATTTGTATGCTGAAATTTGAACAGGAAATGTTCAGCAGATCAGAATGTCTTGTGGAAAGAGTAACAGACCTAATATTTTGAATTAGAGATCAATATCAGAACTCCAACTTGAAATATTAACTCTGTTTCTAATTCCACAGAAGCTGACTGATCTGTTGTGTGTTTCTAATGTTTTGTTTTTATGGATGAAAAAGTTATAATTTTGAAGAATTATCATGGGGAGAATGGATAAAGCTCTTTTTTTTTAAAGAACTTGCAGATCTCTGAAAAGTTTGCACAATAATCATATGATTAAGGTCAAAGCTAATATCACAAACTATGTAAACATTAAAGTACATTTTGTTTTATAACCATAATGCTTGTAGTAGGAGGTGTAGCAATGTGAGTTTACAAACATTTACAAAGCTGCAATAAGAACATATAATCATTTTTTAAAAATACTTGGACCTCCTGCAACAAAATATATAAATATTTTGAAAGATTTTAGAGAAATTTGGTTTGTAAAGATTTTAATTTACCATAATTCAAGTTATTTCCCTTGATTGGAGTCCCAGGGGTGAATTGAATCATTAGAAACATCTTCAGGGTTTTCAATCCTGGAGGTGCATTGCATAATGAAGATTAACCCGAACAATTTTCTTCATTGTAAATTCTGAGCAAATATTTGCTTTTAAGTATGAAATAAAATAAAATACATACATATATCTTATAGTTAACTAAATAATGAATTTGGGTTTGACCAAGTACAATATTTTCAACTGTTTTAAGAATAAGGAGTAAGCCATTTAGAACGGAGACGAGGAAACACTTTTTCTCACAGAGAGTGGTGAGTCTGTGGAATTCTCTGCCTCAGAGGGCGGTGGAGGCAGGTTCTCTGGATGCTTTCAAGCAAGAGCTAGATAGGGCTCTTAAAAATAGAAGAGTCAGGGGATATGGGGAGAAGGCAGGAACGGGGTACCGATTGGGGATGATCAGCCATGATCCAATTGAATGGCTCGAAGGACCGAATGGCCTACTCCTGCACCTATTAAAAGAGAAAAAATAACTGATGTGGTTCATAGTTTTCTGCTTGCGTCAGAAGTGAATATAAGTATGTAAGCCTTGGGCACATAGGAATTGTTTCTAATTCCTTACTGGGTTTGGGACTGGGGGCATAAGATGTAATTACATCAATCACTCCATCTGCTGCAAGTTATTACTTCCATTAAAAATTGAATAATTTCCATTGCGTCAGACACATTACTCGATTCAATGTGAATGTATCAGCATTAAGGGAAGAGGTTAGCAAATTAGCTGTTCGGAGCAGCCATCTAGACTCCTGCTTCTGAAATCAATCAAATATATGTGATTGAGCTTAACCTTTTAAGATTTTCTGTTCTCAGCCAAAGTCCAGCGACAGGTTCTGAGCAATTCTTCAACCTCCGATGAATTTCCTGTCACCCAATCCTTTTCTCCAGAGATGCTTCCTGTCCTGCTGAGTTATTCCAGTATTTTGTGTCTACCTTCAGTGTAAATCAGCATCTGCAGTTCCTTCCTACACTTAACAACATATATTGAGCAAAAAAAAATAACTGTTAGAGGTGATAGGCAGTGTGTGAAATTATACTACCAATCTTTTAGCCTCATGTGCGTGTGGGTGATAAAGTGAGTGGAATAAGATCTCCTGTGCATTTTTTACCATTTTATTGTTTTCCACCATGATAATAAATGATCTGGAGCTGAAAATCCAGACTCTGTTTTCTAAATAGATATCAATTAGTTATATAATCCTATTTGTAAATTCTATTGTCAAATTAATTTGACAACAATAGAATAGAATTCAATTCGCGTGTCATGCAAGATTATAATGCTATTATGAACTTATGGGGAAGATTTATAATGTGTGCTCTCTCATTAATTTAAACTTGCCATATCTTGAAGATTTGTCAATTAGTTCCTGTCCATCAGCAATTAAAATTTATTGTTGGATCTCATTTATGACAGAATGCAAGAACAATGCACTGCAGAGCAATGACAATCCAAATCATTGCAAACACGTAGCACTGTTTTCTATGCAAGCTCTTGTTATTAGTATCAGATGTTAGAGAACCTGGTAATGGTTTTGGAAATAAGTCTTGAAAATAAAATGTTATCACAAAATAAGATTTTTCTCACAATACTTGAATATTCTGAAACATGTTTAATAAAGCACTGTGACTATATCATCAGTCAAATATTGAGACATCTAGCGAAGAGCACATTGCAATATATTGTGCTAACTAAAGGCTGGAGGCACTCAGCAGGTCAGCAGCATCTGTGGAGGGAATGGACAGTCACATTTTTGGGTTGGGACTCTTCTTCAAATTGTTGGAGTGGGGGAGAGAAGCTGGGAAAGAGAGGAGCAGAGGGTCTGGTCCCTTTCTAACATCTTCAATGGTTTTTCAGTACTCCAAACTAAAATCCAAAAATATTTATCTATACGCGTGGCGTGGAGTTAGACTCCTTAAGGGCCTGTCCCACTAATGTGACTTTTCAGCAACTGTCTTCGACCTTCAAACTCGAGGGCACTCGCCTGAAAAACCTCGAGCAGGATTAACTGGTAGGTGGATAGACACAAAATGCTGGAGTAACTCAGCGGGACACGCAGCATCTCTGGATAGAAGGAATGGGTGATGTTTTAGGTCGAGACCAGACTGGGTCAGGGGAGAGAGACTCAGAGATGAAGTGTAAGGTGTGTAAAAAACGAGACGTCAAAGGGGATGAGGTTCATAAGGTCATGTGATAGGAGCAGAATTAGGCCATTCGGCCCATCTGGTCAACTCTGCCACTCAGTCAATCATGGCTGATCTATCTTACTCTCCTAATGCCATTCTCCTGCCATCTCCCCATAGCCCCTGACACTCGGACTAGTCAAGATTCTATCTATCTCTATAGGGCCGCACGGTTGCTGCATTAAGATACTTACAGCGCCAGAGACCTGGGTTCAATCCTGGCTACGGGTGGTGTCTGCACGGAGTTGGTACGTTCTTCCCGTGACCGTGTGGATTTTCCCCAAGATGTACAGGTTTGTAGGTTAATGGGCTTGGTATAAATGTAAATTATGCCTAGTGTGTGCAGGGTAATGTTAATGTGCAGGGATCACTGGTCAGTGCGGACTCGTTGAGATGAAGGGCCTGTTTCCGCGCTATATCTGTAAATAAAATAAACTAAACTAAACTCTGCCTTTAAAATATCCATTGACCTGGCCTCCACAGCCTTTTGTGGCAAATAATTCCATGGATTCACCACCCATTCATCACCATTCCAAGTTCACCAGACTGATTCCTGGGATGTCAGGACATTCATATGAGGAAAGATTGGATAGACTTGGCTTGTACTTGCTAGAATTTAGAAGACTGAGGGGGGATCTTATAGAAACGTACAAAATTCTTAAGGGGTTGGACAGGCTAGATGCAGGAAGATTGTTCCCAATGTTGGGGAGGTCCAGAACAAGGGGTCACAGTTTAAGGATAAGGGGGAATTCCTTTAGGACCGAGATAAGGAAAACATTTTTCACACAGAGAGTGGTGAGTCTCTGGAATTCTCTGCCACAGAAGATAGTTGAGGCCAGTTCATTGGCTATATTTAAGAGGGCGTTAGATGTGGCCCTTGTGGCTAAAGGGATCAGGGGGTATGGAGAGAAGGCAGGTACAGGATACTGAGTTGGATGATCAGCCATGATCATATTGAATGGCGGTGCAGGCTCGAAGGGCCGAATGGCCTACACCTGCACCTATTTTCTATGTTTCTATGTTTCAAGGCAAATGTAGAATAGATCGTTTTTCTCCATTGTTCCACTTTTCAGCTTAAAATATGTTTGATTTCTAACTTCTTTACAGTTCTGATGAAGGATCATTGGCCTGAAATGTTAATTCTGTTTCTCGATCACAAAAAAAATATGGGAAAGGTAGTGCTCCTTTACCTTCCCATCAGCTTTGGCACCAATTATAAATAGTCACCAGGTCATATAAGGTCGTGTGACAAAGAGGAACACTGCCCTGAAATTCCACAGCCAATGGTTGTTGCCAACTCCAACAAGGGATATTAACTGCTGTAGCCAAGTCACAGTACATTCTTGCTTCAGTCAAGGATACAAGGCAAGGCAGATAAATTCATTTTCTATTGTATGGAGATAGCAAAGCCGGAAGGCGATCCTCCAAACTTTCTCATAATTGGAAGCTTGCCCACGGTCTTGGATTGAGGAAGTAAATGACATTCTGAAATAGTAGCTCCGATATTTAAGTAGGGCAGGAAAACTACTGTTCAATTAAACAGCATAAGTTGCCATTTTCAGAAACTGCAAGTTGTTTATGAAGAAGAAAGACAAGTTATGGAAAAACCTGGGATGCCGTGTTTTGCTCTGAGATTCCAGGCAAGTTGCAGTCGATTACAAGAGAAACCTTAACCACATTTGGCCACCAAGGATCTTAGTTCACCTCATTCCAACAAAAACATATATATATTTCATATTACTTATCCAAGTCCAAGATGATTCAATTGGCATGTCAGATATATGACATCTAGCAGAAGATATGCTCAATAACAACTGACAATCAGAAAGTCAAATAGCAAATACTTTACTGTTCCCTTTGGTGGAGTCTCCAGTACTTCAGCTTGCCAGGAAAGTGGAAAACTGTATGTGAGTGGAGCACTGTATGTGAGAGTTTCCTTTAAAGACTCTTTGTTTAAGAATAAGGGGTAGGCCATTTAGGACTGAGACGAGGAAAAACTGTTTCACTCAGAGTTGTGAATCTGTGGAATTCTCTGCCACAGAAGGCAGTGAAGGCCAATTCACTGAATGGTTTCAAGAGAGAGTTAGAAATAGCTCTTAGGGCTAATGGAATCAACGGATATGGGGAGAGAGCAGGAATGGGGTACTGATTTTGGATGATCAGCCATGATAATATTGGATGATGGTGCCGGCTCAAAGGGTAGAATGGCCTACTCCTGCACCTATTTTCTATGTTTCTATGAGTTCTTTCCAAACCTGTTAAAAATTATCCTTTTGAAGACCTGATCCTTTAATATTTCTTAAAATGTGGTTCAAAATTTACAGAGGTTCAAGATTACTAATTCCAGATTCTACACACGGCTCAGATCATAATACCTACAAGTGATCGTAGGTCACAATGCCTCTAAGGTGTTAATTAATAGTACATTTTTTATAGTTTGATTTGGGTTCCATGCAGGAGATTAAAAACAATGAAAATACAATGATTTCACTACAACTTGTTTCTTTCTAACGTCCATTCATTTCATCACTAAATCAATTATTGACATATTTTAGGTCTCTTGTAGCCGCATTTTTGGATTCAGTGACAGGTTGTTTCTGTTGCAATGAGGAATTGCAAATGCTGGCTTGTAAAATAACGATACAAAGTACTGGAGTAACTCCGCAAGTCAGGCAGCATCCCTGGAGAACATGGATAAGTGAAATTTTGGGTCGGGACTATTCTTCAATCTCAAGAAGCATCCCGACCCAAAACGTCACCTATTCATGTTTTACAGGGATACTGCCTGACCTGTTGAGTTACACCAGCACTTTGTTACCTCATCTACTGTGCACCTCCTCCAACCTCATCTACTGGTCCGACAGAGGTTCACCTGCACCTCCTCCAACCTCATCTACTGCTGTCCGACAGAGGTTCACCTGCTCCTCCTCCAACTTCATCTACTGCATCCGCTGCTCCAGATGCCAGATGATCTATATCGGTGAGACCAAGCGGAGGCTTGGCGATCGTTTCGCCGAACACCTCCGTTCGGTCCGCAATAACCAACCCAACCTCCCGATGGCTCAGCACTTCAACTCCCCCTCCCATTCTGTATCCGACCTCTCGGTCCTGGGCCTCCTCCACGGCCAGCGTGAACAACACCGCAAGTTGGAGGAACAGCACCTCATATTCCGCTTGGGGAGTCTGCATCCTCTGGGCTTGAACATTGAATTTTCTCAATTCTATTAACCCTTGCTGTACATCATGATGTATAGGAAAATCAAAGGGCCCGCATTGGCACAGACTCATCATTGTTCTGTCCTCCCAGCATAAACTACTTCTTGGTCTGTCACTGTTTTTTCTCCCTCATGGGATATTATTTATTCATGGACATTCTCCGCTGTCAATGGAATGTATTAACAATCTTTGTTCACTGTGTACAGTTAGCATTCATAAATTTGTCCTGTGGTTGGTGCAATGTAGATTCACTAGATGGATTTTACAAAAGGGATTTGTTCTTTGAAAGATATTTGAGGAAGGTTACCTATACATATAGGAGTTTAGCAGAATGAGGTCATCTCTTCAATACATCCAAACTTCTGAAAATGATCGACAAGACAGATGTCAAGAAAGTGCTCCTTCAACTGGAAAGTTTTGAACTACTGGATGTAGTCTGGTAGAAATGGGGCTCAGCCATTTGGTACAGACACAAGGAGTTTTATTTTATAGATGATAGTAAATATTTGGAATTCTCCACTTCAGAGGACTGTGGATCAGGCCAGTATTGATAGATTTATAGGCATTTGGGAAATAGATAATATGGTGAATATACAGCAAAAAGGGTAAGGTATGGGATACAGAATTGAAGCAAATTACTGATCCTAAATGTTTCAAGGTTTTTTTTTAAGTACTCTTTTTAATAACGAAGTGCATGTTAAATTGTTACCCAGTTCATGCAAGCATTCTAGAACTTGAGTGTAAATTCTGGATAGAAGCCCTTTTTAGATGCGCACAATTTGCATGAGAATCACCATGTGAATCACCTGAAATTGAAACACTTTCCAAGTGTTAGTCTTTTTTGATATTTTTCATATGATTTAATGGAAAAAAATACAAGCTGCAAGCTTCCTTTCTGCAATCATCTTTCAACAAACTGCATTAAATTCTGTCTGGCCTCAGCTTCCTTAGTTTTATTGAGAAAGTAGAAACAAGGAACTGCGGATGCTGGTTTACAAAAAAACCCGATATATTATTGGAGCAACTAAACAGGTCAGGCTGCCTGACCCGCTAAGTTACTCCAGCAGTTTGTGCTATTGCATAGTTTTATTGCCTTTAAAATTTCATTCATGCAGCCGATGTAAATTTTTTGTATTTTTGGTAGTGATCATAACATGCCCACCTGAATTTCACCAGGAAGAAGCTGCAACATTTTCAATAAACAAGAGAACCATTAAATAAATATATTTCTTAACACACCTATTAATTTGCCTTCAGATATTCAAACTGTATTCATTAGACTGCAAATTAAACTTCAAGCATTGATTTTATTAATTTTATTTCATTCTTCATGCTGTTCAGTGTACTGCATGCATTAATTTCCCAGCTGAACAGTGAGATGCTTAATTTAGCTTTATTATCTGCATGGCCAGAACATTGCATCCAGAGAACATTTAAATTGTTCTTCTGGAAATGCTTTAAATGAGTCAGAGTATTTGCATTTCTCATAAATATAATGTGCCAACACTCCTATTCTAAAATTACACGCCAAGTGGATATGTTTTATTTTACTTACGCATCAGAGAGAAAATCATTCTATGGAGGGATGACAAAACACTTTTATGGAAAGACAAATATCACTTGGTAAGACTTTTTAGCTATGAAAGAGGTGTGGCTATGCCAAGTGTGTGAATTATGGAGGCTGAGCGCAGAATTAATTGATGTATGAAATAAGATAACTGTTGGATGTAACCTATTTCCCTTTGCAATTGGAGAAATTCTACATAGATTGACTGACGTCTATTACAAACTCACTAACTCCCACAACTATCTCGACTACACTTCTTCCCACCCTGCTTCCTGCAAAGGCTATCCCCCTACTCCCAATTCCTCCATCTATGCCAAATCTGTGCCCAAGATGAGGTGTTCCATACTAGAACATCCGAGATGTCCTAATTCCCCTCTCCCATCATAGATGAGGCCCTCACTCATGTCTCCTCAGTTACCCACAGCTCTGCCCTTTCTCCCCCTCCCCTTGGACAGAGTCTCCCTAGTCCTTACCTTCCATCCCATCAGCCGTTGCTTACAACACATAATCCTCCGAAATTTCCACCACCTCCAACCTGATCCCACCACTAGCCACATTTTCCCATCTCTACCCCTTTCTGCCTTCCACAGAGACCGTTCTCTCCGCAACTACCTGGTTAACTCATCCCTTCCCACCCAAACCACCTCCCCCCCCATGTACCTTACCCTGCAACCGCAGAAGATGCAACATATAAATGCCTCCTCCCTCAACTCTGTCCAGGGACCCTGACAGTCCTTTCAAGGTTAGGCAGAGGTTCACTTGCACCTACAACAAACCTCAACTACTGCATCCGTTGTTCAAGATGTGGACTCTTATGCATTAGCGAGACCAAACACAGACTGGGCACCTTTGTTTCGTGGAACACCTTCGCTCAGCCCGTGTGAACGAACCTGATCTCCTGGTTGCTGGACACTTTAATTCTACTTCCCATTACTACATAGACCTTTCTGACCTCTGTCTCCTCCATTGTCAGAGTGAGGCTAAATTCAAATTTTGCTTGGGCAGCTTACAGCCCAGTGGTATGAATATTGATTTCTCTCACTTCAGGTAGCCCTGGCATTCCTTCTCTCTCTAACCCTCCCCAACCCAAGTCGCACCAGCTTCTCATTTTCACCCTACAAACAGCTTACATTGGCCTGTTTCCTTTATCATCGTTACCTTTATGCATATCTTTAATTTATTGTTCTTTATCTCTCCAAATCAACATCTATATCTCTCCTTTCCCTTATTCCTATCTAGTCTGAGGAAGGGTCTCGACCCGCAACTTCACCCATTCCTTCTCTCCAGAGATGCTGCCTGTCCCGCTGAGTTACTCCAGCTATTTGTGTCTATCTACATAGATTTTTTTATTATTACTCACATCAGAATATCCTTTGAGTTTTTTGAGGAATTAACAAGAATAGTAAGATTAAATGAGAACTTACCAGTTTGAAGTTTGATCTTTATTTTATGAGGAGTTACGATGAGGGATTACGTGAAGACCCCGCCAGGACGCATGCGCGACATTCTTCAAAGCAGTGGTGTGAAATCACAGATACCAGAGTAGACTAATATAGTAAGATAAGAGAGAACTTCCATACCAGTTGAACTTTATAATAGAGGGTTTTGGGAGCGGAGGGCACGTAATCCCTCATCGTAACTCCTCATAAAATAAAGATCAAACTTCAAACTGGTAAGTTCTCATTTAATCTTACTATTTTACTTCGGAGTCACGTGAGTGACTACGTGAAGATTTCAAAGCTCTGTGATTTCATGCCCTGGAACGAGACCATGCTCACACACTGCCATTCTGGGACGGAGGATGAACGTATTTCACACACGACACTGTGCTGAAAAACAATAAAGGTATTATTCATACCTAAAACAATATGCCCCACATTGGGTAATTTATTTTACAGAACTTAATTTTTCCCTGCAAACGTCTCAGGATCGGCCACGGGTTTATTATAAAGCATTGAATGCGTTCATTGCTCCACCCCGCTGTGGCAAGGATGTGGTCCATAGGAACTCCCATCATCCTAGCGTCCGATGTAGATGCAGCCCTGTTGGAGTGAGATTTGAAACATTAGTATTCACCACTGCACGTAATACCACCCGAACCATCTGGATATGGTTTGCACTGTGACCTTAGGTGAGGGCATTTATGGCTAATGAGAAAGCTCTCTCCGTGCCCATAAGTGTCTTGGTGACTATATATTGGAAAGTATGTGTCACTATGCAGGGCTGACTATCTGCAGGATAGGCCAGAACTCTAATATTGGCCAAAGGAACCGGGTCAGTCTAGTTTAAGTACCCCTGTATGTAGCAGGTTATCTGCCATTTGTGACAGACATGACGTCCTATTCTAGCTTGTGTAAGGACTGGACATGTTGTGCTGATCCAAGTGCCATAATCATTCCCATCTAGGATATTAGTTTGTCCAGAGTGAGCCCCGATATTGGTGTCCATCCTCGTAACATGGTGTACTACCTATGTCCCATATATGGGTGTATCTGGGCCTGGGGGGAATAGAGTACAAATACCCCTCATTCGTTTAGGTACTAGTGGGTGTGATCCTATAGCCAGGTGATCACTCCCTCTGCCCAGATATTAGATAGGGCACTCCTTGCACAATAATGGCACTGTAACTCAATCCTTCATCGAAATGAAGGGTGGCCAGAACTCCAGCACTTCAGTGTTGGTGGCTGAGTCATATGTAGTGTTCGTCCTGGTGCAGAACACTTCCCATTTCCTGACATATGTCAGGTACTGTCTTCTCGTGGACTCCCTGCACGACGCTGAGATGGCATTGATCGTCCTGTCGGAGAGTCCGTATCCCAGAAATGGCCTGTTCAGAAACTGCAAATCAACAAGTTCATACAGTCATGGCACGGATACTTTCCCGCACGGGGTGTGCCAACCTCCTTGGCCGTTGTTGATCCAGATGCAGGGTTCTGAGACCATCTTTGTACTGTTGGAACCATGGTACCCGTTGCGGCGTCTTGTTTAATTATTGTAAGACTCGCCTGATGAGGCAGAAGGGGAAAATGCATAGCAAAACAAATCCCCCCCCAATGCAGCGAGAAATCGTCCATCGCTGCTGCCCCTGGGTCTGGTTCCCAAGCAACATATCGTGGTAGTTGGTGAATTAGTCCGGATGGAAAAAAGGTCGATATCTGGTGTCCCATACCGGTCTATAATATCTGTAAACACTTTCCGATCCAACATCCATTTAATATTGTCGTTGAATTTACGTGACCCGATGTCTGCCACTGTATTTAGCTTACCTGGAAGGTAAGTGGTTGAGATCCAAATCTCTCTCCCAGACACCAGTGCCAGATATTATTAGGCAATTCATCACATGATATCGACTTTATTTCACCCATATGATTATATATAGGCCCCCAGTGTGGTATCAATCTGTACCGTACATGCAACTGGTGCTCATCTGAGCAGTAGGCCCTGAGTCCATGAAACGCTCCCAGCATTTCTAGATAATTAATTCCTAGTGCTTTAAACAGAATAATTTTTGTGCACTCATCTGCCACCACAACTTGCGGTGGTATTAGTTGCTCCCCAACCTTTAGCACTGGCATCAGTCTGTAATGTACCCTAGGGATATAGAATGGGGTGATGGGGTTAGGATAATATGGAACATTTCTATCCACCAGTTTAATTCTAATTTACTTTCCCTGGTAGTTGCATAGGCCTATTGAAATGGCCTGTATGATTTTTGAGAGCTAAAATTTCCCTCTTCCAGGTTTTAATAATGGAGTGGTCCAATTGTGCTGCTGGGAACGCAGCCACCAATTCCCAAGCACTCTTGCTCCTTGCCGAATGGATGGGTCCCTGATGCCAGTGAGGCTTTTGCATACTCCCATCAAGTCTGTCACTTTGTTTGGTGGCAAGGTGATAGACATATGAACAGAGTCAATAGTGGACCCCAAATAATCCATGGTAGTGGAGGGTTCCAATTTTGATTTATCTGGATGTACGTTAAACCTCTCTGTTGTGGCTGATACCACCAATGTAGCCAGCTCCAATTTTCACCTACAATGAGAATATCATCAAGGTAAGCCATGACGATATGGTTATGTTTCTTTAAGTATGCTAAAGCTGGTTTTAATAAATTTGTAATAATCTGGGTGCTGATGACAACCCATTGGATAAGGCATACTGCCATTGCTGTCCCATCCAGATAAATTTCAGGTATTTACGATGACCCTGTGTGTGACAAACGTGTCTATTTTGAAATGGGCATACTGAACGGAAGTATTTAGTTCGGTCAAATCTGTAATGATACGGCAACCACCATCTTTTTAGTTTTTTATAAATATATTTGATACGAACTCTTGAAATTCTCTGATTGTTTTCTCAATCCCTTTTGTGTTTAGTCTTAACAGTTCAGCATGGCCTGCTGTTCTCTCTTTTTGTGAAGTATGAACTTCCTGCTAGGCGTATGCTGAACTGGGACGGTAGTTCGTATACAAATTCAATTTTGTAATTCTGAATACTTCCGAGTATGTAAAAGTTCAGAGGTAAAAGTGCAGCACACATGATGAAACGTGCAACCGTCCCCCAACTTTAATGAATCGGACATGCAATGTTTTTTATGACAACCAGACCCACCTACCTCCATGGTTACCGGTGTTGTGTGGGTTGTCTCCGCAGTTGTTTCTTCTGGTATTGTGTTGCTGCGTTGTGGGGTTGGCGCGTTTTCCATGAAGACCGGGCTGGGCCATGGTCTGAAAGACCGCTGTGTAGGTGGGCCGGCCTTCGAGCTTTCACCACCAGATGGTCTTCCATAGCACCGATGTCTGGTGGGTGTGTAGGGGTGCTGCCGCTGTTAATAGTGGGTTTTAGAGGTGCTTGGCACCTTGATCAGGCCTATAGCCTTGGCTTCCTCATGCAGGTCTTTCACCTGCTTCGGGAGGTCCCCCAACAGCAATTTTGGCGCCTGTGTGCTACTTGTCTTGCATAATTCCGCACTTCTTGATGATGCTCTTCCTGTAACTGTAAATCTCCACTGAGTATTACACAGTCTGCTAGAGCATCACGTAACTCTTCAGGCAAATCAACCCCATCAGTTGTCCTGGTACTGCTGTGATTTTAGCAGCCAGCAGTTTCCTCTGGAGCTTCACCTCCTGGCTCCTTATAGATGGGCTCCTGTTGCCCCAGATGGGGTCATAGACTGCTGGTACTTTAAGAGAAATGGAGTTCTCTGGAGCAATGTACTTCCCAGCCATAAAGTTAATGGCTTGCTCCTGAAGCTGGTTTGTAGCCATGTATTTTTTACTGGCTTGCAGCTTTATATAGGCAGTCCTTCTGAGTTGATACAGCATGTGTCCCACAAATCTTCTGCTGCTCTCTCTTCTGGCACCCCTCACAGTTGACTGTTCAGCCATTGCCCCTTCTTCAGGGTCAGCCCAGCTCTGACCCCTAATGCTCCCCTGCGAAGAGAGTGAGACATTTGGCAGTCCTTGAAAGGATGCTGCCGTGGGTCTGCGAGGAGACCCACTGTGACTCTGCCCCTGCATAAGCAGGTCACGCTGGAGCACTGCTCCCCACCCGCTCCCGCGGGAAAGACGCCCGCCGTCGCTATCTGTGAACGGGGTGTCTTCAGGTCCGGACCCAGCCGAGTCAACGGACCTGTCCGACTTCCGGGTGGTTTTGCCGCCGCCCGCAGCGCACCTGCGGTCTGTAGCGGCGAGAAGCCGGGAGCTGCTGGCAGCACCTGCAGCTCTGGAGAGACGGCACGCTGCTGGCTGCTTCCACAGCAGCGGTATCAGCTGCTGCTCTCCCTTGGCGACTCCATGGTGCTTCCTCCTGAAAAAGAAATTACACCGAGTCGCCACGCTCACCAGAAAAGGTAAGACTTACCTTCAGTAATTTTTCAAAATTCGCGCTGGAGGAGCGGCGCTCCTCCCGACTGTCGCTTCCGCAATGCGTTCGACGATATGTCATGCATGCGTGCTGGCGGGGTCTTCACGTAGTCACTCACGTGACTCCGAAGTAAAATCATTGATGTGGGAGGGTATGACCAATGCAATCTATGCAGATATTATCATGGCTATATTCAAAGGAAAGGTTTGAAAGGCCTAGTTGCCTGGGCCTTTCAATCTTGTTTCTCTCCCATTCTAACCTTTGTCTTTGCCCCACTCCCCCACATCGATCCAATAATGTCCTATGAAAGGTTAAGAAATAGCAACTATCTTCCAACTCCTGTAATAAATAAAAACCCAAATAAAAACCTATAGGATCCAAGGAAATTGACAAGTTAGATCTAAAATTGCTTCAGCATCTGAAGATAAAGTATAATGGTTAATGATACTTTTGTAACTAGAATGGTGTTTACATTTGGGTTCTACAGATTGGCACTAGGTTCCTTGTAGGAACTGTTTAAAACTGTTAGGTCACATCTAGAGGATAGTGGGGTCGTTCTGGGCATTGCATTAAAGGAAGGATGTGACATCATTAGATTGGAGATTTTTAGCTATGTGTGGCTATGCCATGTGGGATTTCTTTGAATTATGGAGACTAAGTGCAGAATTAATTGTTGTATAAAATAAGATAACTGTTAGAAGGAACCCATTTCCCTCGGCAAGGAGATCAATAATGTTTTAAAGCATTTGGTAGATGGAATAAATTGAAGTTGTTTTCATCTAGATCATGGAGATATCCAAAACATATTGGCTGAAAAAGGTGTCTGAATTGGAATAAATATAATAAAATGATCCTCGATTACTGGTTTATACCAAAGATAGACAGAAAGTGCTGGAGTATCTCAGTGGGTCCGGCAGCATCTGGACAATATGGATGTGACATTTAGGGTCAGGAGCCTTCATCAGACCCGACCTTCTTCAGTCCCAACCCGAAACACCAGTCTATATACTCCAAAGATGCTGCCAGCCCCAATGAGTTACTCCAGCATTTTGCGTCTATCTTTGGCAGAATTGGAAATGCTTATTCCACTGATAAAGCACTTGGACAAGCACATAGAGCTAAAACTACCCATATTAACATTTTGAAACAATAACAGCAATGCTGGAAGCATTGAGCAGACCAAATGGCATCCTGGCAGACAGAAAGGGAGTTGAACTTTTGTATCAAGCACTCATCAGAAGTGGAAAAGTGAGAAAACAAGCTTGTTTGAAGTTGCAAAGAGGGGATGTGGGGACCAGATGGTTTGTCTACGGTAGGGTGCAGATTGTAATTCTCAAGGTAACAATTACCTTAAAAACCAACAGTCAGAGATAGAATCGGAAAAGAGAAACAAATTCAAACAAAAAAGCAGCCACAACTGTGGAGAGAAAAAGAGAGAACGTCTACCTGAAATTATTAAATTCAAATTGAGTGCTGAGTGCTGCAATACAATACAATACAATACGGTTTTATTCGTCACATTGCAAGTGAAATGAATTTGCCAGCAGCGGCACAATGATAAAGAATACACAATACACAATAAAAATTTAACACAAACATCCACCACAGCATTCATCACTGTGGTGGAAGGCACAAATATTGGCCAGTCCTCCTCCATTTTCCCCCCCTGGTCAGGACCTCCACCCTCCACAGCCGTCGCTGCGGGCGTCCAGATGTGTGGACAAGGAACAAAGTCCAGGTAAGTCCTGAATCGGTGCCTCCCCACCGGAGACCGCGGCTTCAGGCTGGTGTAGGCCGCAGGCCGGCGGTCGGAGTTTTAAAGTTCGCGCCGCAGCCAGAAGCACCGCAGACTGCAGGGCCGGCAGCCTGGAGCTCCCCTCCAGGGAGCCCTGGCTAGGGACCCCGCTCCTCATGGTAAGTAAGTCCCCTCTGCGCCCGCGGTAGAAGTAGGCCGCGGGCCGGCAGTTGGAGCTCTTCTTACCCCGGGTCCCCACAAGGGATCCCAGGCTGTGGACGCCACGCCAGCTGGAGCTCTACAGACCGTGGCTTCAGGCTGCCGGCTGCCGCGGGCCAGTGAAATGGAGCGCTCCTCGCCCGCGAGCCCCTATGAGGGCTCGCTCGTTCCTCACCGAGAGTCCGCGCTGCGCCCACCGCTGAAGTCCCAGGTGTGTCTCCGGGAAAGACTGCGCCAATCCTCGCTGTTAAGCCACGGGGAGGGGACCTGGAAAAAGTCGCCTCTCCATGGAGGAGGCGTGCAAAGCGGATTCCCCCTTACCCCCCCACACCACCCCCCCACACCACCCCCCACACAAGACACACAAAGAAACATTAAAAACAGACATTGAAACAAAAAAAAGTTGAAAAAAACGAACAAGCTGCTGACAGGGCTGCCAGATTGCAGCGCTCCCACCGATCAATGATGCCCCCACCGATCAATATGTTCTGCGGGAAGGTGAGCTGCTATTCACCAAGCTTACATTATACATTTTGGGCATAATGTAGCAAGCCTGTGTGAGAGAGAACAGATCGAGGGTGGAATGGAGAATTAAGCGGATAGGCAACAGGAACTGGAATGAATGAACCAAGATAGGAAAATATTTCTGCTCAGTCCACAAATGTGATCCTGTATATCCAGTTGCCTGTCTCTTTCATTCTCCATTTCACTCCCATTCTGATCTCGCTGTATTTGCTGTCCTGCATTGCCCCAATGATGTCCCATGTAAGATTATGGAACAGTACCTATCTAACATCCCACACATTGCATTTCACAGGACCTTTAACAATTTCACTCACTTAACCATTGTTATTCATTTTCTGTTACAGTTAGTTTCCTTTGTTTTTCTCTTCCACTTCTAACTACTGATCTTTATATTAATTGCCGCTATGATAATTGTGTTCCTTATCCTATCACAAGCATTCCCCCTTCTATCCACCTCTCCCATTTCTACTACTTAAAACTGATGGAATAAATATCCAATTTAACAATAGAAAATGAAGGATAAAAGTAAAAATAGTAGTGGGGAATGTAGTTCTTCTGCAAAGTTTATTACAAATTTATAAACACTTTCTTCCTAAAATAAGTTTTGGTTTCACTGCATGTAGGAACTTGGTGTCTTTTAATTTACAAATTATTATGCTCATTATTACTTTCTGAACTTAGATTGCAAGGTCATCAAATAGGTGTCATGCTTAAGTGAGTTCAGCAACGTATACAACTATGGAGAATTAAATTTAACCCAATTCTGGCCTCCAGCTGGCAGATATCAGGATTTCTGGCATCAAATCGGAGTGCTGAGTAGCAACTTGAGTTAGAAATCCGGTTTAACCAAGTTAGAGATCAGCTAACTCAATAGGGATAAATATAAATCTGAAGCAGAAGCAACAAAGTGCTGTCATTCAGTGAACTTGCTCTGCTGCATTTCTTGAATCATTTTAAAGGCCTGGATTTGGGTGCAATGAGGGAACAATGTTAGACTTTGTAAATACGATAAAACTTGGTATGTTACATTTTGGTAGAAAGAAGATATTATATAAACTAAAGTGGACAGAGGAACCTAGGCGTACATAGGCACAATCCTTTGGTGTGGCAGGCAATTTGAAAATGCAATTTAATAAACATTTGGGTATTGGACCTTATAAATATTTCCACGAGTTGAATAAATAATTTGCAGTTGAGCCTAAAATCACAAAGTGTCAAGGTAGTGTCAATGAACAAAAATTGTTCCCATCGGCAGGTGGAACAAGAACCAGCAGGCACTGATGTAGGATAAATGACAAAAGAACACCTGAAGAAAAGCTTTTTCACACAGAGTTGTTATGATCTGGAATCTAATACCTGAAATTCAAATGAGGGCTGTAAAAAAAGATTTGGATGAGAACTACAAGAGGAAAAAATGTAGTGTTTTGTGGATAGAATTAAAGGTAGGATTGGAGAATTAAAATTGGTCACATCGGGGTTAATGTAAAACTGTGACATCATTTCATATTACCCATGGAGAGAATAGACAAGTGAATATTTTAGATACGTTTTGAACTACATAATTCAGGTTTCAAGAACTTTGCAACTTTGCCTGCTGTATGTGGTGGATATAATGAATGGATACAGGTGATAGCTGTGCAACTACAGTAACTACACTTGTTCTCTGGCAGTGAAAACTGGAAAAGCTGTGATAAACATCTAGATGAGCAATTCATCTGTGCATTTTCCTCATCATTATACACTTTTGCAACTAGTCATTTACCCAAGAAAGATTTCCAAGAAAATAGTGATGTAAATGATCATCAGCTCTCGACCTCGGTTATGCAACTATGGAAGTGAGACTTCCTTTAAAGCTCTACTCCAATGGAATTATATCTCTGCAAGGAATATTTTGTTTTAACCAACTAGGTGTGAGTACTAAAGTGTCAGAGTGAGAAAGGAAAGCACTGACAAGGCATGTCTGAAATTGCTGCAGCACTTAATCAACCAACAGCTCTGTCCGGAGCTATCAGTTGTTCAGTGCCTGCTACATCTTGGACATCCACATAAACACTAAATATAGAAGCTCAAAATGACCTGCAGACTAAATGGTGGTGTATCTGACCTTCCACTGTTTATAGCCCTTGAGCTGCGGTTCAGACCACTTTCGTGCTCAAGGGAGGGCGAGGAAGCATTTTGCTGCCAGCCCTTTAGCTTTAAGTTGTCACACAAATGGCAGGTCTCTGGCATAATGGAAGTGAATAAATCCTTAAATTATTTTACTCCATTTTAATGATTTTAATTTTTATTGGTGTTTTAATGTCTTTCATTTTCATTATTTAAAAACGTATTTAACTTTTTAAATGTCTTGACATTAGTAATTGACTTTAATGGAAATTGTAAGATATCTTCTCTTGATATGTGTAAATGTCCTATAACTGATGATAATGGGAGGAAAGCAAGCAAAGTTTGCCATGATTACATTTGGCTGATTAGAGAAAAATAGGACGGGAATTAGTAGGGAAGGAAAGCTGATAAATGATCTTTACTTCAGATGTATGTTGGCTTTGCAAGTATTGTGATGTGCAAATGTATGTTGTAACTGACAAGTATATACATCTTAGTGGGAAGGGCCTGCAAAAAAAAATCCACCAGGTAGACCAGAGTTTGGTCAATTAAATTACTTGTTTAAAAAAAAAACAATGATGAACCAGTTTAAAATCAACTTTAGTTATATTTAGAATAAAATAAAAATAATTGCTTTGGTTGACTACATGAGTACTTTGATCTCCAGCTTCGTCATTGGGAACATGTTTTCACATTGTTTATTATCTGCTCACTTTGATTGTGTGCGAACATTGTGCCTGACACTGCTTCAAAGGACGGTGTAAAGGTCAAAGTTTTTTTGAAATTGTTCGGAAAAAGATGTTATAATAAGGTGATAGGAATGCTAATCATGAATTTTAATGTGTACAAATAAGCAAGGACCGGTCATCGCTGTTGGCTATGGCCATATTTGGTTATTGGTAGGACATATCATACACTAGGCAAAATCTCAGTGATAAAGCTTTCTTCTTCATAATCAACAAATGTGGGCTTCAGATAGTAAAAATATAGTAAAAATATAACTTTGAGGCAGCATGAGATCAAAAGACTGGTGAAAGAAAGGAGGGAGCTGAGAAAACAGTGGAGGAAGGCCACAGAGGCAGAAAGGAAAGGACTCGAGGCACTGCAGGCAGACATAAAGCAGCGCCTGGCAATCCCGCGAAGAGCAGAATGCCAGAGAAAGCAACACAAGAAGAAAGAACGGGCGAGGACAAGTTTCTACAGAGATCAGTATAAGTTTGTCAAAAGCCTCTTTGTCAAGGAGAAGAGCGGGATCCTGAGAGTACCTGTAAGGGAGCTGGAGGAGCACCTGAGGAAGATGTACTCTGACAACCTGAGGCATGAGCCAGGCACCATTCCAGATGACATGCCACCTATCCACCCACCTGAGCACCAGATGGACATAAGGCCTCCTACATGGAAGGAGGTGGAGAGCACAGTCAAACGTGCAAGAACAGCATCAGCCCCAGGGCCCAATGGCATTCCATACAAGCTCTATAAGAACATCCCTGGTGCCCTGAAATACCTTTGGAAGTTAATGAAAGTGGCAAGGGGGAAAGGAATCATACGAAAGGCATGGCGAAGGGCAGGAAGGATCTTAATTCCCTAAGAAAAGAACTCCTCAACCATTAGCCAATTCTGCCAGATCAGCCTTCTGAACGTGGAAGGAAAGATTTTCTTTGGTGTTGTGGCCCAAAGACTCTCAGCATTTTTGCAGAGCAACAACTTCATTGACACGTCAGTCCATAAAGCAGGGGTACGTGGTTTCTCAGGATGTCTGGAACATGCAAACGTCATCTGGCACCAGATACAAACTGCCAAGAAGGAAAAGAGAGATCTGCATGTGGTTTTCTTAGATCTTGCCAATGCCTTTGGTTCGGTGCCCCATGAGACTCTTTGGGCAGCTTTTAACTTCTTCCAGGTCCCAGAGGTCATCACAAAGCTGATAAAAGCTTACTTCCAGGACATCCAGTTCTGCATCACAACACAGGACAACACTAGTGCCTGGCAGCACCTTGAGGTAGGCATAATGGAAGGCTGTACCTTTTCTCCTCTGGTTTTCACCATGGCAATGGAGCTCATCATTCGAGCATCACGATGGGTGGTCGGAGGAGAACGCTTGAAGAGTGGGCTGCATCTTCCTCCAATCAGGGCGTACGTGGATGACATGACCACAATAACAACAACAAAAGCATGCACCAACGCCTGCTGGATAAACTCCAGGAAAACATCAAATGGGCACGAATGGAGATGAAACCCAGCAAATCCTGCAGTATGTCCATCGTCAAAGGCCGGCTCACTGACGACAGGTTCCGCATCAATAACGAGACAATACCAACTGTCCTGGAGAAGCCTGTCAAAAGCCTCGGGCGATGGTACACCGCATACCTCAAGGATGCAGAGCAGGTGGAACAACTCAGGCAGGATACAATCAGTGGCCTCAAGCAAATCAACAACACTGCTCTCCCAGGGAAGCTGAAGCTTTGGTGCCTTCAATTTGGTCTACTGCCCCAGCCAATTAGCATCCACGAGGTCACTTTATCCCATGCCAACCAACTGGAGAGACTGATGAACTCACAAGTGAGGACGTGGCTTGGGCTACCGAGATGCCTCAGCAGCATAGGGCTCTATGGGATTGGAGTCTTCTCACTGCCAGTCTCAAGCCTGGTGGAAGAATACAAATGTGCCAAAGTGAGGCCGGACATGACACTAACAGAATCCCGGGACCCAATAATAAGAGCTGTGGCTTCAACCATAGCAACAGGAATGAAATGGACTCCAGCAGCAGTGGTACCATATAACCATATAACAATGGTACTGGACGCAAAATCTGCCCTCCGACACCGGGACATAGTGGGCCATGTCCAACAAGGCCGAGGGGACTTTGGCCTGGGAGCAATGAAACCTACCTGACAAAAGGCTACTACAGCTGAACGTCAGCACCTGGTGGTGGAGGAGGTGCACCACCAGGAAAAAGCAGCCAGAGCCATATCCCAAGCCAAACAAGGCCGCTGGATGAGGAGGGATGTCGTTGAGAGGAGGAAGATCACATGGAGAAAGCTGTGGAGCGTGGAGTCAAATAAGTTGAGCTTCATTATCAGAGCCACATATGACGTCCTTCCCTCTCCCACAAACCTAAATCTTTGGCTGGGAGAGGATTCAGCAATGTGTGCAATTCCAGCAAACCTCAAACACAGCCTATCACAAGGCAGATACACCTGGCGACACAACCAGGTGCTGAGGTGTTTGGCAGCGAAACTCGAATGCAAGAGAGTTACCATCAACACCATGCTTATCAATGTCCAGATAACATTCCCGCAAATACAATCCTTCATCCGGGAAGGTCAGAAACGGAAGACTAACCCCTCGCCTCTCTACTCATGCCCAATGAACGCAGCCAGGGACTGGGAAATGCGTGTTGACCTAGGCCAGAGTTTTTGTTCCCAGTTGAAATTGCAGCTACCAACATGTGACCAGATCTCGTTCTCTGGTCCAACTCCTGGCTGCGTGTTTTCATCATTGAGCTGACGGTCCCCTGGGAGGAGGCTGTGGACGAGGCTTATGAAAGAAAAAAGCTTTGATATTCAAACCTTGCAGCAGAGGCAGAGGAGAGAGGTTGTAGTGTAAGGGTCTGTCCAGCGGAGGTGGAGTGCACGGGCTTTGTAGCCAGTTCCACCGCAAGGCTCCTGAGGGAAGTAGGAGTCAGAGGGCAGGCACAAAGGAGGGCAATAAAATAACTTGCCAATGCCGCCGAACGGAGCAGTCTCTGGCTGTGACTGAAGTGAACAGATGCTGTCCGGGCTGCCACATGACCATCTAGAGGCTAACCATAAGACACACACCCAGGTCTGATCACCCTGCGGTGGGCCTGCCTCGACTGAGGGTGTCTTGTGATAAAAAGCCGAAACACCCAGTGACGTTGAGGTACACAACTGAACATGTGCCTGATTGGTAGCAAAATCACCTAGTGGTCATCCCTAAGACTGTCAATTGTGGTGAAAAATCTTAGGGATTGTGACATCCAGTCCTACTAATCAATCTTATAGTTAATGGTCGCATACTGGCCCATATGTTTATCAGTATGACGATTACAAGCTTCACATTATACCTTTCCTGGGACAAGCAGTAGAGAAGGAGGTGTCTCCTGTTGGCGAGATGGCATATCGACTTTTTCTTCACCATGTTTTAGATCAACTCCATCAGTCCCTCTCTTTATTCAGTATGATTTTGCCATATTACACAGTAAATGACAGGGCTGTGGAGATTGCCTCCAGAAAAGAGAGGCCTTGGGGGTGAACGAACATAGTTTCCTGAAAGTGGTGATATGGACATTGAAGTCGTTCGGCACCCATGTCTTCATCAGTCAGGGTGCTGAATGCAAAGGTTGGGACACTATGCTGCAAATATACAAGGCATTGGTGAGTCTGTGCTTGGAGTATTGTGTGTAGTTTTGTTTGCCGAGCTATGGAAAGTTTGTCATTAAATTGGAAAGGGTGTAGAAAAGTTTCACAAGGATGTTACAATGACTAGAGGACGAGTTATAAGGAGGGATTGGATACACTGGGATTTTTTTTTTTTTCAGGAGGTGTAGGCTTAGGGTTGACCTGTGGAATTATATAGAGTTATATAAAATTATGACAGCAATAAATAAGGCGAGTAGTCTTTTTCCCCAGGGTAGGGGAAACTAGAGGGCATAAATTGAAGGTGGGAAGGAAAGACTTAAAGGGGACCTGATGGGCAACCTTTTCATCCAGAGGGTGGTGGGTATGTGGAATGAGCTGCCAGAGGAAGTAATGGGTGGATGCAATTATAACATTTTTACGACATTTGGACAGGTACGTGGATGGAAATGGCGGCGCCTTGCGGCAGCGGCCTCTGCAATCCATCTGTCTTTTTCAACATTTTTGTCCTGTTGAGTGTTTGGTTTGGTTGTAGTTTATATATTGTTTTTAGCTGTGTAGATGCGGGGGGGGGGGGGACACATTAAAATCTCTTCCCTGTACGGGGGACCCGACCTTTTCCCTGTCGGGTCTCCAATGTTGTTGGGGCCTAGCACCGTTGAGCGGCCTCCAACCGGAACAACCTGGGGGCTCAAGTCGCGGAGCCTGCGGACTCACCATCGTGGAGCTGGCCGGCTTCGGAGCATGGAGAGCTGTGGTGGCGCGCGGCTGCGACCCGACTTCGGAGCTTCGGAGGCTCCAGCCACAGGCCCGGTGGACGGTGATGTCGGGAGCTCGCGGGTGACTGGTGGGAGACCGCTTTTCCCTCATGACCGCAACGGTAACTTCTCCCGCCCGAATTGCGGGGTTGAAAGCGACCTGGAGCAGGGACTTACATCGCCCCATGTGGCCTTAACGGCCAAGGGACTTGCCATCGCCCGCCGGGGGCATTAACATTGGGAGAAGAATGAAAAACAGGGGAGAAACAATGACTTTGCCTTCCAGCACAGTGAGGAGGAGATTCACTGTGATGGATGTTTGTGTAAATTGTGTTAATTGTGTGTCTTGTTAATTATTTCTTCTTGTTGTATGACTGCAGAAACCAAATTTCATTTGAACTTCATTTGAGGACAGAGGGTAAGAACAATAAACAGTATTGTATTGTATTGTAAATACTTACAGGGATATGGTTGAAACACAGGCAAATGGAACTAGCTCAGGTAGGGGCGTTGGTTGGCATAGACATTGGGCCAAGAGGCTGTTTCTATTCTGTGTTGCAAAGTTTATGGTAATATGATAAGGAAGGATGGAATAACAGAACTCCTTTTAAGGATTAGGAAGATTGGAGTCCACATGGAATTATGAGGGAGAAAGATATTAGACACTTTTGGAGTTCTTTAAGGATATGGCAAGTAGAATAGATAAGTGAGATACAAGTAGATGTATTATTTGGATTTTCTGAAGGCCTTCAATAATGTCGCAAACAGGACATTTGGAGGTAAGAGATTGACGTTGATTGAGAACCAGTTATTTGACTGAAAGAAAAAAAGTGGAAATAAACAGATCCTCTTGATGTTGTCAGGTTTGGCTTTTGGGGCTTCACAGTAATCACTGGAAAGACACAAAATTCTGGAGTAACTCAATGGGCCAGGCAACATCCCTGGAAAACATGGATAGTTGAAGAAGGGTCTCAGTCTGCAGAAGAGTCTCAACCCAAAACATCACCTATACTTAGGTGATGGAGACATTGGAGACATGCCAAATCTCCTCAGTCTCCTAAGGAAGTAGAGGCATTGGTGCACCTTCTAGGGTGTCACATCAATGTGGCTGGTCCAAGGCAGATCATTGGTAATATTAATGCCAAGGAACATGAAGCTCCCAACCATTTCTACTTCTGCACCATTGATGTTTTTTGGGGCATGTACTCCAATATTATTCCTGAGGTCAATAACTTGCTCCTTCATCTTACTGCCAGTGAAGGAGATGTCATTGTCTTGACATCATGTTACTAAGTTCTCTATCTCCTTCCTGTACTCCATCTCATCATTGTTTGTTATCTGACCCATCTGCAAACCTGTAAATGGAGTTAGAGCCAAATGTGGCTATACAGCCGTGAGTGTATAGGGAAAGAACTAGGGGTGCACTAGTGTTGAATACTTTTGTGGAGGAGGTATTGTTCCTATCCTCATTCGTTGGTCAGACAGTCGCGGATCTAGTGGCAGATGGGAGTGCTGACTCCTAGGTCGAGGATACTGGAGATGATTCTAGATGGGATTATAGTGTTGAAGGCAGTGCTATAGGTGATAAATAGAAGCCTGATGTAGGAGTCACGGAGTCATAGAGTCATGCAGCATGGAAACAGCCCCTATGGCCCAACTTGTCCATGTTGACCAAGCTGCCCCATCTACGCTAGTCTCACCTGCACATGCTTGGCCCATAAACCTTTAAACCTTTCCTATCCATGTAAGGATAACCTTCTAACCTATTAGCATACTACCACCCCCCTATCTTCTCCGTACCCCGCGTGGATTCACACCTTACTTCTCTTCCCCCTCTCCCCATCGTCTTCCACCTACAGTGCAATCAGAAAGTATTCAGACTTTTTTCACATTTTGTTACGCTACAACCTTATTTTAAAATGGATTAAATTATTTTTTTTTATCATCAAACTACACACAATACCCCCAAAATAAAAAAGCTTGTTAATGGGTTACTCTGTTCTCCTGCTGACCAATATTGGGCTAACTGGGCAGTAATTCATATTTTTACTTGCACCTTTGTTGTTGTTTTTTTTTAAATTATTGTCATGTCTAAAAACAATGAAAAGATTTGTTTGTGCGCTATTGATTCAGATCATACAATACATGAGTACAATCAAGCCATAAGCAATTACAATAGGTCAAGGAGAAAAATAACCAGAGTGCAGAACAGAGTGTTACAGCAAAAGAAAAAGGGCACAATATAATGTTAGAGCTACAGCTAAATTGCAAATTAAAAAAATAGGGCGGCTACAATAAATTAGGTGGGGAGAATGGGACTGCACTCTTAATTTATGAGAGGTCGATAGAGTAGCCAAACAACAGCGGGGAAGAAGTTGTTCCTGTATATGGTGTAAATGCTTTCAAAATTTTGCATCATCTGCCCAACTGGAGAGGAATGAAGATGGAATTACTGGGATGTAATTAGTTTCTGATTATTATTTATGTTTGCTGAGGCAGCATAAAATATACATGGAGTTGATGTGAGGAAGGATGGTTTGCATGACATCCTTGCCAAACTATAGTAGAACATTTGCTAAACCAAGTTTTCATGTATCGAGACAGGATGCTTTCCATCATGCATCTATAGAAATCAGCAAAAGACATGTTGAGTCTTCTGAGGAAGTAGAGACAATGTTAGTGTAGTTCTTGGCTGTAGCGTTAATGTGTTGGATTAGGGTCAGTGGGTCAGGAAGCATCTTTGGGGAACATGGATAGAGAGCGTTTCAGATCAGGAACGTTTCTCACACTGATTGGTGTAGGGGGTAGAAAGCTGGAAGAGAGGTGGGGACAGGACAAAGTCTGGCAAGTGATAGGTGGATATAGGCGAGGGTAAGGTTTGATTGGCAGATGGTTGGACAAAGGCCAGAGATGAAAAGAGAAAATGTGCGAGATAAGGATAGATAAGGATTTATATTATTTAAATGGTGGCCGATTAGGAAAAGGGGAGATGCAGCGAGACCTGGGTGTCATGGTACACCAGTCATTGAAAGTAGGCATGCAGGTGCAGCAGGCAGTGAAAAAAGCGAATGGTATGTTAGCTTTCATAGCAAAAGGATTTGAGTACAGGAGCAGGGAGGTTCTACTTCAGTTGTACAGGGTCTTGGTGAGACCACACCTGGAGTATTGCGTACAGTTTTGGTCTCCAAATCTGAGGAAGGACATTATTGCGAGGGAGTGCAGAGAAGGTTCACCAGACTGATTCCTGGGATGTCAGGACTGTCTTATGAAGAAAGACTGGATAGACTCGGTTTATACTCTCTGGAATTTAGGAGATTGAGAGGGGATCTTATAGAAACTTACAAAATTCTTAAGGGGTTGGACAGGCTAGATGCAGGAAGATTGTTCCCGATGTTGGGGAGTCCAGGACAAGGGGTCACAGCTTAAGGATAGGGGGAAATCCTTTAGGACCGAGATGAGAAAGACTTTTTTCACACAGAGAGTGGTGAGTCTCTGGAACTCTCTGCCACAGAGGGTAGTTGAGGCCAGTTCATTGCTGTATTTAAGAGTGAGTTGGATGTGGCCCTTGTGGCTAAGGGGATCAGAGGGTATGGAGAGAAGGCAGGTACGGGATACTGAGTTGGATGATCAGCCATGATCATATTGAATGGCAGGCTCGATAATGGCCTGCACCTATTTCTATGTTTCTATGTTTCTAAGAGATGCAAATGTGAAGCTAGAAGAAGGAATACAGGTGGAAAGGGACATCGAAGGTGGTGTTGGAATCTCGAGCGAAACACAAAGTGCTGCAGTAGTGGGAGAGTTTCAAAAACTAGCAAAGGTGAAGAAAAAAAGTTTATAAAGATTAAGAATATAGAACTTGTTATTACCTTCAATGATTATAAATAAGAGAATAATAATAGTAAAAGTAATAATAAATGTAAGAAAAGTAAAGAGAATGATTAAAGTAAATGGTAAAGTAAAGGAAAGAACTGCAGATGCTGGAAATAAGGAAGGTAGACAAAAATGCTGGTGAAACTCAGCGGGTGAGGCAGCATCTATGGAGCGAAGGAATAGGTGATGTTTTGGGTCGAGAGCCTTCTTCAGAGTAAATTAAAGGAAATGTTTCTCCAAAAGGAAAATAGGTACAATTTGATATAGAATAGAAGCTAACTGATATATGACAAACAATTGAGATTTTTTTTCAGACTGGAAAGCATAATAAATGTAGCAGACATTCTGGAAATACAAGACTTTAATAAAATATGAACCACAATGGTATAATTACTGATGAGAAAGTGCCAGAGAAGTTACTGTGGGGAAAAAAGGAAATACATTATTTATACCTGAAGACCTACATCCTGAAGTTCCAAAAGGGGATGAGTAGGCAGATGAGGCGACGCAATCTCCTAAAACAATTTCAAGAGATCAGAAGGTAGTAAAACTGTGTTCAAATAAGAGGGGAAAAAACAGTATAGAGCAAATGGTCTGAAATTGGGAAAAAGGCTTTTATTACAATTATTACAAAACACATGATTGATTCAAGTGTAGACAATGCACTTTTCTGAAAGCCCTTTGCTCATTTTGCCAGTTATCCTGTATTGCATGGAATTTCCTATCTACGTATTTAATCCGGGACAAAGTATATTTTGCAGAAGCGATAAGTCTTAGAAAATCTTTCACCATGTTCAACATTACTCCACATAGATTTGAACCAACACTGGAAAACACCAAATTGGAGAAATAGCTAAAGTTATCAACTTGTCAACTATAATTGATGATCTCTTAGATAGCACTCATGAAGAGTATTTCCTGTTGTGTTACACATGTGTGTTCAAGAGAAGATTTTAGCTGGAACATTGTGTTCCACAGTGAACACACTGAGATAAAATGAGCTTTGCATACTGATGTGCGAAGCTGTTTACTTTGTTTATTTACAATCGGGTATTCAGTGTATTAGGAAATCATTAGCATACCTTAAGAAACTTCTACTGAGTCCACCCTCGTCCCTCCCCCCCCCCCCCCCCCCCCCCGTCCACCCCCATGATAGCACTGTGCATTCTGTGTGAGGTTATGTGAAGATAGAGTGTTATTTTATCACCCTCTAGTGGATAAAATAAGTTATGATCTTCTTGATCTTCTGTTTGAGGATACAAGCCAATGGCCCGTGGCAATGAATGCTTAAATGAAGAATATTTTGATAGTTTTGGCCTCTGTTGCCTGTGAACTATATGCAGGAAGTGAACATTATGTCTTGTTCACCAGCTGACATCACTCTAATTATGCCAAATGGATGGAGGACCCAGAATGAAATTTATCCAGTTGATTCACACGCTAACAAGAGATAGATTAGCATATTAGATACAACAAAGATTGTGGCACCACACCCCAGGACTTCAGCCCAAAGTTTTCTGCTATTTTGCAGAATAGGACAGTGAAACTGATTAAGAGAGCAAGAGTAAAACTTTTATGAGAGTAAAACTTTTAAAGAACATAAAAGTGTACCTTAAAAACATCTGAATATATAAAAAATAAAAAGATTATTAGAAGTCAGAAATGGGAGGAATTCATCATGTTGAATTATTGCTACTGGGCCACATATGGTAAGTACAACCATAGGCATAGTGCATAGGGTACATAACAGTAGCAGATCAACTGGAGCAGTCTGGAACATAGAACTGATGATGCAGAGCAATTTACTGTGTCGGCTTCAGTCTTTAGAGATACAACACAGAAACAGGCCCTTCGGCCTACTGAGCCCACACCGACCAGCGATCATCCTGTACACTAACACTATTCTACACACTAGGGACAATTTACAATTTGACGAATGCCAATTAACCTTGAACAGCACCGGTAGTCAGGATTGAACTGCGGTCTCTAGAGCTGGAAGGCAGCAGCTCTACTGGAATCCACTGTGCCACCCCTTGAGTTATAAAAATTTAATTGCTGAAACATAATTTACAATATAGACGATAATAAAGAACTAAAGCTAAATTAACATGTATGCATGTAACTCATTGATATGTATTAGGAATCCTTTATAAACTCCACCGAATGCAGCTATTAGGATGTATACATCCCTACTAGAAAGTTAGCTCATACATACTTTGGCTACCAAGTCACACTATCAACAAGGTACAATACGATCTCTACTGGATAGTTTTGCATAGTTATCCATTCACCCTAAACAATACAATGATGCTGTTGATTGTGCATTAAATTGCATTGCAGAATTTAAGATTGAAGAGAGACCCCATTAATATTAAGGGATAGTTGCCAGAATTATAAAATGATTCAGACAGTTTGCGGATATGCATCATTTCTGGTGTCTCACTGCAAAACTAACGGTCTGTTTTGTTGAGAGACTGTAGACATGTTAGTCTGAAAATGTAGCCGTCATATAACTAAAATAAATATTTCTTATAAATCAGGGTTGGAAACAATTCCACAGTCTCTGAGGATATTATTAATTTTATTAATTTACACTAAGTATTTTAAACTGTGTTGGACATTATGGAAATATGCTAACATTATATTCTGCCAAGTTAATAGTGCATTCAATTAAAATAATACTTAAATATGTTTAGTCTATTTTATAATCCACCGGGTGGCGCCAGCAATGACTACCTCGCCAACAGTCTGTCTGTCCCTTCCTTCTTTGTGTTTTAATAGTATGTGTTAAATATATGTTTTAGTGTTCTTTAGCTTGTTTTATGTGGCACTGCAGCTTATCATCGAGGAGTTGGTGGCCTTTGTTGGAGACTGACCTTTGAGGGCTCCACCACAGGGAGCGTATGGGACTTTAACATCGCAGAGCCCACGATCCTTTTGCCAGGGATCAACTTCGGAGCTCCAACCGTGGGTGCCTGCTAACTTAACATCACGGAGCTCACGGTCTCTGATCAGAGACCGACTTCGGGAACTCCAAGACACAGGAGCTTCGATCGCCCCGATGCGGGAGCTTCGACCGCCGGCTGCGGGAGCTTAGATCGCCCCGACCGCAGGAGAATGAAGAGGAAGAAGATGGGACTTTTTTGCCTTCCATCATAGTGAGGAATGTGGGGAAACCGCTGTGGCGGATGTTTATGTTAACTTTTATGTAGTTGTGGCGTCTTGTGCTTTTTTTTCGTATGGTTGTATGGTAAATCGCATATCACTGTACCTTAATTGGTATGTGACAATAAAAGACCTTTGAAATTTTTGAAATCTTAATACAAAAATATGAACAGAAGTTTATTTTGTTAAATAAAATCTTTTAATATAAAAATACCTTCACATTACAGTTAGGCTGTGATACATTTAAATTATTTTCCCCATATCCTTCTCAAACAATATAAAATGCTACAGTGATGATCATTTGTATCATCTCCATCTCTGCAAATTGTACTTCCATTTTATGTACTCAAATTTGTAAATGTCATATGAAGTTGATGAGAAACTGCATTTTCAACGGTACAAGAGCAGGTTAATAAGCAAAATAAGTAACATAACAGGAATTCTGTTAAAATGTTAGCATGTCAAAATTTTCATAATTTATTGTAATAAACCCTATTGTAGAAAGGCAGCATTTTCCATGCCTGACATTTTTGCTTACAGCTCTCCTGCCATTTATAATGGAGCATAATGCCTGACATATGGAAGCCTTTGATCTCAGAATGTTCTGCAGAGACTGAGAAAGGACATTAGGAACATGATTTAATCATATTCAAATCATTCTACATTTTGACCACAGCTGACGACATAATTCTTAACCAATAATTTAGCTACATATTTCATAATTTGGGGAATCTCCAGGCTTATTAATTTCATTTGTTCATCTTTAATAGCATATAATACTTTTGTACAATGCATTCTGAGAAAGACCATCATTTTGCCTGCTCAGCCCAAGCTCTTAGGTAGTATATAAAAATTGAGGTACTTAAAAGATGATCACCAATTTCAGGGAATGCTTTAAATGTTTAGTCTGTGCTACAAAATGCAAGATGATAATTTGTTTCAGTTCAGTTTATAAAACTTTCTAAAAGTAGTCGATTGGGAATTTTTCAGAGCAGAAAAGCAGAAGTTAAAAGGCAGATAAAACAGCACCTTGCCAGAAATGAGGTATGGGGACTGTGTAAGTTCAAATCTGCTGTGATAATATTTTAGAAATGGCAAATATTTAAAGTTTGTGATTTAACATAATGTACACGAAGCTCATCATATTTTTATACAAGGAAGCTGTTAAATTTCACATGCATTATAAAAAATACTGAGATACTACTAGTGTTCGCTAATGGTTCACTAGAGCTAATTCAGTTAGCTCTAGTTCAGAGCTAACTAGAGCTAAACAGACTTTTATCTTCATATATATATATATATATATATATATATATATATATATATATATATATATATATATATATATAATATATATAATACATATATATATATATATAGTCTTCAGAATAATTTAAATATAAAACTTAGGATGAACTAAGAATATCAGGTATTAGACAATAACTGGAAATCGTCCAGCTTCTAATGCAATATATTATACTGAACTCAGTTTCAGTTGTCTAAATGGGCTGTCCCACTTGGGCGACCTAATCCACGAGTTCTGGCGAGTTTACCCTCGACTCATACTCGCAGCATGGTCGACACGAGGTGGTAGGAGGTCTTTGTAACTCTCCTTCATGCTCGAGAGTAGTCCCCGCATACTCGAGGCCTCAGCTCGGTCAGGGTGTATTTTTCAACATGCTGAAAAATGCCCGCAAGTAAAAAAAGGTCACCATGGAAAAAAATTGAGTCGTAGTGGATCGGCATGTTGGTCGTAGGTAATCGAGGGTAGTCGAAGGTAGTCGAATGTAGTCGTAGATAGTCTTCATCATAGTCAAAGGGAGGTCGAAGGGAGGTCAAAGGAGATCATCTTCACTCTCCGCTATTCGGTGTCCAATTTTCCCGAAGTTAGTCGAAGCTAGTCGAAGCTAGTCTTCAACATAGTCGAATGAGGTCAAAGGAGATCGACAGAGGTCGTCTTCACTCTCCATTCGGTGTCCAATTTTCCCGAAGTTAGTCATAGCTAGTCGAAGCTAGTCTTCGCAGTCGAAGGAGGTCTTCTACATAGTCGGAGGTCTTCAACATCCCTATTTTTCAAACTCTCCTAAACTCTTCTAAACTCGCCAATCAGGTTGCTCAAGTGGGACAGCCCCTTAACAGCTTAAATATTGGAAAACACTTTAAATTCAATTGTATTATCACCATGAACTTTGACGATGCATGTTTTGTTGCTCCCAGATGTTTCTATCTTATACAATACGGTAACTATAGTAGAACAAAATGTGGGTCATTGTGACATATCCACAAGAAACTCTAAACTAAATTCTTCACTGCTTTGAAAGTCTATGGTCCAGCTCCTTAATTCACTAGCTCATAGAATCCAATTAGCATCTCCGGTTACCAAATTGTTAATTTCAACTTTGTAGTTGCCCCTTGTTACAGGTTTTCAGTTTCACCTTAGTTATTGAACATAAAAGATAAATGTACTTGAACAAGCAACATTAGGAATTTGCTTTGCATTTTCTTTTTGTGGTAGTAATATGGTATAGGAGTTCACTTTACATTTTAAGTAACTTCACATTAATTTGGTCATGTGATCTGCTTGTTTTTGTGTAGCTTAGTGCTTAGTAGCTTTGCCTTCTCGACAAATTGAGAACATAGATCTTCATTCACAATGTAGTTCTTGTAAATGTTGGCAAGTTTAGTACAAATATTAAACAAATCTTCCTTGCTTCCTAGTTCAATAGCTGCAGCAAATGCCATTTGGAAATAGCCAGCAGCATCGTAAGGGTCCTAAAGGAAAAGGAAAATAAGTTTTCAGTAGAGTAATAAATAAAGCAAAGATTCAAAATTATTTTATTTACTACTACAAAAAGTAGTCTTAATATACAACATTAAATAAATGCCAAAGGGGAATAGTTACTTTAACATGCCAGACTGGCTCATCTGCTAGTATGTGCTAGGCAGGCATTTCATTGCTAATAAATTAAAAAAATATTTTTTTTTCCAAGTATATTTTTCCACCAATCATGGACCAAAAGAAGGGTCCCAACCCAAAACGTCATCTGTTTATTTTCCTCCACAGATGCTGCTTGGCCAGCTGAGTTCCTCTAGCACTGTTTTTTGCTCTCCATCCAAATATTTCCCATCCAATTTATTTAGGTGATTTTGGGTAAAATGGCCATTTTCCCCCTCATTTCTCACCTTCTGGTTCGAGAGCTGGCATTGCGTTTTTAGCCAATTTTGCACCCATGCAGTTTTAGGCCTTTTAATTATGGACTCACTCTTTGAATTATGTCTATCAATATAGTACTTCAAAAGTTGTTTTTGGAAGTGTACATGTCAACCATACTAACCTGGCCACATTTACTCAAATCTTGAAAAAGCTACCTATTTTGCTTTATTATGCATAGCAACTTGCGTATACTACACACACAAATGCTGGAACCTGGAGCATCAAGCAAGCTGCTGGAGGAACTCTGCAAGTTAAGCACTGTCTGTCGATGGAAAGAAATGGTCAATGCTTTGGTTGAAAGCCTGCATCACAACTAAGAATGGAAATGAGCCAGTATAAAGAGAAGGAGCACGGTGAAACAGAAGTGAGAGGTAACTGGGGAGGGGTAATGGATGACGAACATATGGAGCCAGGTAGGGAGGTGGAGGGGGAGGGGTGGAGTTGGAAGGCAAAAGCAGGTATATTATGGGAGGCACAGAACAACGAGAAATAAAGATGGCAGATGGAGCTAAGTGAGCAGAGGATGAAGATGCAGGCAGCTGCTGGAAAACAATAAGAAGAAGAAATGCAAAGGCTACCATTGCCGGAATCTGATCAGTGAGGAAGGTGAAATCAGGCACCATTAGGGGAGAAGTGAATTACAGATAGACCCAGCTGCAGGTGGGAGAGGGAGGTATAAGCCTGCAGGTGAAATACACGTGAAGTAACGGTTGGAAACAGAAGGATGAAAATGGGAGGTAGAGGGCAGGAGGGGTTGGAGAAATGGCACAATATATGAGAGGACCAGGAAAACATGGGGGAAACAGGCAGGAGGGAAACAGGCAGGTGGTAATCTGGTTTGCTTTGTGTCTTATCCTGACTGTGGAGTCAGCCACGAATGGACAGGTTGATGGGGGATGGAAAGGATAGTTGAAATGGCATGCAACTGTTAGCTCAGGATGGGCAATTCAGACAGAGCTCAGGTGATCTCTAAATCAGCCATCACTTGATCTCACCAATGTAATGCTTTTACTTTGGAAGGTCCACAAGGACTAGTCAGAGACCAATGACTAGTGAGCCTGACATCACCGGTAGGAATGTAAATTCCATCTGCCATTTCTTTGTCCACTTTTCCCATTGATCGAAATCCTACTTTCACACAGAAGGTAGTTGGTACATAGAATGAAATGCCAGAGCAAGTGGCAGAGGCAGGCAGAATTATAATGTAAGAGATATTTGGATAGGTTCACGAATGAGATTTACTAGCATATGGGCCAAATGCAAGCAAATGGGATTAGTTCAGGAAAGCACCTTGGTCGGCTGAAGAACATGTTTCCGTGCTGTATAATTCGATAAATCAGCAAATCATCTTGCTCATAACCAACGAAGAAAGTGAAAAGATTTGCTGCAGAACTTCTTTTGTCATATCTTCTACCCCACCAATGGATCTTCTTTCAGAACAATGAAGAAAATTGGGGATGTTTATGAATGTTTTGATTAGGCCCTTATACATGTTACGGGAATCTTAGAGTAGTGCAGCACTAAAGCAGTACCATCAGTTCACCATGTCTAAGCTGTTTACCAGCTGTACTAATACTATTCACCCACACAAGGTCCATGTTCTTTATGAGCGGATCAAATGGATAATGCAATTTGAAAAGATGAGTGCAAAATTTCAATTAATAGAGAAATACTTTCCCACCTTGAATTTGTGAAGTGTAATATCACCCAGTCTGAAATAAATTTTCACATAGTACTTTGCTTCCTTTGCAAACAGCAATATGTGAGAACTCAGGGACAGAGCCTTCAGGTAGTAGTTTTCAGCCATCTCATACTGCTGAAACAAATAGTACACCGTGGCTAGTCGATAAAAAGCAACACGTTCCTTTAGTTGGTCTCCTAATGATATTGCAAAAAAAAGTTGTTGAAATAGTCATGCCAAGAAAAGCAGTTATTGCTTAATTCATATTTATAAATACAGAATCATAGTTTAAAAAATAGCAAATTCAGACAGTAGGAAGCGATTTGGCTCAAAGTGCTTATGCTAGTTTCCCCCGCTGGAGGAATTTCTTGCAATGTAATTATTTTCTTTCCTTAAATAATGTTTTCCCTTAAATGCTGGGTATTTGCATATTGTTGTCAGTGGCAGTGTTTTTACTCGCGATGCCCCATGCATTGCCAAAGTTATAGCAAGTCTCAGTAGTTCTGCTTTTGTATGCAGTTAAAAACTCATGATCTGTGATTTGGAAACATAAATGAATTCACCAATTTCACAAATTTAATCCAATTTGGCAGTCATTTATGTTTATCCGAGCTTTATTAGCCCTTCATATCTTGGCATAGTTTTGAAACTTCCTTCTTTCCTCCTTCTGATTGTACAATATATTGGCAGGATGTGCCAGTTATCTTTCTATAAATTTGAATCTTCTAATAATGGCAATTACAGTGCCCTCCGTAATGTTTGGGACAAAGGCCCATCATTTATTTATTTGCCTCTGTACTCCACAATTTGATATTTGTAATAGAAAACAAAATCAAATGTGGTTAAAGTGCACATTGTCAGATTTTATTAAAGGGTATTTTTATACAATTTGGTTTCACCATGTAGAAATTACAGCTGTATTTATACATAGTCCCCTCCCATTTCAGGACACCATAATGTTTGGGACACATGGCTTCACAGGTGTTTGCAATTGTCAGGTAATGCCTCGTTAATGCAGGTAAAAGAGAGCTCTCAGCACCTAGTCTTTCATCCAGTCTTTCCATCACATTTGGAAACATTTATTGTTGTTTATCAACATGAGAACCAAAGTTGTACCAATGAAAATCAAAGAAGCCATTATGAGACTGAGAATAAAACTAATAGAGACATCAGCCAAACCCCAGGCTTACCAAATTCAACTTTGTGGAACATCATTAAGAAGAAAGAGAGTACTGGTGAGCTTACTAATCACAAAGGGACAGGCAGGACAAGGAAGACCTCCACAGAAGAATTCTCTCTATAATAAAGACAAATCGCCAAACACCTATCTGACAAATCAGAAACATTCTTCAGGAGTCAGATGTGGATTTGTCAATGATCACTGTCCACAGAAGACCTCATGAACAGAAATACAGTGGCTATAATGCAAGATGCAAACCACTGGTTAGCTGCAAAAATAGGATGGCCAGGTTACAGTTTACCAAGAAGTACTAAAAAGAGCAACCACAGTTCTGGAAAAATGTCTTGAGACAAAGATTAACTTGTATCAGAGTGATGGCAAGAGCAAAGTATGGAGGAGAGAAGGAACTGCCCAAGATCCATAGCATACCACCTCATCTGTGAAACACGGTGGTGGGGGTGTTATGGCCTGGGCATGTATGGCTGCTGAAGGTACAGGCTCACTTAACTTGAATGATGATACAACTGCTGATATTAGTAGCATAATGAATTCTGAAGTCTATAGACACATCCTATCTGCTCAAGTTCAAACAAATGCCTCAAAACTCATTGGCTGGAGGTTTATTCTACAGCAAGACAATGATCCCAAACATACTGCTAAAGCAACAAAGGAGTTTTTCAATTCTTGAGTGGCCACGTCAATCACTTGATCTGAACCCAATTGATCATTCCTTTTATATGTTTAAGAGAAATCTGAAGGGGACTAGCCCCCAAAACAAGCATAAGCTAAAGATGGCTGCAACACAGACCTAGCAGATCCTCACCAGAGAAGGCACCCGGCAACTGGTGATATCCATGAATTGCAGACTTCAAGCAGTCATTGCATGCAAAGGATATGCAACAAAATACTAAATATGACTACTTTCATTTGTATGACATTGTTGTGTCCCAAACAAGATGGTGCCCTGAAATGGGGGGACTGTATATAAACACTGCTGTAATTTCTACAAGGTGAAACCAAAATGTATAAAAATGGCCTTTACTAAAATCTGACAGTGCACTTAAACCACACATGATTTTTTTCTATTACAAATCTCAAATTGTGGAGTACAGAGGCAAATAAATAAATGATGGGTCATTGTCCCAAACATTATGGACTGTATTTTACTTGATTTTACATTTTATTTACGAAAAGCAAAGATGCTGCAGCCAGTTTGGATAGGAAATTGGACTTCAATGGTCGTAACTTTTCAAATTATATTTGTCTCAAATGTAAGACCCAAATGTACTTCCTTATCCTTTGCAGGATTTGACATTATTTTATTGGTAAACATAATATTAAAAACAACATAAATGTTTCTTCTAACTTCTTCAATGAAACCTCGTGAGCTGTTTATGCAGTAATCTGTTGCAGCACAATTCTTGCTTTCATTGAGAACATATTCAAGGTCGAGCTCAATATTTTATTCAGTAACCAGAGATAAGCCTTCATCGATTGTTTGAGTAATACATGCTAAAACCTGGCTCTTTACATATTCATTAGTTATTCGAGGGTACACAAAAGGCTGGAGAAACTCAGCGGGTGCAGCAGCATCTAAGGAGCAAAGGAGATAGGCGACGTTTCGGTGTCTGAAGAAGGGTCTCGACCCGAAATGTCACCTATCTCCTTCGCTCCTTAGATGTTGCTGCACCCTCTGAGTTTCTCCAGCCTTTTGTGTACCCTCGATTCTCCAGCATCTGCAGTTCCTTCTTTAACACTTCATTAGTTATTCTATGGTTTGTATGAGTGCTCTGTGTAAGACAATTTAGTGTTGCTATTTCCGATGACTAGATGCACAGCCATTAACATTTCGCCTTGTCAGCTTTTAAGAGTAAGTTTTAATATACTAGCATTAATAGGTAAATTGAAATTCGAATAGAGGTCAAGTTCTTGCCAGCAAATGCACATTACAATGATGTGTAATAAAATTTATATAATCTCAATTACACAAGTAACTCAGTGGAGACAAATAACAATGCAAAAGTTAGTTATGTATTTATATAGTGATCATAGCTAAAATAATTCTGTAGTTTTTGAATAAATGTTTTTTTCTTAATACCGCCCAAACTTTTCAAATTATATTTGTCTCAAATGTAAGACCCAAATATACTTCCTTATCCTTTATCAGCGGTACAGTTGCTGCCTTACAGCACCAGGGACCCGGGTTCGATCGTGACTACGGGTGCTGTCTGTACCGGGTTTGTACGTTCTCCTTGTGACCACGCAGGTTTTCTCTGGGTGCTCCAGTTTCCTCCCACACTCCAAAGATGTACAGGTTGGTAGGTTAATTAGCTTTGGTAAAAACTATCCATAGTGTGTAGATTTGTGTCAATGTATGGGGTGAACGCCGGTCGCCATGGACCGAAGGCCGTTTCCACGCTGTATCTCAAAGCCTAAAAGTAAAGTCTAAATGTGCTCAATGGCAGCATTGAATGACATTAGGTTGCTTGAGACAAAAATAGGAAGGTTTAGAACAGGACATATCAGAAATGGAAAGAAGGCCTTGAAACCCTCAGGAGGATCATTGCTTTTTCAAACTATGCTCCCAAGAAATGGAAGTGTTGTGAAAACACTATGCTGTGGTGCCAATTTTCATGCATCAGATGGCCCTAGAATTTCTCGGCATATATTTTGCAAGGACGAAAGTAATTTTAATTTCATACCAATACAGATCATGTAAAATTTCGTACTAGTGCAGGTGTATCTCAAACATAGCTTTGATCACTATAACTTATATCTTACCAATGTGGCTATTTCTGCCTTTATGGCAAAGGGAGTCATTGGCGATGATCTACATTAATTCCTGAATACTGTTTTTATGATGCCTACACAATTTGCTTGAAGGTGCTGCTATACCTTCAGTGCACCATTACAAAGGGTACCTCACTATATATTAATACCTTTGACTCTCATTATTTCTTATCCCCAAGGTTTGGGCGGTACAATCCTGCAGTGCTGGTGCTGCCTTCCAGTGCCAGAGACCCGGGTTTGATCCTAACTGTGAGTGCTGTCTGTTTTCTTCGGGTTTTCTGGTTTCCTCTCATACTCCAAAGACGTACAGGTTTGTAGGTTAATTAGCTTTGGTAAAATTGTAAATCGTCCCTAGCGTGTAGGATAGTGCTAGTGTACTGATGATTGTTGGTCGGCACGGACTCTGTGGGCTGAAGGGCCCGTTTCCATGCTGTCTAAATTCTAAAGTTTACTTGATTGACAGTTCCAGGAGGAAGTTTCTCAGTATGGCATTAGGCCACACTCCTAACGACATACTCTAAATATTAAATTTATGAAACACAAGGTAGTACAATTTTCTATTCATTAAAAATAATTGAGGCATTATAAATTCTAAGAATAAAATTATACTTATTCTTAACATATGAGAAATTACTCACCAGTGTTTATACTGAGTCTTACAGCTGTCTTTGCATAATCTAGAGCTTGCTCAAGATGGTTTAAAGAAATGCTGAGTTCAGTCAGTTTGTTAAAGAGTCTGAGCTCTACATCAAGATCTTTCTTCATCCTTGCCAGTGGTACAGCCCCATCCTGTGGAATAATTCAGAGATTCATATCAAACCTCTCTAGATATACACTTGCACCAGCCTACTTAGCAATGCTTGTTTTTACAATTTACTCAGATCATATAAACAAAGGAACCCAAAAAAAGAATGAAACAACAAAATTCCAAATTAATAGCATATTGCAAAAATATTTCACATCTTTCAAAAAATTATAGTGAGGTTCCTTTAAAAATCAATTATTTCCAAAGTGCAGTGACTTATTATCCAGGCAAATATGGAAGTACATTTGCAAAGTATAAAATTGCATAACTGGTAACTATTTCAAGTGTTTTGCTTTAATTGACTGAAGGAATCTTATTGCCCAGGTAGGTGGGGAACCAAAATAAAGCAGAAAATACTGTCAATACGTTGTGAATTAGGCAGCATCTGTGAGGAACAGTTAACATTTCATCAGTTAGAGATAAAACGTGCTTTGAGGTGAACGCAAAGGGAGGCTTGTGATAGGGTGGAAGGCTGCGGAGGCTAAATAACAAAAGAGGTGATAAATGTGGGGGAAACAGTGATAAAAGCTTCAGTAAATAACGACAGGTAGCGATGGATGAGATATAAGTAAAATAATATGTAATTATTTAAGATCAGAAGGGAAGGTTTGAATGCTAAAAGTAAGAAGTAAAAAGCCATTAAGTGTAAATGTCAAAATGTCAAGCAAATCTGGAAGGCTGAAATGTGGTTTGTTGAAAATTGCAATGTTATTCATTGGGCTTATGATTGAATAATGGTTCCATGCAAAGTAGTCTCTCGATTTGAAGAGGGGGGATTACCAGAATGATGCCTGGATTAGAGAATATTAGCTACAGAGAGAGCTTGGACAGACTTGAATTGTTTTATGTAGTTGGAGGTTGTAGGGATTCGTGATAGAAGGATATAAAATTATGAGAAGAAGATAGGGTAGACAGGCAGAACGTTGTTCCCAGGATGGAAAAATTCAAATACCAGAGGGCATTTCACTACGTGATATCTACTATGTTTCACTATTGTTTAAGAAATTTAGACCAGCACATGACTGGGCACAGCATGGAAAGATACAGACAGGCAAATATAATTAGTTTTGACAGGCAAAAAGGTCAGTGTGGACATGGTGGGTTAAATAGACCATTTCTGTGCTGTACAATTAATGCAAAGGGCAGTGGTTTGAGGTGATTCTGGGGGTGAGCATTCTTACCTAAGCGAGTAGTCATCATTGGACTCAGTCAGAATAAGGGTCCTGACCCAAAATGTCACCTATCCATATCTTCCAGAGATAGACACAAAATACTGGAGTAACTCAACGGGACAGGCAGCATCTCTGGAGAGAAGGAATGTATGATTTCGGGTTGAGACAATTGTTCAGGTTAGTCAGGGGAAAGGAGATGCAATATGACACTGAGTTACTCCAGCAATTGGTGTATTTTTTGTAAACCTGCATCTGTAACTCTTTGTATCTGCCTAAGTGCATGTTCTTTAAATTGAATTGTGCTTGCCATATCCTCTGGGATCCTGATTATTTGTATTATAGGATCATTTCTGAAACTGTCATAAGTCTGCTGTAATGTCGTCCTCCATTGTGGTAACATCCTCTGATGTGTCATGCTGCAGTTCTAAATATGACGAACTTCCATCAGATAACACAAGATGGTGCTATGTCTCATCTTTTCATTGTTTACATTCCAACATTGATTGCAGAAAGGCCAGTCTCCTGCTGTTCCATTAAACCCAAATACATTTATATTTATTAATGTTCATGCAAGTTCTGCCAACACAATATTTCAACATCTTTCAACTTGGATAAACAATGATTCATATTCCAGCCCAAAGGTTGCATGATGGCAAGCAGTTCTCCCAGTTTAGTCATTAGTCACTGCTTTTCACGGTGGGCTGGATGGGCAATGGTTTCATTATTCTGCAGCAAGGGTTGCAGAGCATTTTCTGTGCAACTTCAGTCTCCAAAATATGTTTTAGTCTCCTTCATAATACCTATTCCTCAGTATTTCTATAATGTCTATACTTTTACCAATTTACCTTTTCCTCAGTATTCTTCCTCATAATACCTATCCCTTTCATAATACCTATTCCTCATTCTTCCAAACCACACAAAACGTGCTCAGTAACAATTATATGATCATCACATCTTTCTACCATCTTTCTTGGTGATGCTATTGTGGAATTCCAATCATTTCACCCGGTTATGGAGTGACCTCCCCCTTGATATCTTCATGTAATAAAGCGTGTTCATCCACTCTCTCTTATCTTTTCATATCGTATACAATTTTGCAAATATTGTTTCAGTCTCTGAGCTGGATAAAATATGTATGCTGACATTGGTGGATTTCAATCAAGAAACAGAAGTAGAGATCCTACTTTTACTGGAAGCGACATACCTGTTTTTACACCATGCTCCATCTTACCCTTGGATAGTGGATGGTGTAGTAATGTTGCTGCATGAATGAATTTCCAGTTAACTCCACATTGTCCATTGTAACTTCATCTGTAATCTGGCATCTCACAAACTGAACCTTCAGCTTCTAAATTATTGTTGCAGATGTTGTTGAATCAAGATAAGCTTTTTATAGGAAGTTGGGAAAATAGTCCATTGTCACTAGATGAGTTTTTACCTCAATCATGAGGAGTTCTACTGCTACAGTTGGTTAAGATCCATGAGACACACCTCATGTTCAAGTACAGGTCTCTTCTGTGGTCCTGCCAAGATTCACACACATGACATTTTCATGCTTAATGCGTTCTTCATTCCTGGCCAGCATCATGACTCATAAGATCTCCTCAAACAGCTATTCTTCTCAGATTTGCTGCAGATAAGTGTTCTGTCCTGCATTGCTCTCCTCGGATTAATTTTGATACCATCACCCTTTCATGGCTGAAGAGCAGCTACTCTTCAGCTATGAAAGAATGATGGTATCAAAAGTGTACTACTCAGATAAAACAACAGTATTGGAAGTACAGGTACATTTCATGTACTGCTACTTTTTAAGAACAGCATTCAATCTTTAGTATTATATCAAGTGATATGATTTGCTGTAGATTGATAGCTCTGAAATACCTTCACTTGCTTCATTCAGTCTTGCTTGCAGATGATACACATGATTGTCTCTCATCTTCCTGCTTCTAATTATAGATACACTTTTGAAGCTTCATAGATATTGCAAGGATTTTGTACAGAAGTTTCTCACCTATTTACTAATGCAACCTCTCATGTCTAAATGTCATAGCCAAATAGCTCTTTCCAAGTTTAAGTGTTGCATATCTTCAAAATCTGATTCTTTCAAGCCTCATCATCATACAATAATCAACAGCAATTTTCCGCAAAGCATTCCAATAGTCCAAATAAAGCTATGTTAAAAAAAATCATTGTTATTATTTAGTTTTTGGATTCTAGCATCAGGGACAAGGGCAGTACTGACTGCCCATCTATAATTGTCTTTGTGAAGGCAATTCTCAATGTTGTTGGGAAGAGAATTCCAAGATCTAGCCCAGCAAGAATGAAGGAATAATTATGTCTTTCCAAGTCAAGATGATGTGCAGCTTGAAGTGGAACATTCAAGTGGTGGCATTAGTGTGTCTGAAGCCCTCTTCCTTGTGGGTAGATAGTTTGTGGTTTTGGGCAGTGTCATGGAAGTAATCTGGGTGAATATCTGCTTTGCATTCTGTAAAGGGTACACCCTGTAGCCACGGTACATTGATGGTGGAGGAAATGAGTGCTTAGGGTATTCGATCAGATGCCAATCAAGTAATAATATACATTCTATGTAGTGTTGAGCTTCTTGAGTGTTGTCGCAGCTGTACTTATCTAAGAATGAGGAGAAAATTCCGTACGTTCTCAACGTGTGCCTTGTATATGTTGGATTGTCACGAGATAAACCATGCAAAAGGATAACTAGCCTCTGGCCTGTGCTTATCTTAGCATTTACGTAGCAAATCTGGTTGAATTTGTGCTTGGTGGTGACCATCAGGATATTTAATGGTGGAAGATGCTGTGATAATAGTCCCATTGAATGTCAGGGGTAGGTAGCCTTTCTTGTTGAAGACAGTCTTGATCTTTAGTGGTAGTGCCCTTTGGAGAATAGATGCTGGGGTGCAAGTCAATTACCCTTAGATAGTGGGAGCACGAGTGGATAGATTAGTAACGGTGGTATATAGCATACTTGACTTTATCAGCTAGAGTCTTGAATATAAAAATTGGAATGTCATGTACCATCTGTAAGAAACTTTGGTTTGGCCACAGTTGGATTATTGTGTGCAGTTCTGGTCATTACACTGGAGGAACAATGTGAAGGCTTTGGAGAGGAGGCAGAGGAAGTTCACCAAGATACTTTGTGTATTAGCTATAAAGGAGAGGTTGGACAAACTTGGATTGTTTTCTCTGGAGTGTTAGAGGCTAAGGAAGACCTGATAGACACACTTAAAATTATGGGAGGCATCGATAAGTTAGATCTAGTCTTTATCCCAGGGTGGAAATGACAAATACCAGAGGGCATAGGTTTAAGATGAGAAGAGAACATTTTAAAGGAGTTGCACAAGGCAAGTTTAAAAAAAGAGACCAGAAGGGTAAGAGGGGGCTGGTATCCATTTATTGCTTGCCAGTTCTTGCTTCATCCCGCACTCCAGTGTAGTACCGGCTGCTAATTTCACCTTACTCCTTCAGTCCAGATTAAAGTTTTTAACTCGAGAACTTGATAGTCCATTTCTCTGCACAAATGCCTCATGTGTACATGACATTTTGGGTCAGGACCGATGGAATCGGGGGAAAGAGAGGTGTGGGTGATGCAAAGCCTGGCCAGTCATAGATGGATACAAGTGGAGGGGATGCCGATTGCCAGATGTGGGGAGCAAGTAACAAAGGCTAGAGGTGAAAAGGAAATACAAGAGAGTCAGCTAAGGAGAGAGGAGCGAAATGTAAAGCTGCAGTGAACAGTAAATACAATATTTACTTTTATGATATTCAGTTATATTTTTCAACCACTTACCCTATAAAATGATACAGCTTTCTCTCGTTCTCTGGGCCCATTGTAAAACACATCACCAGCCGATTCATTTATTGTCATGGTAAAGTGCATGTTCTCCATTCTCTCAGCTGTCTGCACAGCAGCCTGATTGATTCAAGTTTCATCAAAAATACAAATCAAATGTTGCAAGTTTTTAAACAGAAATTGTTTAGATCTACTAGAATAACTTAATAGAATAATCAAAAGATTGGGGATGAGGATGTATTTCTTTTGGACAGAACCTACATAACATTGTTCTTAACATTGGTAACATTGGAAAAAAATAGCAACTAAATTCAAGACCTGGGGCAGAAAATGCATGTGCTGCAAATCTAGTGCATTCCTGGTGCAATTTTGTTTTCAGTGCAGCTGATTTGATTTACTTACTGATATATTTTCAACTGAAAGCAACTGGTACCTGTAAGTATAGTTCGACCAGTTCATATTTTTCCATCATGTAATACGTTTTGCCGGCCATCAACCAGGCTTCTGCCTCCTTGCTGTGCATTCCCAGATCAATAAAGTTCTTCAGGTTCTGTTTGGTGTAGCTTAGAGATAACCTGTAGGAACTAACAACTGATAATTATTTTACTTCTAACATTTCAATTATTACTGAAGAAGGATGCACAAAATGCTAGAGAAATCAAGATATGAGACAGGTCTTCTACTGCCCTTGCCTCTGCAGGCAACTAGTTCCTAATCATTGCAAACAGAGCAAAGGGCTTCACTTTGTAGTAGCCAGCTGCTTTCTCAGGCCTCCAGCCACATGCTCAGCAGTTATAAAAACTAACAGTTATTGAATGTTTATAAGTGTCTTTGACAATCACCAACTTTCAATATTTCTTGGGACCTATAAGGTACAAACAAATAAAAGGCCTAAATGTATGTATTTATTCTCTCACTCACTTACACTCTCCCTCACACAGGCACACGCGCTCTCGCCTACCCTCACACGTGCCCTCTTTCACCCTCACTCACGCACACACTCATGCAGTTACAAAAACCTCATAAGCACACAAAAGGGTGCTAGAGGAACTCAACGGTAACTTCTGTGGATGGAAACAGACAGACAACATTTCAAGTAAGGACACAAAAAGCTGAAGTAACTCAGCGGGTTAGACAGCATCTCTGGAGAAAAGGAACAGGTGACTTTTCGGGTCGAGACCCTTCTGAAGATGCTGTCTGACCTGCTGAGTTACCCCAGCTTTTTGGGTCTCACTTCAGTTTAAACTAGCATCTGCAGTTCATTCCTAAATGTTCCACGTTAGGATCCCTCTTCAGATCCCAACCAGAAACATTTTCTGTCCATTTCCCTCCAAAGATGCTGCCTGGTCTGCTGAGTTCCTCCAGTAGTCTATTATTTGCTCATGATTCCAACATTTGCAGTCTCTTGTGTCTACATAAATGTCTTGTCTGTCTCTTATAGCCAAATGCTCCTATTCACTTCAAATGGGACTGTGGTACTTGTGGCAGGTTCAACCAGGCACAGGCTTAGCAGGCAAATTGTCAGGCCAGAAAGCTGGGAAAACTGCAGGTGATGGTATTGCACCAGTGAACTCCCTAAATAGTACAAACAGGCCTCTGGCCTGTGCTCTACTGAGGAAGAAGACTGTACTTCATCCAAGTAGCTGCAATATAATCCATGACCAATTTGCCTGTTAACAGATCTGATTCATTATCTTTAATGTATTACTAAATGAAGTATATTATATTCGTACCAAATTAAAATTATTCTTGAATATGAAATGTCATCAGTCTGATGCATTAGCACTGTTTCTTTCACTACAGATGGTGAGTGTTGTCATCATATTAAACCTACTTTACTATTCATCTTCAACAAACAGAACAGTTAAATAGTAATTATAATGAAAGTACAAACAGCGTAATCATGTGGGCTGCCTATGGATTAATAAATTGTGATGAAATGTTTTAGTCAATTTAGTACTGATGTAGACATCCAAATCATTTCACTTACCTTTGTGTGTTAAATGAAAAGCAAAGATGACTTAGAATGGTCAAAATTTTCATTTCCTGTTCTTTGTCCTTTAACCTCTGAGTGAGTACCAACCAGTACTCATAATATGTAATGCATTGCATTTTATCATGTAAAACCTTTCCACATAATCTGCAGAGTTGTTCCATGGCCTGGATTTGGTCTAGGTAAAAAAAATATATTCAAATGAGAACAAGAAAGGCTTAAAGAGTAATTGAGGGCATTGCTCTGGGGAAATATTACAAGAAAATTAGAACTCAACATGGCAGGGATAAAAAGACAAATTATATAAGTTGAAGCTTTATGCAACAGCAATATTCCCTGTCTTGCAACATAAAGAGCCTCTTATTGACACAGCTGTTGTGGTTCAAAGCCACCAGATAAATATAAATATCATATCATAAGCTGGCAAAGTTATTTTTGACAAATGGTACAGAAGCAGATATTTAGGCACATTCTAACAAAAATTTTCTACAGAGATGTTGAAATGTAATTTTCTGAATCTGCTCCTGTACATATCTTTTTCTGTTTATTTTAGTCTTGGTCTCTTAAATTCTCACTGTTGTACATTATAGTTTTTTGTCATGTTTGTCCTCTGTTTAAAGTTTACCTGATTTCAAAATTTTATTTATCCAAGTAATCTTAAACTACTGCTTGTTCATTTTTTACTCATTTGTTATTCTTTCACTGGTGATCGCACCTCAAAATACCTGTCTGGCTGTAATGTGCTTTGAATCATCCGGAGCCCGTGAAAATGACCCTCTATCATTGTAGATTAATTCAGTTGCTTAGACCTTTTGTTTTGTTTCAATAACTCAGGCTTTATGTTCTTGAAAAGTATTGAAAAGTTAAGAAATAGAGATGGGAGATGATCACCCGCTAGTTCTTTCAACCATTTAATAAGATAATCTTGCCCCTCAAGTACACATTCCTATCTGATATCTGTTGGCCCCTTTAGTACTTAAAAGTATAAGAACATATTCTAAATCTTATTTAACAATTTTCTGGTTTAAATTCTATCCAAGGCATGCAAAAGGAACAATCCACCAAACCTAATTCCCGTCCACCTTAATTTTCTGTCAAATATATTTGACTCGTAACAACAAAAGTGCAAGCACTGCATTCACATTCACACTACATTGGATAGAAGTCCCAAAATACTTGTGATAAACTTACAATGAACATTATTGGTTTTCATGGCAGTAAGAAGTGCTAGTTCATAATGCAATCTCCCATCGTTTCTCATGCCTCTGTCTATGTAGAATTGTCCCAAACTCAGGAGAACTTGCACATAACCTACTTCCAAGCAGCAGTCTTGCATTTGTAAATACAGATTTAACGATTTCCTGAGGTAGCGTCCAGGCAGTGCAAGAACTTTACAACACAGAGTCAGATACCCAAAGTTAGCATGAGCAATGGCTTGGTTACATTTTATGCCACTTTCTTCTGCAGTTACTATTGCACAATAGCAGTTTTCCATTGCTTCTTTTAGCCTGGTGTGCTTTCTTAGAGAGAGCGCCAGCATGTTGTGAACAATTCCCTGTTGTATAGGGTTGTGCGTTTCAAGCGCCGATTCCAAAAGCGAATTCAATATTTCTGATGCTAAAATAGGCTGATTATTTAGAACATATAACCATGCAAGAGAAAGATATGCTTTGTAAGCTCCTCCATCACTGATACTGGTTGCTACTTCTGCAGACTTTTTCATGTAATTAATTGCCCTTTCATACAGCTTATGTTGCTGATATAAATTAGCCAACGCAAAGTTCAAATCCCTCAGGATGTCAATGTTGCCAATTCTAGATGCGAGATCTAGAGCCTCTTGAAGGTAAAATGCAGCCTGTGAAGGGATTTCACCCGTACAAATTTCTTGTGAGTTAAACTTTGCAATTGTTTCAATAACAAAATCTGCCTTCTGCAAAGAACCAAACAACGTGCTACTTGAGCCAGGTTGAGAAAATCTTAAAGCTGCCAGTGCAAGCTGTGGTAAGCACTTTTTGTTGTATATGTGACTTAGAATCAAGTGCACATCTAATGGGACTATGTTGCTTTGTGAACTGAAACTATTTGAAAGAAACTGCAAATGTTCAGCAAACAATAGTGTCTCTTCAGACTTTCCACTTTCTAAAAAGAGTTTTGCGATTAGAAAACAACTCCGTGCCTCCAGGTGATAATCATTGACGATCATTGCTTTTTTGAGGAGAATGTTAAGTATCTCCAGCTCATTTTCTGAACTGAAGGCATGGGACGGGATGCACAGAAGGAGAGTTGCAGCCTTTTCCACAAGGGTGTGAGATTTCACTTTCATTTTTAGCTTCAAGTATACCGATGCCAAGTTCACATATAAAGCAGTCAACAGATAGTGGTCGGAAAATGTCCCTTGTACCAGAGTCATTGCTTCTTCAAAGTATATTCTGGCCTGTGAGAATCTGAGTCTTTTAGCACAGAGTCTTCCCAATAGGAAACAGATTCGGCAGTATGCCCAATGTTTGTCATACATTTTGGCCTTCTCCCTTGCCATTTCCAAGTACTGCAAAACTTCTTTCTCTTCAGTTATTCCATACAAGATGGAGCCTAAGAAAGAAAAGTTCAAGTCATAGAAATGTCTGAAATGTGGAATGTATTCCTTTTGGTTTAGAAATAATAATAATGGGTCAAAGACTTCGGGATCATTCATCTCTTCGAGACTAAGGCCTATATAAAATATTGGATGATTGTGTTGATCCTTTTCTGGAACGATTTGTTCTATTTCCTTGTATTTTGAAGGGTTCACATCAGAAATGTTGTTGGCAGGAGTAAGTCCATCTTGGTTAGACAGTAGGTGCTGATCATATGTGAAAGGAAGTAATTCCCCTGTGAAAATATGAAGAACAGCAAAGGGTAAGTTCTTCAGAAATATTCACAAATTATTCAAAACGTGCAAGAACAGAAATGGTTCTTGATGGTGTAACAGAACACATTGCATGTGGTCACAGCCAAAATAAATTGGAAAAACATCTGCAATAAAATATTCACTGGAGAAAGGTTGTACAAATGTCGCTTAACATCATTGTACAAATCATCATCTAACATTGCCAACAATAATGTTTACGTTTATTTATATTGTTAGTCAGATGTAATCATTAGAATGCATCCATTCCAACACGGAGGGAATCTTCAATAACATTTAAGTTCACACAAATTATTCACACAAATCATTGACAAAGTGGTTGGCCTTAAGTCACACAAACAACATATTTCAGAGTTAAAAAGAAGGCTACTCTTATTTTTGTACTCACCAAGGTTGGCACCTACTTTGGGGCAGATCTTGTGCTGCCTGAGACCCCTGGCTCTACTGTATTTGATTTATGCCATTTCTCATACATTGTCCCATGTATGGAACTCTGCTGAGAGGCTAATATCATCAGTGTGCTATGGCCCAGCATGATAGATAGCCTTTCATTGCACTATTGCCAGCTACACAGGGAGAATAGTGTTGAGAGCTGGAGAGGCTGCACCAGATGCTAAATGTGAATGTGTTTGACATTCCCAAATATTTAACGACACCAAGATTTTTTTTTAATCCTTGCACTTAAAGCAAATACACTTTAACTTAACTAAAATCTTATAAAATTGTCTACTTCCAGCAGGTGTTTCTTCCCATTCATTTTCATGAGACTGCTTTAATGTAGCAGCAGCTTAGCAGGTGGAGAGCTGACAAATCTGTGCTATCCATTTGTAATCTGCTGGGAGCTCAACATCACTATACAAACAACTGCCAGTTTACCCCACATCTCTAACCATGGGGTTCGTTAAAATCAACACGTTTATTCAATTCTGGAAGTGGAGGGCACTCGACAATTTCCTTGTGAATTCCTCAACTCTGAAGATCCCAAGAGCTAAATGCATACAGTGGGTCATATACATCGATGGCATAAGTACCAGGCTTCATGAAAAGTATGTTAAAAGACCCATGGAAAAATAAACAGTACATGGTTTATTCTAGTTGATGGTTTTTAAGAATGATTTTGCTATTTGTTCCATGTAAGAAGGAACTGCAGATGCTGGTTTAAACCGAAGATAAACACAAACAGCTGGAGTATATTGTGATGTATATCCCAGTGATATACATCACAATATATTGCATTGGAAGAGGCATGTCTGTTGTTACATGGAGAATAATTGACATCTACCCTCATCAATGATAGAAGATTTTTTTTGGATGATGTTGGTTGAAGAAGAAATGTCAACTGCTATATTACAAGATCAGCATAAGAAGTAAGGTCATTGGCAGTCACCTGTGTGGAATGATCATGATTTTGATCTAACAGCTCATTTGATGTCCTTAAGTAATGCTGACCTCACATTGCAGTAAGGTTTTGACCCAAGGTAATGCTCATGGAATGAAAGTTTTATGGTAGTACTTCTAACCAAGCCAGGCAAACCTGCCCTATCTCAGTGACCTATAGTTGCTTTAAATAGATTTTTTTAAATTTTACTGTTAGTAATTTCCATTCTGCAAGAGACTTTATCACTGAGCAAATGTTCCTGGCAACTGCTTGTAAACCAGCTGAGATGCAAATTCAGAATTGCTGACTGAATTTGGATATGACAAAGCAGACCACTCAATTCTTTTGGAAGCCTTGGAAGTGGGAGTCTGCTTATGGACCTGTGTGTTGTGCTGATCTCCAGAGTGACCCTTGGTATTATATGTTCACGTAAATGAAATAAATGTCTGGAAATACACAGTATGACATGCATTACCAAATGCAGAGGCCTGCATAGTTAAACTAACGTCAATGAATTTGCCGGTAATGTCCGGATGCAATGCGTACGTATCATGCAAATACTGTGTTGGGGTCAGAGGAGAGGCAAGGAGGAATACAAGAAAAACGTTTTGATTAGTTCTAAAGCAGGTTAAAATCACAACATTAATGATGTGCAAATAAAAAGGGATGATAGTGGAATAAGAAATTGAAGATTGGCTCAAAAGAGGTAATTAACAAATGATTTAGCTATTTTTACCCAATTTTGATTAAAGGTTATCAACCTGAATGTTAACTGTGTTTTCTCTCTCTGCAGATGTTGACTGACTGTTATGATTTTAGCATTGTCAACTTTGTTTTGATTGCCAACACTTTTCTTTGGCTTTTTTTTTGGCTTGCCATACCTCAATCCATTACACGGTGTTGTGATAGCTTAAATCTTAGCAATCTTCATCTACTCACCAGACCCTTTTCATTTATTCAGTTAAGAGGCCCACAGGAGCCGTTGGAAGTGAAGGAGGGGGAGGAGCGACACCCGACCGGTAAGGATAAAAATCTAGCGCGGGGCTTGTTTTCCAGAGGCCCACAGGAGCCGTTGGAAGTGAAGGAGGGGGAGGAGCGACACCCGACCGGTAAGGATAAAAATCTAGCGCGGGGCTTGTTTTTCCAGAGGCTTACCAAAATCCATAACGTTCCATTTGGAGAAGTGGGTTTTTTTTTGAGGAAGCCGCTGATTGGTGGAAGAGGACCCGAGGAAGCAGCTGATTGGGTGCAACCCCGGGTTTTACTATTTTACATTTCTGCCTTCTGGGAGTGAGGGATTCTGGGAGTTAGGGATTCAGTATTTAGTAGTAAAGTTTAAAGGATAAGTTTTTGTGTTTTTTTTTTAAAATATTTAATACAGAGTAATTTGGGAGTAAGGTATGCAGTAGAGATTGGCCCCGTGGTTTGTTCAGCCTGCAACATGTGGGAGATCAGGGAGATGGTCGGTGTCCCCTGGTGACTACGTTTGCAGGAAGTGTGTCCAGCTGCATCTCCTGGCAGACCGCATTGAACGATTGGAACTGCGGCTGGATTCATACTGGAGCATCCACGATGCGGAGAAAGTCGTGGATAGCACGTACAGTGAGTTGGTCACACCGCAGGCAAAAGGTAGGAGGACAAGAAGGGAACGGGTGGCCAATAGCCAGCAAAGCAGTAGGCAGGTAGTGCAGGAGTCCCCTGCGGTCATCTCCCTCCTAAACAGGTATACCATTTTGGATACTGTTGAGGGAGATGGCTCATCAGGGGAATGCAGCAGCAGCCAGGTTCATGGCACCATGGGTGGCTCTGCAGCACATGAGGGGGGAAAAAAGAGGGGAAGGGCAATAGTAATAGGGGATTCAATTGTCAGGGGAATAGATAGGCGTTTCTGCGGCCGCAAACGAGACTCCAGGATGGTATGTTTGCCTCCCTGGTGCAAAGGTCAGGGATGTCACTGAACGGCTGCAGAACATTCTGGAGGGGGAGGGTGAACAGCCAGTTGTCGTGGTGCATGTTGGCACCAACGATATAGGTAAAAAAAGGGATGAGGTCCTACAAGGTGAATTTAGGGAGCTAGGAGATAAACTTAAAAGTAGGACCTCAAAGGTAGTAATCTCCGGATTACTACCAGTACCACGGGCCAGTCAGAGTAGAAATAGGAGGATAATGCAAATGAATACGTGGCTTGAAAAGTGGTGCAAGGGGGAGGGATTCAAATTTTTAGGGCACTGGGACCAGTTCTGGGGGAGGTGGGACCGGTACAAACAGGACGGTTTGCACCTGGAATGGAATGGAACCAATGTTCTTGGGGGAGTGTTTGCTAGTGCTGTCGGGGAGGATTTAAACTAATGTGGCAGGGGGATGGGTACAAGAGCAGAGAGGCAGGAGGGTGTAAAATGAGGGTAGAAGCATTAGGTAGCAAGGTGAAAGGTAAAAGTGGCAGGCAGACAAAACCAGGGCAAAAATCAAAAAGGGCCACTTTTCAGCAAAATTGTATAAGGGGTAAATGCGTTGTAAAGACAAGCCTGAAGGCTTTGTGTCTCAATGCAAGGAGTATTCGTAATAAGGTGGACGAGTTGAACGTGCAGATAGATATTAATGATTATGATATAGTTGGGATCACGGAGACATGGCTCCAGGGTGACGTAGGCTGGGAGCTGAACATCCAGGGATATTCAATATTCAGGAGGGATAGAGAGAAAGGAAAAGGAGGTGGGGTAGCGTTGCTGGTTAGAGAGGAGATTAAAGCAATGGAAAGGAAGGACATTAGCTTGGAGGATGTGGAATCGGTATGGGTAGAGCTACAAAACACTAAGGGGCAGAAAACGCTGGTGGGTGTTGTGTACAGGCCACCTAACAGTAGCAGAGAAGTTGGGGATGGTATCAAACAGGAAATTAGAAATGCGTGCGACAAAGGCAAAACAGTTATAATGGGTGACTTCAATCTACATATAGATTGGGTTAATCAAATTGGCAGGGGTGCTGAGGAAGAGGATTTTTTTGGAATGTATGCGGGATAGTTATCTAAATCAACATGTAGAGGAACCAACGAGAGAGCAGGCTATTTTAGACTGGGTTTTGAGTAATGAGGAAGGGGTAATTAGCCGTCTTGTTGTACGTGCCCCCTTGGGCAAGAGTGACCATAATATGGTTGAGTTCTTCATTAGGATGGAGAGTGACATTGTTAATTCAGAAACAATGGTTCTGAACTTAAAGAAAGGTAACTTTGAGGGTATGAGACGTGAATTGGCCAAGATTGACTGGCAATTAATTCTAAAAGGGTTGACGGTGGATATACAATGGAAGACATTTAAAGACTGCATGGATGAACTACAAAAATTGTTCATCCCAGTTTGGCAAAAGAATAAATCGGGGAAGGTAGTGCATCCGTGGATAACAAGGGAAATCAGGGATAGTATCAAAGCAAAGGATGATGCGTACAAAGTAGCCAAAAAAAGCAGCATACCAGAGGACTGGGAGAAATTCAGAGACCAGCAGAGGAGGACAAAGGGCTTAATTAGGAAAGGAAAAAATAGATTATGAAAAAAAACTGGCAGGGAACATAAAAACTGACTGCAAAAGTTTTTATAAATATGTGAGGAGAAAGAGGTTAGTTAAAACAAATGTAGGTCCCTTGCAGTCAGAAACAGGTGAGTTGATCATGGGGAACAAGGATATGGCGGACCAATTGAATAACTACTTTGGTTCCGTCTTCACTAAGGAAGACATAAATAATCTGCCTGAAATAGCAGGGGACTGTGGGTCAAAGGAGGAATTGAGTGAAATCCAGGTCAGTCGGGAAGTAGTGTTGGGTAAATTGAATAGATTAAAGGCCGATAAATCCCCAGGGCCAGATAGGCTGCATCCCAGAGTACTTAAGGAAGTAGCTCAGGAAATAGTGGATGCATTAGTGATAATCTTTCAAAACTCTTTAGATTCTGGAGTAGTTCCTGAGGATGGGCGGGTAGCAAATGTAACCCCTCTTTTTAAGAAGGGAGGGAGAGAGAAAACGGGGAATTACAGACCAGTTAGTCTAACATCGGTAGTGGGGAAACTGCTAGAGTCAGTTATTAAAGATGGGATAGCAGCACATTTGGAAAGTGGTGAAATCATTGGAGAAAGTCAGCATGGATTTACAAAAGGTAAATCATGTCTGACGAATCTTGTGGAATTTTTTCGAGGATGTAACTAGTAGCGTGGATAAGGGAGAACCAGTGGATGTGGTATATCTGGACTTCCAGAAGGCTTTCGACAAGGTCCCACATAAGAGATTAGTATACAAACTTAAAGCATACGGTATTAGGGGTTCAGTATTGATGTGGATAGAGAATTGGCTGGCAAACAGGAAGCAAAGAGTAGGAGTAAACGGGTCCTTTTCACAATGGCAGGCAGTAACTAGTGGGGTACCGCAGGGCTCAGTGCTGGGACCCCAGCTAATTTACAATATATATTAATGATCTGGATGAGGGAATTGAAGGCAATATCTCCAAGTTTGCGGATGACACTAAGCTGGGGGCAGTGTTCGCTGTGAGGAGGATGCTAGGAGAATGCAAGGTGACTTGGATAGGCTTGGTGAGTGGGCAAATGTTTGGCAGATGCAGTATAATGTGGATAAATGTGAGGTTATCCACTTTGGTGGCAAAAACAGGAAAGCAGACTATTATTTAAATGGTGGCCGATTAGGAAAAGGGGAGATGCAGCGAGACCTGGGTGTCATGGTACACCAGTCATTGAAAGTAGGCATGCAGGTGCAGCAGGCAGTGAAAAAAACGAATGGTATGTTAGCTTTCATAGCAAAAGGATTTGAGTACAGGAGCAGGGAGGTTCTACTTCAGTTGTACAGGGTCTTGGTGAGACCACACCTGGAGTATTGCGTGCAGTTTTGGTCTCCAAATCTGAGGAAGGACATTATTGCCATAGAGGGAGTGCAGAGAAGGTTCACCAGACTGATTCCTGGGATGTCAGGACTGTCTTATGAAGAAAGACTGGATAGACTCGGTTTATACTCTCTGGAATTTAGGAGATTAAGAGGGGATCTTATAGAAACTTACAAAATTCTTAAGGGGTTGGACAGGCTAGATGCAGGAAGATTGTTCCCGATGTTGGGGAAGTCCAGGACAAGGGGTCACAGCTTAAGGATAAGGGGGAAATCCTTTAAGACCGAGATGAGAAATACTTTTTTCACACAGAGAGTGGTGAGTCTCTGGAACTCTCTGCCACAGAGGGTAGTTGAGGCCAGTTCATTGGCTATATTTAAGAGTGAGTTGGATGTGGCCCTTGTGGCTAAGGGGATCAGAGGGTATGGAGAGAAGGCAGGTACGGGATACTGAGTTGGATGATCAGCCATGATCATATTGAATGGCGGTGCAGGCTCGAAGGGCTGAATGGCCTACTCCTGCACCTAATTTCTATGTTTCTATGTTTCTATATTTTACTTCGGAGTCACGTGAGTGACTTCGTGAAGACCCCGCCAGCATGCATGCGCATTTGCTCGACAAGCCGGGGGGGGGGGGGGGGGTGGGGGGGGGGCGTGCGCTGTCTCCACCAGCTCCTTCATAAGGACCGGCAGGTAAGTACTTGCCCTACTCCCACAGGATGGACAAAGGGAAACGGAACGCGACGCTCTCCAGGAGCCGTGCTGCATCGACCAGCCAACGGCCTTTGTCACCGGAGCTGCAAGCACCACCAGCAGCTTCGGGACATGTGGGGGTAAGAATGCGGAAGTCGGGCGCTCCCGTTACTCCAGCGCCCGACTCATCACCTGAATGGTTCACCGCACCGGAGCTGGAGACTGCTGATCCAGACTTCGAGCCCCCTTCCCCCAGAAAAAGAGGGGGGAAACAGGTACGTGGGAAGGAGCCTCGCTCATCACCAGCGACCTCACCCTGAGTTCCAGCAGACCCACGGGGACTGGGCCGGGGGACAGGTGCACTGCAGGGGAGCCGTGCAGCTGCATACCACGTACAACTGCCACGGAGATCTGCCGTAGAGCAGTCTGGCAGATCTACTGCTGCGTCAAGCAGACCTGTAGGAGCAGGTGCTGCCGGCAAAACACCCCGTCAGGCTGCGGTCAAGGACGGTGGTGGCAGCAGTAGACGGTCGGTCAGCTTAGCTCTGGGAGCGGCCGACCATGCGAATCCACGCCGAATATTGGGCGACAGTGGAGGTAAGCCTGCACGGACTCCGGGGAGCCAGGTTCCGGGGGCCGGCGCCGATCCAACTCACCTGCCTTCGTATCAGACATGTGGGCCGCCACAGTCTGCAAGAAAACAGATTAGAGGAGTGTCCGTGCAGGAGTCGTATGAGCCTACTCGGGCGGTAGGCCACGACGACCTGCCATTGGACCCTAGACAGCACCTTACAGAGGTGTGGTCCAATGGTGGAAGCCCCAGTGATGTCACAGGGCCTGGGGAAGTCGGCTTGTCCGCTGCATATAGCAGGGACGGTCGCATAGAGCGGTTGGAGCTCTTAGTGGAGCAACTCCTCCAGCGGGACAGGGACCATGAAGAATGGGACTTGTGGGCATCCACAAGCCGCGCCAGGAGTCCACTCAGTATCTCGTCTTCACCAGCCAGAAGTGCCAGCAGTTGCCCGGCCGCTGTATTTGAAGACGACCCAGGACAGCCAGAGACCGCTGAGCCAGAGCATGAGGAGGATATGCTGGATGTGGTGGGCAGGTTTGCCACAACCACACAAACAGGGGAACCCCTGCACCTCAAACTGGCGGGCACCATTGATTACCTGACCACTCACCAACTCCAGAGTCAGGTACTCAATGACACAATGGAGAAAATAAAGCCACCCGAGAACTGCATCAAACTCAGTGTTCCCCTGGTTAATGCTCAAATCTGGGGACACTTGAGCACGGCCACCAGGATGCAGGATGTCCGCCTCCAGCGTATCTTAAAGATCCTCTCCACGGGTATAACGGTGTTTGCTAGGACCCTTGATGGGGATAATGTGTCCAGCGAACAACAAGATGCCCTGGCACTCCTATGCAACGCCCAGTATGAGATCAACTGCCTGCGTAAGAGCTCCATAAAGCCCACACTCAACCCCAAATTCGCGGGGTTGTGCCGTCCATCAACCGCTCCACCGCCTCATCAACTGTTTGGAGATCTCTCCAAACAAGTGAAGGAACTAGACGAGGAGGCCAAAACAGCGGGCCTAATGAAACCTCCTACGACTAGACCTCACCCATACCACCGGCAACAACCACACACCAACTGGAAACCGCGGCAGCCGGACAGGACACCAAGGGCCTATCCCCCTCCACTTCCCCAAACACAGCGACCTTTTATAGGGCAAGGCCAACAGCGGCCTGCATGGAAGATGCGGCCGCCATCCCGACAACCTCCACAACGTCCACCCAAAACGACATACGCCAGGAACCGTCGTTAACCATGGAGGTAAGGGGGCCTGGTTTCTCTCAGACCGTAGCATCCCTTCCTGCACAAATTGGTGGGCGAATGCGGGCCTTTTTGGAAATATGGAACACTATCACCACAGACGAGTTTATTTTACAAAGTGTTCATGGTTATGTCATAGAATTCATCGGTGGTAAAAATCCCCCTACCCAGCATTCGCCTCATCGGAAATTTACACTCTCCCAAAAAGAGGTGGAAGCAGGACATGCTGAAATTGTACGGCTAGCAGCAAAAGGGGTGATTGGGAAAACAACGCACGAACCCCTTGAGTTTGTGTCCAACATTTTCACCAGAATTAAAAAAGATGGGGGGTGTCGAATTATAATAGACCTAACTGAGCTGAACACCTTTGTACAATATACCCACTTTAAAATGGATACCTTTGAAACAGCCAAGCAAATGCTTTATCCGGGGTACTTTATGGCATGCATCGATTTAAAAGATGCATACTATACGGTGCCCATCACAGAATCTCACAGAATGTTTCTGAAATTTGTCTGGAAGGAACAATTGTGGGAATACAAAGCATTGCCCAATGGAATCATCATGGCCCCCAGACTATTTACAAAATTAGTAAAACCTATATTGGCCCTTCTCCGACAACAAAATTACATAGTCATGGCATACTTAGATGATATCCTAAAAGTGGGTCAGACCCTCCAATTGGCTACACGGGCAGGGGCAGCAACTAAGGCTTTATTCAAGAAGCTGGGATTTGTAATCCATCCAGACAAGTCAAAATTGCACCCATCACGGGTAATGGATTATTTGGGGTTCACCCTAGACACCACCTTAATGATGATCACCATCCCAACCAATAAAGCTACCGCTATAAAGGAAGAGTGCCACAGTCTTGCTTGCACCAGGGTACCGACCATCCGGCAAAAGTAATAGGGAAATTGGTAGCTACATTCTCAGCTGCACAATTCGGACCGCTACATTACCAAAATTTACAAAGAACAAAGATCGCAGCATTAAAAGCAAATGCTGGGCACTTTGATCGACCAATCCGGTTACCACCAAACGCTAGAACCGAGCTACAATGGTGCATTGACAATATTAGCGAGTGTTGCAGACCGATCATAGTAAGCAACCCATCCGTCGTGCTACAAACTGACGCAAGCGCACAAGGCTGGGGAGCAACTGACACTGTCCACTGTCCAGTTGTGGTGGCAGATGGGACTTTCGGGAGCCTACCTTCCTTCAGTCACACGGGATAAATTATAGAGAAATGTTAGGGGCGTTTCATGGACTGCGGGCTTACTGTACTAACTCACGGGACTTACATGTCCGCCTCCAAATAGATAACACAACAGTGGTGGCTTACATCAATCATATGGGTGGTATCAGGTCGCTATCTTGTGATGAATTGGCAAACACAATTTGGCACTGGTGCATCGAGAGGAATATTTGGATTACAGCGACCTATTTGCCAGGGAAGCTTAATACAGTGGCGGACACCAGGTCACGAGTATTCAATGATAACATCGAGTGGATGTTGAACCCCCAAATTTTTGGAGACATTATAGCTCACTACGGGACACCAGATATTGACCTTTTTGCGTCCAGGTTGAACCATCAGATACCAACGCATGTGTCTTGGGAACCAGACCCTGGGGCAGTAGCTATGGATGCTTTTTCTCTCCATTGGGGGAAATGGTTTTGCTACGCATTTCCCCCATTTTGCCTCATCAGTCGGGTATTGCAGAAAATTAAACTGGACTCTGCAACTGGCAAATTGATCATTCACGAATGGCCTACACAGCCATGGTACCCGATGGTCCTTAAAATTTTGAAACGACCATGGGTTTCGATTGGGAAACACCCCAAATTGATTACTCACCCCATTACGGGGGATACTCACCCATGCCATGGTCACCTAAACTTGTTGGCCTGCAGGTTCTAAAAAGACCACTCATCAAGGCGGGCATCTCACCACGAGCCATGGAATTCATCTCAGCATCATGCTGAGAATCAACTCGGAGGCAGTACCTCACGGAGATCAGGAAGTGGGAGGCATTCTGCTCTCGTACCAACATGACTTCCAACACGGCAACTATCCCTGATGTCCTGGAATTCCTAGTTGGCCTTCATTTCGATGCTGGCCTTAGCTACAGTGCCATCAACAGCGCCAGGAGTGCACTACCCTCATACCTGGACATAGGTATAGGCTCTAACCACCTGGTGTCTAAACTCATGAGGGGAGTGTTTAACACCATTCTGACCCTACTGAGGAGCTGGGCTCCAATGAACGAGTTACCACTCAAACAGCTCACCCTCAAAGTGGTGATGCTGATGGCACTGACTACAGCTCAACGAGTCCAGATGTTACAAAAGCTGCGGCTGGATGGCATGGTTTCCACACCTAATCAAATGAATTTCTTTGTCCAGGACTTATTGAAGCAGCACAGGCCAGGGGCCCATGGGCTGCAGTTGAAGTTTTGGACATACCCTATATATGCCACCCTCTGCATAGTCACCCATCTCCACCACTATATCCGAATTACAAGAACCATCAGGAAGAAGGGGCAGGGGCTCCTCATCAGCCACAAACCTCCGCATCATCGGGTGACTGTACAGACTATCGCCAGGTGGCTCACGGTGGTGTTGGATGCAGCAGGAGTTGCTACTAACATTTTAAAATCTCATTCCACTAGGGCTGCATCCACATCAGCGGCGAGGGCCATGGAGGTGCCCATGGACCACATCCTCGCCACCGCGGGCTGGGCCAGTGAAGAAACCTTCCAAAGGTTCTACAATAAGCCACTGGTTGCCCCCGCGACATTCGCAGAAGCTGTGCTGGGAGCCGCTCAGTGAATGTCTGTCCCCGAATCAGGGGTTATTTGTTTGTTATTATTTGATTAATAAATTGTATTATTTTTCAGCCAGTTTCGACTGAACTCCATTAACAGCCTTCCTCCATCAGAATTGCGGCAGTGTGATAGCATGGACGTTGTCCAGGGCGTGAAATCACAGAGCTTTGAAATCTTCACAAAGTCACTCACGTGACTCCAAAGTAAAATAGTAAGATTAAACGAGAACTTACCAAGTTCGAAGGTTGATCTTTATTTTACGAGGAGTTGCGGTGAGGGATTTCGTGCCCCCCGCTCCCACCCTCTATCATAAGGTCAACTCGGAAGTTCTATGTTCTTCATCTTACTATTTTCAGTCATGGTGCGTTCTGTGATTCCACACCGCTGCTTTGAAGGATGTCGCACATGCGTGCTGGCGGGGTCTTCACGAAATCCCTCACCGCAACTCCTCGTAAAATAAAGATCAACCTTCGAATTTGGTAAGAATCTTACTATTATACATTGCTGCAAAATGAATGGAGCCTCTGAACAACGCTTGGAAAGTGAATCTGAGGTGGAATATAGGGAGTCATAGACAAATGTTGTAGTCACTCAGTGGGGGGGGGGGGGGGGGGGGGGGGGGGGGGGGGGGGGGGGGGGGGGGGGGGGGGGGGGGGGGGGGGGGGGGAGAGAGAGAGAGAGAGAGAGAGAGAGAGAGAGAGAGAGAGAGAGAGAGAGAGAGAGAGAGAGAGAGAGAGAGAGAGAGAGAGAGAGAGAGAGAGAGAGAGAGAGAGAGAGAGAGAGAGAGAGAGAGAGAGAGAGAGAGAGAGAGAGAGAGAGAGAGAGAGAGAGAGAGAGAGAGAGAGAGAGAGAGAGAGAGAGAGAGAGAGAGAGAGAGAGAGAGAGAGAGAGAGAGAGAGAGAGAGAGAGAGAGAGAGAGAGAGAGAGGAGAGAATGGGGGGAGAGACAGACTGACAGACAGAAAGACCGACAGTCAGAGACAGAGACGGACATTGAGGAGCAGAGTCCCAGTTGGGACATCCTTCAAACAAAATAAGGGATATCACCCAGGGGACCACAAGATGGCAAGGATGCTTGGTTTAAGTAGGTACGAACACTAATGAATGTACAGAAACATAACACTGATGAATGTATAGACGCTGAGAATGTCAGAAGAGTTTTGCAATGTTCTTGTTTTGTATTTATTTTTATTCTGAATAAAGTTTATTTTTGGGGAAAAAAGAGAGACAGAGAGAGACAGACGGAGAGGGAGAGACAGACGGAGAGGGAGAGACAGACGGAGAGGGAGAGACAGACGGAGAGGGAGAGACAGACGGAGAGGGAGAGGGAGAGGGAGAGGGAGAGGGAGAGGGAGAGGGAGAGACAGAGGGAGAGGGAGAGACAGAGGGAGAGGGAGAGGGAGAGGGAGAGGGAGAGGGAGAGGTATGCTTTAAGCTGCCCAACATATGAGAGAGAGAGAGAGAGAGAGAGAGAGAGAGATGCTTTAAGCTGCCCAACATATGAGATGCTGGTCCTCCAATTTGTATTTCAGACTAAGGAGGAGACTGAGGCCAGAAAGGTCTGAGGCCAGAAAGGTCACTCAGACAAAGGAGGAGACTGGGGCCAGAAAGGTCTGCATTGGAATGGAAAAGAGAATTAAAGTGTCCCGGCAACCAGGAGATCAGGTAGGTTCAGGTGGGCTGTGAGGGTGGTCCGTGAAACGATTGCCCAGTCCATGTTTGGTCTCGCCGATATATAAGAGTCTACATCTTGAACAATGGATACAGTAGATGTGATTGGAGGAGGTGCAAGTGAACCTCTGCCTAACCTGAAAGGAGAGTCGGGGTCCCGGGACAGAGTCGAGGGAGGAGGTGTAGGGACAAGTATTGCATCTTCTGCGGTTGCAGGGGAGGTGGGAGGGGGCGGTTTGGGTGGGAAGGGATGAGTTAACCAGGAAGTGGCAGAAGGAACGATCTCTGTGGAAGGCGGAAAGGGGTAGAGATGGAAACATTTTGCTTGTGGTGGGATCCCGTTGGAGGTGGCGGAAATTTTGGAGGATTATGTGTTGTACGTGACAGCTGATGGGTGGAAGGTAAGGACTTACGGCGGGGGACCTCTGTCTCGTTGCGAATAGGGGGAGGAGGAGCAACGGCAGAGCTGCAGGGTACCAAGGAGACATGAGTGAGGTCCTCATCTACAAAGAGAGAGGGGAACCCTTAAGAAAGAGGAAATCTCGGATGCCCTAGAATGGAACACAAGTTCTGGATCGTCATCTTGGGCGCAGATGCGGCATAGAGAGAGGAATTGGGAGTAGGGGATAGAGTATTTGAAGGAAGCAGGGCTGGGAAAGAAGTGTTGTCAAGATAGTTTTTGTGGGAGTCAGTGTGTTTGTAATAGCGTCAGTCAATAGTCTATTTCCTGTGAAGTCAAGAAATGGGAGGTAGGTATTGGAGAGCTCCAAATAAATTTGAACGTGCAGGTATGAAAATTGGTGGTGAAGTGGATGAAGTCCATGAGTTCTGCATGGGTGCAGGAGGTAGCACCGAGGCAGTCATCAATGTAATGGAGATACAGTTTGGGGATAGGGCCAATGTATGCCTGAAACAGGGATATATTTCAATGTATGCTACAAAGAGGCAGGCATAGCTGGGGCCCCCCGTGTGGATGCCCATCGCTACGCCTTGAACTTGAAGGAAGTAGAGGAGTGTCAAAGGAGAAGTTGTTGAGGGTGAGGAACCTAGGGTTGAGGGTAGAGTGCTAGTAGAAGGAAATTGGATGTTCTGCGGTCAAAGAAGAAATGGAGGGCTTTAAGGCCCTCCTGGTGGGGGATGGATGTGTAGAGTGACTGAACGTCCATAGTAACGATGAGGGAGTGGGGACTCAAAAGCAGAAGATCATTAAAGAGACGAATGGCATGTGAGGTATCTTGGTGCATAGGTCAGGGAAGATTGGTCAGAAGAGAGTTTAGGTATGTGGAAGTCATTCAGTGTGACAGGAGCAGGCAGAAACAATGGGTCTGGCAGGGGGTAGTTGTGTTTGTGGATTTTGGGGAGAAGGTAAAACCTGGCTGTGTAGGGTTGGAGGCTGTGGAAGGCAGACAGCCAGAAGTGATGAAATCAGAAATGGTAGCCCGAGCAGCAGGCTTGCGAATAAGAGAGATTAAAGCCTGTGGGATCATGGGGTTCTGTCAGTTTTCTACTTGAGTCTACAACATATTACAGAGCCTGTCCTTTTTGTAAATTAAAGCATGACTATTTAAATGATTTTTTGATATAGTTCTTGCTAATTAATCAAAAAATATTAACCCAATTTTCTCTTTTACAGTAAATGTAAATGGCGACTCGTTGTGTCTTCTGTATTTCATCTGTACGGTCAGCTTTGATTTTGTGTGTACGTTTTGAGGTTAGAACTTTAAGCACATTGTTTGCTCCCTAGACGGTCATGGACTCCATTTACAGTTACTAGGTGATTCATAGCACCCAAAAACCACACATACTGAAATGGAAACCCGAAACAGAAACTGAAACTGTCTCAAATTCATCCACTCCCTTGGAATAGGTGGCTAACAGGAAGCAGTTTTTTTTTACAATAGCAAGGCAAGTTTCTTGCACCTTAGGAAAGACAATGTAGCCAATGTAGACTATCTAGAGTTGAAGCCCAAAGACAACTAGTAGGGGCCAATGTCCTATTCGTATCGGATCTCACGCTGTGATCCGCTATTCATCAGGACCCCCCCACTCCTCATGACCAGCCAGCAGAGCCATTAAGAACCTTTATTCATGCGATTATCTTAATAACAGCCCACTTTCCAACCTTCTCAAAGGTGATTCAGACACTATATTCAAAGACATACTCTTATACAATTCATATTTGTGAGGGCACGCTTCCCATCCAAATGATCTTGAGCATGCTAAAGGGCCTGTCCCCCACTTTCCCAAGAGTTATTCACAAATTCTCTCCCCAAGTTTTCCACCTTGATTCAAACTTGCAGAATGTTCGTAACGAGTCCGTAGGAGGTTGTTAATAAGGTATATAGTACCGGCCTGTTATGCTAGCCGTAGGGTATTACTCGTGGCATCAGGTACTTAGTTGGGGCGTTTTTTTCCCAGCCCGATAAACAAATGTCCACGAGTAAAAAAAATGGTCGGGATGAAAGAAACCTTTTACTCGTATGGAGGGCATTGAAATAGTTGTGGGAATTCAAAGACATACTCGTGTGTGTTCCGTGAACATAATCGTGGAAGGTCTAGAGTTCGTAGATTACCACAATCTTGATTTTTTTTTTTTAGTCCTTTAAAACTCGGCAGAGGTTTTGAATTAAGTCGTGAAAGTGGGATTAGGGAGTGCCCACTTTACTCCAATAAGGCTCGCATTGTGATTAGGAGCACCACTGAAACCCCCTAGCTCACCCCCCCTCCAACGCCCAAGGTTCAACTCAGGGCATTTCCGATACCTAGTTCTTCCCCCCACACCCACCACCGTAGAGATATGTTCCATCATCAAAGCTGCCAAATACCTTTTCCCCCCCCCCCCCCCCCCCCCCCACTCCGAACCCAGCCCATGCCCCACAGGGGTATAAAAGCCCCTGGCCGCCGCCCTGGGCATGAGTGTCCTGTTACAAAATAAATCACACATCTGGAAGTAGAGAGAAATGGATTCATGATTGAATGTTCATCTAAAAAAAAATAATGAAGAAAACACACCTAAACGATAAACAGTGTCAACATCAGTTTGGGAGAGTTTGTTCAGGAAATTGATGCAATGCTCTTCGTCAGGTTTTCTGAACATGTTCAAAGAAGACTTTTCTTCATCACTTAAGAATAAAAGATGGCTTTCCCTGTGAATTAAAAATTAGATATTAAGTATGTCCAACATTCACCAATTTGTTTCCCCAAACCAATGAGCTTTAGTACCAAACTTTCCTTCAAAATTAAAAAGGAGGAAATACCTAGCATTTAAAATGAAAATATTTCTACTTATGAAATCATAACACATGCCTTAGCTTGAAAAATGTATTATTGGTGAATGGAAGAGTCGCAAATGGAAGATGGACATTTTTAATACCATGTCATTCAGCAAGCCTGATACCTTGTCAATCTTTAATACTTGTCAGTCAGCATGTACACACATATTTCTCCTTTTATCACAGGGAATGGCAAATTACATGTTTAAATGGACCCAATGGGTAGAAATGAATGATACTGAAGATGAAAATGAAATGGTTAGTGTCCTAATTTCATTTCCATCCAATGGGATTCAATGGGAACTTTTCACAGTGACCCTAAATCAAAGCATGCTATTAAATCAAAGTTTTATGATACAGCTATGACCTCAGTGCCATTTACCAGCCTAAAGGGGGAATGCATATGAATGTCCTCCTGGGGAAAAGAAGAGAAAGAGAACAAAAAAGCTAAATGTTAAAATTCTCCTTCAGGCTCCACAACAATAATCTCAGCTACAGCAACTTTTTTTTTCCCTTTCAGTGAACATTACTTCCTCTTACCATACATTACCTGATAAGCTGCTATTGCACTTGCTTGGAGCCGGCAATCTACAATGAGACACTTTAGCATTAGTAACATTTTTGGACCACAGAATGCGTCTTGGTATCCCAAGGGATTAGGGGTCTGGGGCCAATTCCTCTGCGAGCCAGCCGGACGAGAGTCAAGGCTACAAGACAATGCCTTAAAGCATCTTAAAACAACTTGTCTATCAATTCCACTTCCTGACATGATCCTAAATATTTCTCTGGAATCTAGCAGTTATACCAGCCTCAACCATTTTAAACACTCAGCAACTGAGCACCACATTTATCTGGGATAGATAAACTAGAAAGATTCACCATACTCTGTGTTAATACATTATCTTAGCATGTCCCCCTTCATTCTAGGACTGAGCGTAGATTGAGACTGAGTAAGATAGAGAGTAGGAGATGGAGTGAACTTGAACTCCATCTGACGGCTCCGGCTCCAGATTACACGCGAGAACTGTCCTACCCGGTGACAGAGGAACTGAAGGATATCCAAATTAGGCAGGAAATGGTGTTGGATAGACTGATGGGACTCGAAGGCTGATAATGCCCCAGGGCCTGATGGTCTGCATCCCAGGGTACTTAAGGAAGTGAAAGGAAGTGCTCTCGAAATTGTGGATATAATTGGTGATAATTTTCCAATGTTCTAAAGACTCGGGATCAGTTACTGTGGATTGGAGGGTAGTCTAATGTTGTCCCACTTTTTAAGCAAGCCGGGATAGAGAATAAACGAAAACGGGGATTTATAGACCAGTTAGCTGACATCAGTAGTGGGAAAGATGCTGGAGTCAATTATAAAAATATTAGATAGCCGCACATTTGGATAACAGAAACAGGATCAGTCATAGACTGCATGGATTTACGGAGGAGAAATCATGCTTGACTAATCTTCTGGAATTTTTGGAGATGTAACTAGGAAAAATGGACAAGGGAGAGCCAGTGGGATGTAAATTGTAAACCTGGACTTTCAGAAAGCATTTGATAAGGTCCCACATAGGAGATTAGTGGCAAAATTAGGGCACATGGTATGGGGTAGAGTGCTGACATGGAATGAAAATTGGTTGGCGGACAGGAAACAAAGAGTAGGGATTAACGGGTCCCTTTCAGAATGGCAGGCAGTGGACTAGTGAGGTACTGCAAGGCTCAGTGCTGGGACCGCAGCGATTTACCATATACATCAATGATTTGGATGAAGGGATTTCAAAGTAATATTAGCAAAATTTGCAGATGACACAAAGCTGTACATCCGTGGTGCTGTTGTTAGCTGCCTCCACCTTCAGTCCAATATCTTTTGTTTTTTTTTGTTATGTTTGAAGACGTTTTTTGTGGGTTTTTTATTCTTTATGTGAGGGGAAGAGGGTACGGTAAGGGGATGATACCGTCCTCAGTCGCTTCCTGGAGAGGATGCGACAATTATTCGAGTCGCGTCCTCGCCCACCATCACCCCCCGCGGCCTACCTACTGGATTGGAGCGGCCTTCCTGCCGGGACCGACCAGAGCTCCAGCAGCATCGGACGCAGCGTTGGAAACATCGAGGGGCATGCGATGCCTCACCGGGGATCGCCATTTGGAGCTCCGGAGTGCTGGGCCTGCTGCACCGGGCCTGCTGCACATCGCGGAGCTGTGGTTCGCGGGAGCTCCCAACACGGGCGCGCTGACCAACATCGCAGAGTCCTGCGACTCCACCCGGCTCGGCCTGTGGACTTTGGGAGCCACGGACTCACCGGTGGAAGGTGGCTGATTGGAGGTCCGGGCCGCTGAGGATGTTCGCCGTGGGGTTTCCATCGTTCCCAGCGAGAGGGCCTAGGAATCGTTCCCGGCGAGAAGGGCCTGCGGGTGCTCGGGAGGTCTGGCCCCGACCACGGTGAACATGCTGCAAGATCGGCAGGGAGGCTGGCTGAATATGGTACCTTCCTTAACTCTGGTGCCGCTGTGGGGTTATGTTGTGCGTGGGATTTCTGTGTTTGTGCTTTTTAAAAAAATATGTTTTTTATTTATTTATTATTATTTACTTTATGTTACTGCACTAAGGAAAATCCCCCCTTTTGTTGTCTCCAAAATGAGATATATGACAATAAAATTGAATACAAAAAAAAGCTGGGGTGGCAGTGTAAACTGTGAGAAGGGATGCTATGAGAATGCAGGGTGACTTGGACAGTTGGGGGAGTGGGCAGATGCATGGCAGATTAAGTTTTATGCGGATAAATGTGAGGTTATCCACTTTGGTAGCAAAAACAGGAAGGCAGATTACTATCTAAATGGTGTCAAGTTGGAAATACAAACGGGGTTTGGGGGGCCTTGTTCAACAGTCTATGAAAGTAATGCATGCAGGTACAGCAGGCAAGTGAGAGAAAGCGAATGGCAATTTATGTGGCCTTTATAACACCAGCCGTCTAAATATAGGAGCAAAGAGGTCCTTCTGCAGTTGTACAGAGCCCTAGTGAGACCACCTGGTTGTGTTGTGTTGCATTTTGGCCCTAATTTTGAGGAAGGACATTCTTGATATTGAGAGAGTGCAGCGTAGGTTACAAGGTTGATTCCCGGGAAGGTGGGACTATCATATGCTGAGAGAATGGAGCGGCTGGGCTTGGTACACTCTGGTGTTTTAGAAAGGATGAGAGGAAACTCATTGAAACATATAAGATTGTTAGGGTTTGGACAACCTAGAGGCATGGAAACATGTTCCCGATGTTGGTGAGGACCAGAACCAGGGGCCTACAGTTTAAGAATAAGGATTAAGCCATTTGTTCTGAGAACAGAGGATGGAAACACTTATTTCTCACAGAGAGTTGTGAGTCTGTGGAACGGTTGGAGGTGGTTCTCTGGAATGCTTTAAAGAGAGAGCTAGATTGGGCTCTTAAAAAATAGCAAATTCAGGGGGATATATAGGGTATAATGCAGGAACGGGGATACTGATTGGGGATGATTTTTCAAAGGGGGGGGGCCCCCCATGATCACATTAAATGGCGGTGCTGGCTCCGAAAGGCCGAATGGGTCCTACTCCTGCACCTATTGTCTATTATCTATTGTCTATTTTCTATTGTCTTTGTCTTAATGTTTCTCTCCACAGATATTGCCTGAATCAGCTGAGTTACTAGCATTTACAATTTTTTGTTTTAGTTTCCAGAATTTGCAGTTTTGTTTATGTTTTATTTACTGACAAACAGAGGCCAATAGAAGAGAAAGAGGTGAAATAAATTTGTAATCTTATATGGCATACCATCATCAGATTTTTTTTTTTTTTTTTTTGAGTCGCAATCTGTAACAGAGATGATGTTTCACAGAATGTAATAGCATTGAGAATATTTCTTCATGTAACCAAATACAAGTCAAGTAAAATGTCTAATTATCAAACCGCACTTTCGTCTTTAGCCGTTGGCATTTTCTGGTAACCATCCCAAGACTAAAGCTGCTCAAATTCCAATCAATTAAGTGTGTTTGATCACACTGCATTTGAATAACTGCAACTCTATTTTCTCCCTCAGCATGGTTGAGGATTAACACATTATCTGCTGCACAACAATCTGATCATACAACTTTTAAAAGTTCATAAGTTCATAAATCATAGGAGCAGATTTAGGCCACTTGGACCATCGTCTACTCTTTCAGTGACAATCATGGCCGGCCTATCTTTGCCTCTGAACTCCATTCTCCAATCTTCTCGCTTCCATCCTTTGACACCTTCGACTAATCAAGAACAACTTGTCAATCTCTGCTTAAAAATACCCAATGACTTGGGCTCACATTGGCCAATGAATTCCCAGATTACACCACCTCCGATTAATGAAAGTCCTCCTATCTCCTTTCAAAGGCATGTCCTAATGCTATGCCCTCTTGGTCCTTGATTCTCCACTAGTGGAAACATCCTCTCCACATCCTCTCTTTCAGGCCTGTCACTATTCGGTAAGTTTCCCAGTGAGGTCCCCCCCTCATCTTTTCTAAGCTCCAAACGAGGTGCACGCCCGCACCAACAAACACGAATCATACGTAACCCAATCTCACGTCAGAAAGAATGGGGACAGTGGAAGAGGAAGCAAGCACCATGGCATTCAAGCGTCATCAGCATCAATGCTTTCCAAGATGGCGCAACAACCAGGTGACATTTGCGTGCTAGCCACAGACGCAGTTCACTGTACCTCGGTACACGTGACAATAAACTAAACTGAACTGAACTGAATGCATCAATCTTGCTGGTCTTCAGACATCGAGCTGCAGGTCCATTGCTGTTGGACGTGAAACCTCCCCTTGAGATCGCCGCCCCCCGCAGGCCGCTCCTTGCCCTTGCTCTGGTGAACTGACCACAATTTTCAACAACCTGTACAGTGTTACCAAACAGTTTACTGTTCTTGGGTTTTTGGAAACTGTGCAGATATGGCATGGGAATAATTAGTGAACTGTTTGACAACAAATTAAGAATGTAAAATCCTTCAATGAATCTTTAAAATCCTCTGTGAATTTTTTTTGGTAAGAAACTGAAAATCTAGAGAGTTTTGTTTACCGATTCCTTCTCCCCCTATCAATCTTCCAACGAGAATTTCTTTTAAATCTTCAAAGAGATATCTTATACAAAATTTGTATAATGGATTTTTCAGTTTGTGGTTTTTAAGCAGAAGTGGATAGCATCTTACTGATAGCTGATGTAAATGCATGTTCATTGATATTCATAGCAACTATTTGAGTTAATAGGAGTTGTGGAGGGAGAGCCCTACACTGTTAGCGAGAATGTTGACGAAACATTTAAAGCACTATGCTAGCAAGGAACAGTTTTACTAGCCAGCGGTCTCTGCGACATTTGTCTGCCTACATTTTCCCCACACCTCCACCCCTTCGCCTTCCGCAGGGACCATTCCCTCTGCAACTCCTGGTTAACTCATACCTACCCACCAAACCACCCCTCTCCAGGTACCTTCCCTGCTAACCCCTGGAAGAAAGCTAAACATGGTCCCTATTACCTCCTCCCTCGTTCCTGTCCAGGGACATCAACCTCCTTTCTGGTTTGGCAGAGGTTCACTTGCACCTCCTCCAACCTCATCTATTGTATCCGTTGTTCTAGATGGGGACTCTCATTACATCGGCGAGACAAGCGTATTGACTGGGCGGATCATGTCGTGAACAACTCTGATAAATCTGCCGGACTCTATATGATCTCCTGTTGGAAACTCTGTAATTCTCCTGCATATTCCTACAATGACTTTCTGTCCTAGATCTCCTCCATTGTCTGAGGGTGTCTAAATGCAAATGGCGAACAACTTTCATATTTTGCCTTGGGCAGCTTACAGCCCTGTGGTATGATATATTGATTCCGGCATCATTTGATATTGATGAAGGAATCTGGTTACGCCCCGGCATTCCTCTCTCTCTATCTCTGCCCACCTCAAGTCGCACTAAGCTTCTCGTTTTTCACCAAACGCCGATACAATGGCCGATTTCCTTTATCATCGTTACTTTTTTGCATATCTTTTATTCATTGTTCTTTATCTCTCTGCCTCATTGCTATGTCTTCCTTTCCCTTAACCCTAACAGTCCTCAAGAAAAGGTCTGAAGACCCGTATACGTCGCCAATTCCTTCTCTCCAGATATGCTGGCTGTCCCGCTGAGTTACCCCAGCTTTTTGTGTTTATCTAGTAGATTGGGCCTTCCTCATTTGGTCTGAATAGCTCCACAAAATTTATTTATTTATTTAGAGTCACAGCATGGAAAACAGGTCTTTGGCTCGTCGACGTACTAACGGTAACGGGAGAATGGACAAATCTGTACAGACCAGGCACACGCAAGTCAGGATTTGAAGCCGGTCTCCGACGCTGCAAGGCAGCAATTCTATCGATGCACCACTGTGCACCTAAAAGCTTTACCCTAATATGTGAAACCTTCACAGGCATAAACAGCATTTGTCAGCCATTGTTTCTGCTCCTCCCTGGTTGTCTCTCCTCCTTCACCCCTGAATGTTGTATCAATCTTGTACTTCTCTACCATGACTTCTCCCCTCCATAAGGCTTCTATATCAAATGAATTAGAATAAATAGTTGTTTTGATATTTGAAAATCAAAAGATATTGGGTTAGTGGCAGCAAAATGGCACGGAGGTATTAAGTCTACCATGATATTACTGAATGAGTGAAACACGTATGAGGAACTGAGGGGCTTAGTCTTACTTCTTCTTCTTATGTTGCTGCTTGATATTCTCGTCTTTTTTTTTGGTTCAACTTCACAAGCCTGCATATTAAGATTTCCTGGCAGCAGGACTAGGTGCTTGTCACGCATGCAACACTGACAAACAGCGTGGTTTGACTATCTGGCCTATAGTTGATGAAATCTCATGTAATAGATTTATTTGTCAGAGATTTAAGATAATTTGCCTGTAAATATTTAGTTGAGAGCTTGTCTTGTAGGAAGTGAATGGGATGTTGGTAATTACTAAATTGTTTGATAGAGTTACCAGTGTCATGGAGTGATACAGAGTGGATAAGGCCATTCCGGCCCCAACTTGCGTCCAGACGGCCACATGTCCCAGTATCACTAGTCCACCTGCCAAACATTTGGTCCAGATCCTCAAAGCGGTGTGATCCAGGTACCTATCGAAACGGTTTCTTAAATGTTGGAGAGTTTCCGGCGTACTACCTCTTCCAGCAGTTGTTCAGACAACCCACCACCTTTGTTTGAAAGGTACCGCTCAGATTTCATTCAATCTTTTTTCCCTTCACCTTTTAACCTACTTCCTCTTGTCCTCAATTGACCTGTCTGCGGCACAACCACACCCCACTAAGATCACCTAAGATACACATGGCCAACCCTAGCAACCACTTGCCCCAAACATGCCCAAGACACCACAAGACAAGCCCCCCACAAGACCAAGATACTCTCATGATCTTATACAACCTCTATAAGATTCACCCCTCACCCTCCGGTGCTCCCAGAACTGTCAACCTCTCCTTTAGCTTCATAGCTTATTCCTGGATATCGTAAAATCTTCTCTGCTGCCATTTCCAGCTTCAACAAACATCTTTCTATGTCGGTGCCCTGAACTGAAAACAATACTCTAAATGTCGGCCTCACCAACGTCTTTAAAACAGAACATGGCCTCCCTACTTCTATACTCAATACTCTGACTGATGAAGGCCAAAAGTGACAAATGCCTTTGGACCACCTGATCTACCTGCGACTCCACCTTTAAGAACTATGCACTGCACTCCTAGCTTCCCTGCTTTACAACATTATCCGGAGCCCTGCCAATCACTATGCAGCTCTGCCCAGTAGACTTGCCAAATAAACCACCTCACATTTCTCTGCATTAATTACCCATTTATGGAGAGGGACAGCACAGCAACAGGTTCTGTGTGGTCCCATTAAAAAAGGTGCGCTGCACATATCGATGCATGCGAGGAGCAGCAATTGAAATAAAGTGTTTTAGAGAAGCGTTCAGACCAGCAATGCAGCAAGTGAGAACTCGTTGCTTATTTGATTTCTGGACTTAGGGTGCCCAGCCAGAAAAACAGGGAAAATAACTCTGCAGACTTTAAATCTCTCATGGAAAATCAGGTTAACGTTCAGAAGATGCCCTCACACACAGAGTGTGTAAATCACAAACCTGTTGCTACTCATCTTCTGTCCGCTGTTCAGGAATGCATTGCATTCATAAAAAACTATTCCCATTTATATGGTGTCTTCACCATAGTTTATCCTCATAGAAAACTCCTGAAGTTAATACAAAACATCATTTGATCTTTAATCATGTAAGGATATACTGAGAAATTTACATTCCGTCATACATCATTTTGGAATACAATCATATTCTATGATTAACATTTCCTTATGGTCTAAATCAGAAACACTTTACTCACAGTGTGTTGAACTGGTCTGGGGGGGGGGGGTGGGGGGCGGACTGCACGTGCTTTACTGGTACAAAAACCAGTTAGTCCAGTGGATAAAAGGACTTCCCCAAAAAACCACCGCAGGTTAGAAAAGAAGGAAGCCAATTATCTGAATCGTTTTCTCCTTCACTGAAGCACAATTCATCACCCACCCCCCTCTTTGTATTCTACGTTGCGACACAGGTACCAGCTACCTAAAAACATGAGAGTTATCTGTACGTGTGGATATGACAGAGCCCTTAGTCACTTTCCCCCTATTTCCCAATAGAGTGATAGAGTTATAGATCAGAGTCATGCAGCATGGAAACAGGCCCTTCGGCCCACTTGTTTATGCCAACTAGATGCCCATCTATTTACTTTAGTTTAGTTTAGAGAGCTAGAGTAGAAAACAAGCCGTTTGGACATACCGGGTTTGCATCAATCAATGAAAGCACCCAGACACTAGGTTCTATCCTACACTTTTGGGATCATTTACAATGAACCTACAAACTTGCATGTTTTTTTTCCTTTTGGTTTGCGGGAGGAAAAAGCAGTGTCCGGAGAAAGTCATGAGGTCGCAGGGTGAAAGATAAGTCCAGGCAGGAAACACCATAGTCATAATATCAAAGTATATTAAAGAAACTGCATGTATGATATGCATTTGGTCTAAATCAGGCTCCGGCTGTTACCGAGACCAGGGAGATTTTGGATGCTGGGCCTAGCTGATGAGGCACTGATCAAACCCCTGTTTTATTTGAACCTGAGCAAAGCAAGTGGAAGTGGCAGTGGTGTCGGTCCATGGTTGACTGGGAAATATAATGTCCGTCGATGGCAGGAAGGGTAGTTTTTGCATTGGCAAGGAAGATTTAACAATTAGCTGAAAGTGCCTGCAGTCCTGCTTTTCTAGCTGCTAAAGTTGTGTGAATCGGTAATTAAACAAATTTCTCTGCGGCCTCAGTCCTGCTAGTGGCACACTTGGCTACTAAAGGTATAGTCTTGCCCTATTTAAATGCCTTGATCACCTCAATACTTAAAATCAACTTCATTACAAAACAAAAAAAAGCGTTTTTCTAGTCCGCACTTTGTCTGACTATTTTGACCTCATATGCGTATTAATTTCTTACCTTCTCACTTCAAAACCCATACCTATGTTCTTGATTCCTGGGGAAATGACTGAGCTTCCAGCCCTTCTTGGCACTCTGAATTCATGCACTTTGATATGATCACCTCTCTGTGTCCTGTTCGCTCCAAGGAATAAACTCCCCGTTCTGCACCATCCTCTCGGGTTTACGATTTCAAATCCCTCAGGTTGACAAATAACCACATGTAAATCTTTTCTGTTTCTTTGCAGTTGTTAACGATTTTCTGTGTCACTTTAGTGAGCTGAGGGATTTCTTGGCAGTAAGTTTCAGATACAATGACTCTTTATGCATAAATCCATTCCTCTCAAATATCCCCAAAACTTACCCATTGGGATAATTAAAGAAGAACAATTGCAACCACACGAGAATATTTACATTGATGGGGGAAGTGGTGTTGTTTATATTCCTCTGGCCACCAATGTTCCTCCTCTATTTCATGAAACCACTGTGATAAAATTAACTGTACTGTATTAATCAGGCATATCATAAGTGTATAATGTTTGTAATGTGTATAAATGACCAATTATAACAAACAGATTGCATTTCAACTAATTACGTTCTGATCTTCATATTTTGGCCGTGATTTGAATATGATTTGTCATATTTGCCAATGGTTGCTTACGCTTTAAAAGCATTTATGATGCATAAAGTTCCCAAACCCAGGGATTTAGGTTCAGTTCTAACGTTGGATGTTATCTGTAAGGTGATTCCATATTCTGCACCATGTGTGAGCAGAGGTTGCGGAGTACAGCCTAATATATCAATGGGGAATGGGACTGCTCTTGTTGCAGTCTGCAACCCAAAAGCGGAACATCTCCTGCATGGTTGATATAAAGGGACTGCAAATTCTGGTTTACAAAAAAAAAAAGTGCTGAAATAACTCAGCAGGTCAGGCGACATCCTGGAGAACATGCGATTGGTGATTGTTTCGAGTCGGGACCCTTCTGCAGGACTGTTTGTAGGGGAAAGATAGATAGGAAGATGAGCGATCGGACAAAACACTTGGCAAAAACTAATATGCTCCGTCTGCATGGTTAGTTAGTTAATTTATACAAGGAGGTACATTTGTGGCATCAATGCAAAAGATGACTTAGACAATGATTTTACAGTTGTGGCTTGCAAAGTTTATACCCCTTGAACTTTCCCACATTTGTCACGTTACCAACCACCAAACGTAAATTTATTTTAATTTTTTTGGATTTAATGTGATGGACCAACACAAAGTGGGAATTATTGGAAATGGAAGGAACATGATATAATGGTTTTTCCAAATTTTTATACAAATTAAAAATCTGGAAAAGTGTGGCATGCAAAAGTATTCAGCTCCCGAGTCAATACTCTCTTACCACCTTTCGCTGCAATTATACAGCTGCAAGTCCTTTTGGGGAATGTCTCTACATCTTTGCAATCTAGAGATTGAAAAATGTTTGCCATTCTTCTTTGCAAAATAGCTCAGCACAGTCAGATGGATGGAGAGCGTCTGTTGACAGCCCATTTTCGCAGTTTGCCGAGTTTCTCAATTGGATTTGGTCTGACTTTGACTGGGCCATTCTGTCCCATGAGTATGCTTTGATCTAAACATTCCATTGTAGATCTGGACTGTATGTATAGGGTCGTTTGTCATGCTGGAAGGTGAACCTCCGCCCCGGTCTCATGTTCTTTTGCAGACTCTAACTGGGTTTTTTCCAAGATTGCCCTGTATTGGCTCCATCCATTTTTCCATATCAACTCTGACCAGCTTTTTCCTGTCCATGCTGAAGAAAAGCAATCCCCACAGCCATGATGCTGCCACCCACCATGGTTCACAGTGGGGATGGTGTGTTCGGTGAGGATGCATGTGTTAGTTTTACACAACATAGCGTTTTGCATTTAGGCAAAACTTCAATTTTGGGTCTCATCAGACCAGAGCACCTTTCTCACATGTTTGCTGTGTCCCCACATGGCTTGTGGCCAAACTGCAACCGGACTTCTTATGGCTTTGTATCAACAAGGGCTTTCGTTTGCCACTCTTCCATAAAGGACGATTTGTGGAGTGCATAGACTAATAGTTGTCCTGTGGACAGATTCTCCCACCTGGACTGGTGGATCTCTACAGCTCCTCCAGAGTTACTATGGGCCTCTTGGCTGCTTCTCTGATCAATGCTCTCCTTGCCGGCCTGTCTGTTTAGGTGGACGGCCATGTCTTGGTAGGTTTGCAGTTGTGCCTTTAATCTTTCCATTTTCGGGATGATGGTGTTGAACAGTGCTCCGTGAGATGTTATAGCTTGGTGAATTTTTTTTTTTTAACCTAACCTGCTTTAAACTTCTCCACAAACTGTTTCCCTGACCTGTCTGGTGTTTCTTGGGCTTCATGATTGCGTTTGCGCTCTAATGTTCTCTAACAAACTCATGTGGCCTTCCCAGAAAAGCTCTAATTTATACTGTGAGTAGATTACAGACAGATGGACCTATTTACTATTTAGGTGATTCTGAAGGCAATGGTTGTCTGGTTTTAATTAGGGGTTCAGAGTAAAGGGGCTGAAATCATTTTGCACGCACTCTTTTCAGTTTTTTATCGTAAAAAATTGAAAACCATGTATCATGTTCCTCCACTTCACATTTGTGCGCATTTGTGTTGGTCTTATCACAATATAATCCAATAAAATACATTTAGTTTGTGGTTGGAACGTGACATAATGTGGTAATGTTTTCATGGGGTAATTGATTACTTTTGCCAAGCCACTGTTATATGGAATTTCTCAACTCGAGGTGCACCAATCCAAATTTGGTAGAACAGGTGGAGCCTAGGATTATTAGTCATGAGTTATACAATTTCATGCCTCAGCACTGATTTAATTTCTCTTATATCTATTTCTTAACATTAGAAAATTGGCTTTTTATGAAAAACGTACAAATAGCGAAATGTTTTATTTCTGCCTCTACTGGTAACATGGGTAGAGAAGGGCATGTGGAGCGAAAACGGGGAATGAGACCTTTTCATTGTCAAAAGTGTTGTTTGCCTTCCACTTGGTTTCATTCCCAACACTTTAACAATGATGAGATAGTCCTTGCAGATGTTCATATCTTTTTGCCTCTCACTCTTGGAATGTTGGATATGCTCTGGTGAAAAAGTGACCTTGATGCAGAAATAATAATAGCTTGGAACTGTCTTTTAATAATTGATCAAATTTGGTTTCAGCACAGCAGTATGTTTATTCGAGCCCAATGTGCCTGTGCCATCTTTTGTAGACTAGTCTATTCAGTCCCAACTCTTCCCATTGTTCTACAAGTTATTTCCCTTTATTTGCCTATTATTTCCCTTATTTGGAAGTCAGGATTAATTAAACCACTCTACAGGTAGAGAATTAACATTGCATTATTCACATTAGTTAAAATACATATTTTTCCTACTTGGTTCTTTTGCTATCACGTTGAACTGATAAATGTCAATCCATAAAGCGGAGCTATGTCACTTTGCTGTTCGACTTAAACTAATCATGTTCTAACCTTATTCATATCTCTCAACGTCAAAATAACCGGATAAACTTTGTCGCTGCATACCTTCATACGGGAAGCATCTCTCTCTTACTGCTACTCTCTCTGGAACAATTCCACCCTTCTCAAAATTGGATGCAATATTCCATTTGTGATTTAACTCAAGTTTTATAAAGGTTCAGGACAAATGACTTCTACATTGTACTTTATGTCTCTGCTAATAATTGTTACAATCCATGAGCTTTACTAATGCTCTTCAATTGATTAAATGCTACTTTCAAATATGTACGCATAACGTGCCTTCGCCTTCTTTTCTTACGCATGTTTTTAGAAATGTGGCATGGAGCATGTATTGTCTTGTACATTGAATTTTCTACCAGTATGCATTATTTAACACTTCAACCAATATAACATTTCATCTGTCACTTGTCTGTAATTTTACTTTTTGTTAAAAAAGCGAACATTGGTTAAACCAACGTTAGTTTAATTTTTTCAGCTGAAGCAAACCCTAAAACCTGCAAAAGGTAGCTTAATCGTAATAATTAATTGCATTATTTCCCATCTCTAACATGGTGCCACTGAACCACTGATTTTTTTAAATTCATATACTTATTTTCCTTTATCCTACCTTCGCGGTATTGTTGGTGGCTTCCACTGTATGATGGATTCTCATCACTTTTGCAGGTCGTGGTAGTACCTTGTTGTATATCTCTTCCATAAATATGGTTCCATCAACTTTAATCAAATTGTATTTTTGAAACACAGCAGAATATTAGCTTGGTTCTAAATGATCTAACTGTTCACTATGAAATTTATTCTTTCTGTTGGGAAATATGTTAGAAGATATATTAAATTAGCGGTGGTCTGCTTCTGAGCACGATTTAGTCTGCATTTAGTTTGTATATGTGTTATCGAATGGACATTAATTTGGCACCCTGATTATTGCTCGTTTCTAAGCTTCCCCCCAAGTCTTGTTTCAGTAAAATAACACTGAATCGAGCACTTGATAACTAATTTTTATTTTACCAATAGCGCTCACTGATCACACGCTGGACCCTTATCCCTCCGCGGGTGGTTCGTTCCTTGCGTCTGCCTATTCAAGCCCTTAGGGGCCTCAGCTCAGACAGGGGCAATCCAGAAGGGTAAGGGTACGACTGTTCTGCGCGCTCTTCCAGAGATCGAGCGGAGCTTATGGTTACGACTTGTATAGGTCAGCGGGGGACTCGAGGGCTGAACCACATGGGTGTGGCTCTTAATCACCCAATTACAGATATCAAATTAACCACCATATGACAGGCATTTCCCTAACCCTATGATACAATAGTTCAATTACATTGTATTCACAACGGCACTCTTCGAGATGACGTCAACTTGGGAACATTTACCCGGATTTATACAGAAAACTCAAACATGGCTCAACACCCTCATCCAATCTACACTTCTTAGTAAGTACACAGTCTCTGCAACATTATCCGGCAGTGGCGGCGCTGCCAAGCAGCCTGCGGCTCGCTGCAGTCCATTTATCTTTTCTTTTTTTTTTGTTTCTTTTGTCTTGTTTGGACGTTATCGTTTTAGTTTATTTTTTAGTTGTGTATGTGTGGGTGAGCAGGGGAAACTTGTATAGTCTCTTCCTTTGGCGGGGAGGTGAACCTATTCTGTGTCGGTCCCGTCTCCGTCTCCGTTCTGCGCTGAGGCTAATCGCGGATTGGCGGCCTACTGGGGCCGACCTCGAGGCTCCAGAGGATGAGCCATGACTCACATTAGGAAGCTGATGACTTCGGGACTGTGTTGGCACTGCTGGCAGCGGCCCGACTTCGGCGGCCTTGGAGGTTCAGCCACGGGGGCCCGGTGGAACGGACTGCATTGGGAGCTCGCTGGTCCCAGGATGGTGAAGATTCTCGGGTGCTCCCGCAACAAATAGCTTCGTCCGCCTGGAATGGAGGTTGCTCCTTCCATCGCCCCGGGCCGCGGAGTTTGATTACCGGCCCGTTCGAGGGGCTCAGGATGCGGCCCCGCTGGGACCTTACGCTCACCCGGCGGGGGGCCCAACATCAAAAGCCTGGATCGCTCAATGTGAGGGAGAAACAAGAGGAAGAGGGACGAGACTTTA